>LPNX010537270.1:320918-535075 GCA_001517045.1 Pseudotsuga menziesii
TGAGCCGACCAAAGAAGATATGAAGGATGGGGAAAATAGAGTGTTGACTTGAAGAATGAGAGGAGATTTAAAACATCCAGTTCCTGAAATCTCTAGTGTACAAGAGGTAGAATATGTATGTAATTTCAGAGGTGTCAAAGGTCAAGCCAAAAACAGGAAAGAAAGCAGGATAATCCTAAGCCTTATCCACTTAGAGGGTCACATACTAGGGCAACTAATAAATTTAGTCTTAACTACAAATCTCGGTTTGATCATACTTTAAAATAAAACAAGTTCATTGACCTTGAAACTCCCCTCAAGGAAACCACAGAGAGGCCTAAGAGGAAGAAAGGTAAAACCATGGTTCCAAGTTGGACATTTTAAACTACAACATGTATATTATGGGGCATGTCGTTACCATCTCGGAGATTGATGATATTTTAAAGAAGATGTCTAGTGATAATATCCCAGGTCCTGATCATTGGACCGTGGAAATTTTTAGACACTTTTTTGATATCATTGGTGAAAACCTATTGGCCATTGTGGAGGAATCAAGGTAGAAGGAATATGTCTCTCATTCATTAAACTCTACATTTATTGTCCTTATTCCAAAATGCTCCAAGTTGGATAGATTTAATGATTTCCTCCCTATCTCATTATGTAACCCGATATACAATATTATCTACAAAGTCATCATTGATCGGATTAAATTGATACTCGCTAAGTGCATCTCCAAAGAACAATTTGGTTTTTTCCATAATCGGATTATACATGACTCAGTGGGGGTGGCACAGGAAGGAATCCACAATATCAAGGTTAAGAAATCCCAGCTTTTGTCGTGAAGATGGACCTTGTTAAAGTCTATGATAGAGTGGATTGGGTTTACTTAAGGTTCATTCTCCTCCAAATTTCCCTTCCTCTTGAAGTCACAAATTGGATAATGGCCTGTGTTACTACTGTCAGATTTGTTGTATTGGTGAATGGTTCACCCTCCTCTTTCTTTAGGCGCTTGAGGGGAATCAGGAAGGGGATCCCTCTCTCCCCATTATTGTTCCTTTTGGAAATTGAAGGTTTAAATTGGATTATCATTCAAGCAAAATCAGAATACTCTCTGAAAGGGATTAAAATTTCTCCTCATTTTGAGGTGACTCATCTTCTTTTTGTGGATGATGTATTACTTTTCAAAGTTGGATCCATAGAGGAATAGGAGATGTATCATGTAATTATTAAACTTTTCTATTTGGCTTCGGGCACGGTGGTTAGTCAGCAAAAATCATCTTTCCTATACTACGATGTTCATGAGACACTTGTGAGCCAAGTAAAAAATACCTTTCCATACAACATGGATCCTCTCGATACAAGTATGAAGTATCTTGGTTATGTTATAAAACCAAAATCTTATAAATATTGGCTTTGGCTTCAAAACAAAATTGAAATAAATTGAGTTGTTGGTGCTTCAAATGGTTATCAATGGGTGGTCGACTCATCTTGATTAAGTCTTCCGAGGAAATCATACCTGCTTACTGAATGGATTTGGCTCGGATTCCATCTTCTATTCTTAATAACGTCAGAAAACTAATGATAACTTTCCTTTGGACTGGTTTTAGTGAAAAGAAGAAATTTCACCTTGCAAAGTGGGAACGTATTTACCTCCCAAACTCCTTGGGTGGGTGGGGGTAAGAAACTTGTCTTGGTTCAGTCAAGCGCTCAAACTCAAGAGATTATGGAGGGGGATATTTGACGAGGATCCGTGGGGATCTATCCTATGTGATAACTATTTAGGAAGACTTTAGTTGAGCAATAGGTGAGGAAAGGATGCAAAACAATTTCTCCCCATTTTGAGGTGATTAATCTTCTTTTTGTGGATGATGTATTAGTTTTTGGAGTTGGCTCCATAGAGGAATGGGAGACTTATCATGACATTATTAAACTTTTCTGTTTAGCTTTGGGCATGGTGGTTAGTCAGCAAAAATCGTCTTTCATATACTACGATGTTCATGAGACACTTGTGAGGCAGGTACAAAATATCTTTCTATACTACATGGAGCCTCTTGAGACAAGTATGAATTATCTTAGTTATGTTTAAAAACCAAAATGTTATAACATTAAAGGTTGGTTTTGGATTCAAAAGAAAATTGAAAAGAAATTGAGTTGCTGGTGCTTCAAATGATTATTGATGGGTGGTCAACTCATCTTGATTAAGTCTTCATTGGAAAACGTACTTGTTTACTGGATGGCTTTGGCCGAGATTCCATATTCTATTCTTAATAACACTAGAAAACTAATGATAAATTTCCTTTGGACTAGTTTTGGTGAAAAGAAGAAATTTCACCATGCAAAGTGGGAATGTATTTGCCTCCCAAACTCCTTGGGTGAGTGGGGGATAAAAAACCTGTCTTGATTTAGTCAAGCCCTCAAAATCAAGAGACTATGGAGGGGGATATTTGATGTGGGTACGTGGGGATCTATCCTACGTTATAACTATTTAGGAGGACTTTCAATTGAGTAATAGGTGAGGAAAGGATGCAAAACAACAAAACATGCATCAAACATCTGGCTTGGATTCACAAGTTTTAAACGGATTGGAAGGTGGCTCGCTTGGAAGGTTGGTTCCGGTGAAAAGATTGCTTTGGGTAGAGATTCTTATGTGGGTGGGGAGTTCACATACACATTGTCTCTAGCACTACTAGATCATCTAACCACTATAGGAATATTGTGGATGTCTCAAATTAAAAGTTATGATCCTCAATCTTTGGTTGGATGGATATCAGTTGAACATTCAACTGCAATTACAAAGGGCTTAGCCTTGTAGTGGACTGATTATATTGATGGGATTAGACATGTTGGTATTTCCTTATGAGATTTGAAGGACGTTATGTATTGGATCATGGACACTAAACATGGTAAAATCAATGCAAAATCCACATATGATGTTATTCTTTCTCGCTACATAAATTCTAATACTCATTGGTGGCGCAAGATGTGGACTTGGAACTTTCCATTGAATATAAAATGCTTTACCTGGCTTTGTATGACAAATCGGGCTCTCACTTGGGACAACCTATGCAAAATAGGGTTTCAAGTACTAGGGATTTTTTTGTTGTGCAAGGGGGAAGCGGAAAGCATGCAACACTTCTTTGGGAGGTGCCATTTTTTTTAAGATGGTATGGTGGGAGATGATGGCACAACAAAATTCCACTTTTTATGGAACAAGTCATCATTAGAGGACAATATTTTTCATTGGAAAAACCATTATCCTGCTCTAAAGGTTCTTCATTTTTACACTATATGGCACATTTGGAAGGCGAGGAATGCCATTATTTTTTATAATATCACTCAAGTTCCCCTACAAGTAGCTGCCATGTCTTTTAGCAATGTTTTTGGAGTTTATGGGTCCAATAAAAACCCGGTCTCAACATCTTGTGAAAGAGCCATGCATTGACAATTCTGTGTGTTGGGGTTTTTTCGACGGGGCCTCCAAAGATGGCATATGTGGCGGAGGTATGCTCATATATTACTCATATTGTCATTTTATTTTATTAAAACTTGGATATGGAACTAGAACAAATCAAAGAGCTGGACTTCTAGCTCTACGAGGGATATTAAAGTTTGTGATTCAATCCAACATACAACACATTCAAATATTTGGAGATTCTCGGGTCACCATAGACTGGATTAATGGCAGATGTGACATTTGGATTGCTCAGTTAGAACATTGGTGCAGAAACACTAGATATCTTCTCGACTCTCTCAATAGTTATTCATTCCAGCATATTTACTGGGAAGCCAACACACTTGCTAGTTGTTTATCAAAAGATACATTACAACTCTCTAAGGGATGCCTATGTGTGGAAGATTTTTTTGACTTTAACAACATCAACAAACAAATTCTACAACTATAGCAGCTCTATCTCCTTTTAATTTTGTTGTAATTTTGGCGACAACCTACATAATGTTTTCTTTTTGTTGACATTAACATAAATGATTTCGTTGTATTACAATTTCATTGTATTGATACTTTTGGAACAATTACAAGTGTATGGGACTAGTACAGACTCTTTATGGATACGCTGGCCTATGACAACCAAGATATTGTAACTTTGATTCATCTTATAATATCAAGTTACATGAATTTTTCTGTTTGAAAAAAAGGAAAATGGAATATTTGAACATGAAGAAACATATATGACCTAATTTCCTAAGTCCAATGGACATTTATTCTTTTCTCTTCAAACTTGTCATTGAGCCACATATTAAAAGTTCATCTTACCAAAAGTTTCTAATGTAATTACTATTTTCTTTTGGGGTCTTTAAAAGCCAAGAGTCAATGAAGAGATAACAAATGAATTCAAGTGAGGATTAAAACATTTAAGATTTTCAAACTTCTCTAGACAATTTTGATCAAGTGGCACTTAACATGATGATGAATACACCAATATGTTGATAGGATTATGTGGACATGAGTTTTTAATGAATTGAATATTGCATATGTACCAATAAATATGTGAGAGCCCATATAATATAAATAATCTTAATTTTTAAATACCAAAAGTAAATAGCATAATCTAAAAATTCTACAACTTTAACCGTGTTTACAAGTAGGATTTTAATGAATATGAGAAGAATTCAGAAATCAGTGTTAAAATTACTTAATCAAGATGTCCTGAAATATCCAAGGCTCTTGAATAGATTTATACATTCAAAAACAGGATTTGAACAACACAACATCTATATCACCAAATTTAAATAAAAAAAAGTCATAAAAAAATGAAATTATATAATTATTATTAAAAATATTATCTAGAAGACTTAAGCTACAACAAACTAAATATTAATAACAGAATAAAATTATATATATATATATTTGAAAAATTGGCGAATTTGAACCATTTGAAATGACCAATTTTTTTTTCAATTTGGATGTTAAGGGACTAACCTCTCTTCTTCACGACAAATACATCTATTATTGGCACGCTACCCAACAACCATGTTGACCAAACTTCTTAGCTGCTGCTACCAGGGTTGGAATCAGGGATCAAAATTCAAGCCGTCAGTGCCCGTCAAAGGGCTCCTAGGCCGTCAGTGAAGGGGAATTTAAAATTTGCATGTCATTTAAAATGGGGTTTTTAATTTTTGTCATTTTAATAAAAAATGGAGCTTTTAAATTAAAATTAGATTAAAAGGGCTAAGATAAAAATTGCCCATCAACAATTTTTTTGATTTCTATCTTTAGTACCTATCAACCTTATATGTGTACCAAGCGCATTAATGGCTTATGCATATCGACCCAGCCTCCAAGATATTTCATTTCATATTAAATGAGAAGATCCACTGCGATCGGGCGGGGTATTGTCAATTGAATTGCTGGAGGAGATGATTCGGGCGGGGTATTGTCAATTGAATTCCTGGAGGAGATGGTTATCAGTGGCTGCTTTCCCAATAACGCCACTTACACGGGCCCGGGGCTCTGCAATCAGGGTAGATTTACTGAAATTGTTGTTCTTATGAACGAGATGGTGGCCAATGGGGAGAGTCGGTGGGCAAGTAGAGCAGTGGGTAGGCAGAGCGGTGGGAAGACAACATGGAGTAAACGCAGGTTGAGGAGATGATTGGGTGCATGGTGTGAGCGGTTAGGGAGAGAGAAACAACGGAATGGATGTGCGTAGGTCTGAGGAGTGAGGTATGCAGGTGGTAGGAGTTGTAAGGTGAGGGAGAAACTAAGCGCATGGAGGAGGCAGTGCAGTGAGCATGAGCGTAGAGAAGAAGACGACGAGAAGGGAGAAAGTGGGGGAAGAGAATGGGCAGTGACGGCAGGGAGGAAGGAGATGAGTGGGCATGTGTAGGCTACTGTGGAAGGGAGTGCCTGGTGGTTAGGAAGACCGTGTGGCTGGGAGAAGGTGGGAGTGTGTTAGCGAGGAGCAACGAAGGTGGGTTGGAAGGAGCATGAGGAGAGGAAGCTGAGGCATAGAGGAAGTGTGGGGCAGATGGAGTGGAAGCAAGGTAAAGATGCAGGGAAATGGCAGTGTGACGTACTATGCGTGGGCGAGCAAGGAGTACTCATGGGGGAGCAGCATGCGGTGTTGGGTGGCCTGCAATGCAGCGAAGAGGACTCGGCCATAGTTTGCGAGCTCGATGTTGTCATCTACATTTCTTTGATTGATGGGCTCTGTTAAATGGGTGAGCTCGATTTTTCCATAGAAATACAGATTCTCATGGTTGAGAAGGGGATGGCCCCAGATGTTTTTACCTACATCAGTTTGATTCAGGGGCTCTCTGATGCGGGTCTGATGGACGAGGCTCTGGGGTTGATGCAGGAGATGAGGGGCAAGGGAATAGTGCCCAATAGCGTGACTTATACTACTCCGATTAATGGCTTCACCCAAGCAGATAGGTTTAGATTCGGGCCATCAGAACACCAATAAGATCTTGATTCTTCCCCAAGCTATTTGATCTCCTCCACAAAACTCTCATGATCTCTCCACAAAACTCTCATGAGGGAGCTCGCCGGATGGGCATGTCCAGTGCCTCCTCTCCTGCACCTTGTTTTGGTCTACAACTGATTCAGGGTTCAGTTCACCGGCAAAGTTAAACATCATTTATATGGTTGGAGATGGAGTTAAAAAAAGATTGGCAGGTTGAATGAGTTTCTTTCCATTCCCATTGATTTGATGCTGCGATCACTACGAACCATTACCAAGCTAAATAGCCCTTGGAATTAGTAAGGCATGGCCTCTATTTCCACTTTTTAGAAGTCATAAGTAGAATACATTCTTTAATACGTAATATCTTACTAGTCAATTACCCCCTATGCTCTGAATAATGGGTTGGCTGCCCCATTACGGCTCTAAAACCGAGTATCTTCGCCCTCGACGATTGGTTTTATGGTTCTCCCTCTACTCAAGGTTCACCCAATGGAATGAGAAATACGAGCAAGGTCAAGTTCGAAATCTGGTACTTCATGTTCATCCCATTCAGTGCAAACATATGCTTGTGTAAGTAGATCTCCTTCTAGGAGCAAGAAAAGCTTGTTGTTGCTTTTGCTAGAGGTTGCAAAAGGGTCAAGGCGTTGCCCTCGGTAGATATTGGTTTAGCCCTGATCCAGAAGCACATGGATTTCACATGCCTCAACAACAGGGCTCTCCTTAAGATGTTCCCAGAGCTGGAGCCTGGAAGTACATGGATTTCACATGCCTCAATAAACGGGGCTCTCCTTAAGATGTTCCTGGAGTTGGAGCCGAAATTTACAATAATCAGAATCTCAAATTTACCTATATTGCTCTTTAGGTTCATATTTTGAAACAATGATTACTTCTTAACTACTCCAATTCAATGGCACAAATTAAGGTGATTTTCGTGCCTACGTCCCTCAAGAACTACTCCAAAAATGTATTGTTGCCTCTCTGTTATGCCTCTTTGGTAATTATGTTTGTTTGGGTTGAAATCTGGAATTTGATTGCTTTTATGTGTTTTGGGCCAAAAGTCCTTTGAAGAAGGAATACACCGAGCCTAAAGTTATATAACTCTGCAACTCTTAGTTGTATGAGATAATTTTATGCAATGTTATAATTTTATTGGAATAAATCTGAGTCATTGAATGATTGAAGTTGAAACATTTGTTTTTAGTTCTAGGAAAAATTGGAATTTTTGAAATCCACAATGTAGAGTTTTGGGAAGTGGTTGAAAGGGGTAGTATTGAAAGATTTTCAGTATTTAGATCTTATCAATTCTAATGAATTTGAATTTTTTTAAGATAGATTATAGTCTTAAATCTCACTTTTTTAGAATACAAAAAATAATATTTTTGTTGTTATGTTGGTTGTACATGTAATAATTCTGTATAATTGATTTTTTTAGTGCCTTAAATTAATTAATTGAAATACATAGTTTTTAATGAAATGTACAATTAATTTATTATTGTCATTTGAAATGTAAGTTTTTTGAAAGCCCTTTCATCAATGAAGGGCTGGATAAATATATAACCTTCTATATGAAATTAAGACCAGCCCTTCAATCTTGATCCCTGGTTGGAATTTCAAATGCAGGACACCCGTCAAAGTTGCCCGTAACTATCAAAATTTAAAAGGTCTTTTATATTCTAACCCAGATTTTGACAGTTTTTCTAAAATCTTAGCTGTATTTGACGGGTAAATTGACCCATGACTGGCATTTACCCGTCAAATTCCATCCCTGCCTGCTACATTGAAATAATATCTCCGGACTACACACTTATCATCACCATGATGTTGTCAGTAAACAGAGAAGACACCAATAATCGATTCAACGGAGAAGAAAATATAATTTTGTAAAAAAGTGAAGTATTTTGGTTTTTATTATTATATATAGGAGTGAGCTAGCTATGGAGCAATCCTCCCTCCATCGGACGGAGGAGGAGCAAAGTCGACGTTAACAACTTTGCTCCTCCTCCGTCCGATGAGGGAGGATTGCTCCATAGCTAGCTTACTCCTTATATATATGTTACATTTAGTTTAAATTGTTTGATTATAAATATTCTTTGTTGAAATTAAAGGTAAAAAAATATTTTATATGTTATGTGGCATTTAATGAGTGGCTGTGATACTGTGGGTTGTTAAATCTTAATCTGTTTGACATTCAATGACCTACATTGGGAGGGTTTATAATATATATGACCAATTTCAATAATAATAACTTTAATTTTTTTCAGTGATAATAACTTTAATTTTTTTTCTATATTTCTTATGATTAAAAATATATTTCCTATGATTAAAAATACTGCAATATATTGTTTAACTTGTAATTTTCCCATGCGAATTTGGAGATCCCAAAAATCTATACATCTAATCGGGATTTGGAAGATGAAATTTCAGTTTCAGTGATGAAGTTGAAAGTTTTTGAATTGCATTCAAATAAAGAAACTACTTTTTTTAAAGCCAAAACAATAAATTAAATTATATAATGAATAGTTATGAAAATGCAAAGCAAATTAATGCAACGTTAAAAACACTGAAACCAAATTACCTAATCAGTGGCCCAAAAGATTTCAAATCTGCCGTCAGAACTTTTAATCTCCTTTCTGACTGTACACTGTGTCTTCACCTGCACGTTCATAAAGGCAGACCAGACCAGCTATGAACTATCTGCACTGCCATGCATGTCTTTATCAATTTGATTGAAAATGGGTAAAATGATATCTCCAGAGATTAGGTATCTGTCTCTATTAATTTTAATGTAATTGGAGTGTCAAAGGTCGGCATAGATCAATCAGTGCGTTCAATCACTGCCTTCTTTGTCTTTGTACAAAACTGATACTAAGGACAAAACTGAAAGAGTTGTTGGTTTTTTTTTTTTTTAACCTTTTGTTGTATATGGATTTTGATCTGGTTTTATTTTTACCTTTTGTTCTATATGGATTTTGATCTGGTATAGGATTTACTTTTTTTGGGGATCATTTTAGTGTCACTCCGGATTGTTCTTTTTTTTGATATTTATTTTCTTGATCCCTTGGAGGTGTGTTCTCTCCACCGTCATTTAGTCTCTTGGATAAGTTTGCCTAGACTTTTTATGTCCTCTCTGCTAGGTATTTGTCTTGACCTTTGATTGTATATGAATATCAAGGAACTGCTGTTTTTCTACTGAAAAAAAAGTACAAAACTGATATTAAGCATAAAAAATGAATCTCCACTGTACACTTGTTACAATAGAGTTAATCTTGTTGATTTAGCACAACTAGTTAACTTATACTTAACTATCAATAGCCAACCACAAGACTGGCAGGTGAACACCTATAGGTGTAGCTAGCCACTTAGTTTTTGTAGAGATGGGTGGTGTTAAACAAATACTAAACATTATACTAATTACTAGCAACAACCATATTAATGAGATTAATATGTTTGGAACAAGGAGAGAGACATATATTTGATGTAAAAAATGTGTTAATTACTTGTATCTAAGAGTTAATATAATATAACAACCACTTAATTTGTTATTGTTAAGGGCATCATTGGAGTTAATCTAATAGTTAATTTAAAAGTTAATAAAAAGTTATTGGAGTTAATATAACAACTCCAAGCTATCTCTACTCTTGGCTTCCAAATGGAGTTTGACTAATCCTTATGCACATTAAGTGGACTCCCAACTCCAAGATGTAGTAGGTTGTCACATGAGCTACACATTACCATGCCACTAAGTGCAGCTATCACATGAGTTGAGAGGAATTTATTAGGAGTTTAGAGGAGTTTATTAGGAGTTTGGATGTCATACGAAAGGCACATTACTTCAACTCCCAACTATAAAATGTAGTTTGACTAAACCTTCTGCACATTAGCTTGACTTCTAGCTGCTAGATGGAGTTCCATTGTCACATGGACTTCACATTACCATGCCATTAAGTTAAGTTATCACATGAGCTATTTTTTATTTTTTATTTATTTATTTCCAAGTGCCACAAAGTGCAGTTATTACATGAGTTATTTTTTATTTTTATTATAATTGTTAATTGTGAATTTTGGAGGACGCCCATAGTGTCATTCTTGACCATAGATGAAAATCATAGATGGTAGTATACCCCAAAATTCTAAGATATATACGCTTTCGGCGTAATGATGGTTGTTTAAAAATTAGGTCTTTACTTCTTGCTTGATTGTTCAAGGACTAAGGTATTTGCATTGATACACCCAACATGTAGCTACAAATTTTAAGGAATTTTTTTATCAACTAACTACCATGTAGAGAAACCATAGTCCAATACAAACGGTCAAAAATAATGTTATGCCTCCAAAACTAACATTCATATAATTTGAAACACCTTACACAATGTCTGTTAATATTGATCAAGCATGTAACAAAAAAATTCAATAGAGTCCAGAGTTATCAGTAGATTTTTTATACATTGTGATCACTTTAAACTTTACATGTCTTACGTACTTTAGGTGCTCTTGGTTCTAGAATTCAATCTATATGATTTTAAGCTTAGTATATACTATTTGGAATATATAGCTCTAGTGTGGAATATAAGAAGTATACATGAAAGCTCCAACTGCAAACTTTAGGGTGATGATAAACACTTAAACATATGAAAACAATTACGTGTAATAAGGAATTATAAATTATAAAAATTTATACTCTATGATATTACGATGCTATATATTATGCTATCCACACAGATTAAATGATAATGTTGAGTATTTGGGTAGGCTAGGGTTTTCTGCGTAAGAATAAGAAAAGTGCAACCACCATTCATCGATTGTTGCAAGCTATATTTTGACAAAATAAAAATAGTACGATGCTACAGTTCATGAACATGGATCCGTTGACATAGAAATATCACAAACGCTTCATTGATTCACAAAACTATCATAAACACTTCGTTGATTCACACAAATATCATAAATGCTTCATTGGGCATTACCTAGTATACCTATATAATGTATAGGGGACATTGAAAGCAAACTTGGCATTGCTCTCTGTTGGTACACCGACTTCCTCTTGGCCCTGCTTTGCTTTATATACTTGAGAGAAAAAGAACTAGATAGGGAATGTATGTATTAACAACATTATTTATAATTTTTTAAAGCTTATTAATATATATTAATTAGAGAACAACAAATTACTCCAAGCTAAAGCTAACATTCATATCCAAAAAAACAAACAACTTCATATTTGACATCATGAAGTTGCTTAACTCCACCAGTATTTTTATAATCAATGTCTTTCTAGTATCATACTCAAAATATGTGTGAGAGAGGAATCAAAAGATAACAAAATACTCCAAAGATGGCTTCCATAAACTGCAACCAAGAACACACTCCAAAGATGGGCACGGAAATTGATTAAAATTTTGCCCTATCGGTCTAAAAATGGGGAATATGAATAATTTTTTGATGTTAGGTTTGAATAATTTATATCCAAAAGATATGAAACCTTGTTGAGGTAGGCTATCCATGACATATTTATATAATAAAAAATATTAGCGACATTAAGAGTTTATTAGGAGTTTGGAGGAGTTTATTAGGGGTTTGAACAATTTTATTAGGAGTTTGACTCTTACATGACTACACATTAGCTAAACTCCTAGATGTCAAATGTAGTTGGACTAAGCCTTAAGTGATTAGAGTTGAAGTTAAACTAATAGTTGTAAAATCATTGGAGTTAAGCTAATAGTTGTATCTAATAGTTAAACTAATACTTATCCAATATAACTGTGATTAGAGTTGAAGTTAATCTAATAGTTGTAGAATCAATGGAGTTAATCTAATAGTTGTATCTAATAGTTAAGCTAATATCTATCCAATATAACTGTGATTAGAGTTGAAGTTAAGCTAATAGTTCTAGAGCTATTGGAGTTAAGCTAATAGTTGTATCTAATAATACATGGAGTTAATCTGGTAGTTGTATCTAGTAATCGAATAGTTGAAGATTAATTTTAATTTTTACAACCATCACTAATTGTACTTATCACATGTTAATTAAGTTATTTATATTTTTTGAAATTATTAATTATTAATTTTGGAGGACGCCCATAGAATCAATCTGGACAGTACACTTGTCTCATTCTCGTCCGTAGATGAAAAAGCATATATGGTAGTCCACCCCAAAATTCTAGGATATATACACATATCAACGTAACCAGATCCTTATAAATATCCATTTAAGGTAAACATAAATATTAAACTAAGAAAAAAAACATAAAACAAATACTATTTAAAAAAAAAACTCATACTAAGTATAAAACTTTAGTGAATTATAGATTTAAAATAATTAAATAGTGAATTATTAACTGAAGCTTATTTAAATATTAATTAAGATGCATTTAAGCATAGCAAAACACTACGACCATAAAGTGAATCTCCACTATACACTTGTTACAGTCGAGTTAATCTTGTTGATTTAGCACAACCAATTAACTTATACCTAACTATCACTAGCACAACCACAAGTCAAGTGGCTAGTGAACACCTATAGGTGTAGCTAGCCACTTAGTTTTGTAGAGATGGGTGGTTGTCAAACAAATACTAAACATTAAACAAATTATCAGATCCTTATAAACATCCATTTAAGGTATAACATATATATTAAACTAAGAAAAAAAAACAAATACTATTTAATAAACAAAAAACAAAAATTGATACGAAGTATAAAACTTTAGTGAATTATAGATTTATAAATAATTGAATAGTGAATTCTTAACTGAATCTTATTGAGCTCTTAGTTAAGACGTATTTAAGCATAACAAGATACGATGACCATGAAATGAATCTCAACTGTACACTTGTTACAGTCGAGTTAATATTTTTGATCCACTCAAGGAAGTCCAAAGCACAGGGGTTCACTCAGTGAACTTGTTACATTGCATGACCGTTCGCATGATATTAAAGAATATCCCTAATTTCACTAAATATTGGAAAATCCCTCTTAAAATTGTATTGTTGAACCCCCTCCCAATATACCTTTTCAATTAAGAAAACCCAGTTTCACAAGATATTGAAGGTATCCATTTTTATCAAGCAATTTTTAATAGCCTCTTTATACCATATTATCAAGTTGTAACAAACATGATCCCTAACGCATCTTAGTATAAGCAAACATGATGCTCAATAAAATAATAGTATAATGCTAATAATGATCCCATCGCGATTACAGACACGACTGATTAATTTGTAGTGTTGGGTAGTGGAAGACCCAATGAAATAGTAATGGGGAAGACAAAATGTGTAAAAGGAAACCCAGTCAAGAGATCAATGTAACAAAGAATGTAAAGGTCTGATAGTCCAATAGTCAGTGCAATGGTTAGAAAAGATGATAATTGTAGATGTTTCACACCATAGCTTGCCAATATATCAATTTTATATCATGTAAATACAAGTATAGCCATAGAGAGATAATGTTTTCTATAAGCTTAATAAATTAAAATTCATAAAAATGCAAAATTGTAACCTTTTCGTGGATGGACATCCATACCTTTCTATCGAAACAAACATCAATGACGTTTGAACCAAAATGAACACAGAACAATTCCTCTTACTTTTCCAATAACACCATATGATCACATGCATAGATTGGATTTGGATCATTCACAAGATGCAATGAATTACCAATACATGATCATATAAGAAATGATTTACTAGATACCACATCTAGTGTAGAAAATATCATCAAAGTAATTATCTAGCACGTTGATTTATGAGTCTGGGAATGACCTTACAAAAGGTTATCATGAAATGATATACTATGAGTGACATGTGTTATTGTTGAGATATGGACCTTCAAGTTTGATTAACCTTTATCATCTAACCACAAGAAAAATCAACATTTTACTAGGTAGGTACTTTCAATACATCATTCAGAGAATAAAGTTTCTCATCTATTTCATCATTAGAGTATACTATTTTTTTCTAAGTACCCACAGGGGATTTGAACTCATGATCTTCCATTTGAAATTTCTCATATCAATTACTCATTAGCAATTTCTCTAACACCGGTGGGAAGTGTTGAAATTTGATGGGTAAAAACCTGTCATTTGTCATTTTACACGTCAAAATATTGCCACTTCATAAAATTAACCGTCATTATGAAGTGTGAATTTTAATTTCAGCCGTCATTTTGAAGTGCATTTTTATTTTTACATGTCATTAATATCTATATCCCAAGCACACACACACACACACACACACACACATAATGGTTATTAGTCATGGTCTTGTTGTATCCCCTTGTTAGGTAAATTTGACTAGGTTATGGTTTTTTGGGCCCGTGGTATTTGGTTGCTTGTCATATTGCCTCTTTAAAGGTATCCAGGATAAGTATTCTTTGTCTTTATGTGTGTGCTTGGTTCATGGGGGGTTCACTTAGTGAACTTGTTACATAGCAACATCATTCACAAGATATTAAAGAATATCCCTAATTTCACTAAATATTGGAAAATTCCTCCTAAAATTGTATTGTTGAACCCCCCTCCCAATATACATTTCCAATTAAGAAAGCCCCTAGTTTCACCAGATAATGTAAGCATCCATTTTTATCAACACATTTTTAGTACCCCCTTTATACCATATTATCGATTTGTAACAAACAAAATCCCTAATGCATCTTAGTATATGCAAACAAGATTCTAAATAAAATAATAATATCATGCTAATAATGATCCCATTGTAATTGCAGGGGGGACAGATCAATTTGTAGCGTTGGATAGTGGAATACCCAACGGAATAGTAACGAGGAAGGGAACATGTGTAAAAGGAAACCTAGTCAAGAGATCAATGCAACAAAGAATGTAAAAGGATGATAGTCCATTAGACAATGCAATGCTTAGAAAAGATGACAATTGCATATTTTTCACACCACAACATGCCAATCTACCAATTTTATAGCATGTAAATTAAATACACGTATAGACATATAGAGCTCATGTTTTCTATAAGCTTAATACATTAAAATTCATAAAAATGCAAAATTGAAATCCTTTTGTGGATGGACTTCCCTACCTTCCTATCAAAACAAACATCATTGATGTTTGAACCCAAATGAACATAGAATAATTCCTCTTACTTTCCAATAACACCATTGGTCAGGTGCATAGCTTGGATTTGGGTCATTCATAAGATGCAATGAATTGCCTCCACTTCCTCTACATTTACTCTTGAAATCAAGGGAATTAACAACATTTAGTTACCTTTTCTCGGGTTATATCTAGTTCTTTTTATCTTTACAGGAAAGGGGAAAATCCCCATTGTTAAGTTTCAAGAATGCAATAGTTATAAAAATACAGAGATGGTGAAACTTATATGATACCATTTCATGACAACGATAACACATAGGGTGTGTAAATAAGGATTTAGATTTTGACCTATGTTTATGTCTCTTCCAATACAATATTAAGATGGATGCCTTACATATAAGAATAGAAATTACAATTATGAATGTGCAAAATATAACTCAATCTAACAACTATTCCTAACAAACAATGTCAAAACGTGATATACACAAGATAATAACTCTGTAGAAGGCCCAACAACCCAAGTGTTGGAGAAAAATTCATTCAAACATTAGGTTTAATGATCATGTTAGGTAGTTCTAGGGTTTGAAGGTGATCATGATCACGCTAAGGGTTTCACTGCTTCGCCTGGCCATGGGGGCCTTTTGGGCTCTCTTCGAGCAAGGGCATGCTGGTTCTTAGGGATGCTCGGCCCTCCCTTGGTGGCTCAATGGCTAAAACGGGTCCTTCGGGTCCCGTCATTAACATTGGGGTTGTAACAACTGAGATTGGGAAACAGGACGGAAGCCTGGGATGGGGGACTATCTGCCTAAAGCTCCCACCATCCCAGTGATCTATATCAGATCCGAGAAGGTAAGGGGAATGATTGAGCTCTGGAAGGAGAAAGCCCTGATTGGGAAGTTTTTGGGGATCTGGCCCAAGGAAAAGGATCTTGTCAAATGGATTAGCAGTGTGTGGAACCCTAAAGGACACTACGACCTGCAACTTGGCTCCAAAGGTTTTTTCACCATTATTTTCTTCAACCAGGAGGACCGTGATCGCATCCTGGAAGGAGGTCCCTACTTCTTTTTCTCAGTGGGTCTCTACCTTCACCCATGGAGGGAACGATTCAATCTAGAAACTGAAGACATGACAATTGCCCCTATTTGGATCCACCTCTTTTCTCTGCCAGGGGAATATTGGGATATGGACACCTTAAAGGACATAGGAAATACCTTAGGTGAATCCATAAAGGTTGCAGAGCAAACCAAGGCCCAAAGGTACAATTCTTTTGTGAGGATCTACGTTTACTTGGATCTTTCCAAGGAGCTGCCAGAATCCATAATCGTTAACTGGGAAGATGAAGAATGGATCCAACCCATAGACTATGAGCAGATCTCCTTTCGATGTAGGCACTGCCATGAGTACGACCACTTAGGAAGAAATTGTCCCAAGATTGTTACGATGGATGCTTCCACTGATCAAAGGCTGGTGGGAGCTGTAAACAATGATGGTTTCACCCAAGTAAAGAACAGAAAAATAAGCAGAGGCGGTGGGGCATCAAAGGCCAAAAAAGACATGGAGGTGAAGGAAAACAGATCCAAAAATGATTTCGTTGTCTTAGGGGAAAGAGCAGAAGAAGACAAGCCCAAGGACAAGGAGGAAGGGGAGCAACCAACCAAGGTTACCAGTGCCCCCGAGAGAGAGGAAACCCAATAGATGGAAATATTTGAAGAAGAAGAGGATGAGGAAATGGAACTAGGTGAACTAGATCTAGATGCGATAGAGGCCGAATGTGGAAAGAAAGGAAAATGCTATGTCTCCAGGAAGCAACTAGAGCTCCTCCAGGAGGCAATAATCAAGGCCGGGGCACATCCAAACTTAGGGATAGATCCAGATCCCCAAACAGCAAACAATAGGAAGTCTCCAGAGGAGGAGCAGTGCAGAGGGAGAAAAACAAACAAGCAACACATTGCAGAAGTAGGAGTTAAACTCATTGAATCAGGCCAATACCCAATGATCAAGGCATCCTTCTCTGAAGTCTCCAAAGTTTACCAATGAAATTAATTTCTTGGAATATCAGGGGGTGCAGTAATCCCAGGAAGTGGAGGAATATTAATAGGAAAATTAAGTAGGAAAACCCTGATATTCTTCTCCTCTAGGAAACTAAATGTAGTTGTGAGGGACTGGAAAAATTCAGAAGTAAAATTTGGAAAGGTAGCAATGTTATGGCCCTGGATACTGTGGGACAATTAGGTGGGATAGAAATTTTATGGCGCCCTTAGCTGGTGGATTTCACTAATTGGAGAGCCAATAAGTTTGCCCTCATGACTGATTTCCAACACCTTGATTTTGGGGTAAAGGGCACTATTGTTAATGTTTATGGCCCTAGCAGCTTCCCTAAGAAGTAGGCCTTCATTGATTTCCTTGACTGGACCAAACACCAGTCGGAAGGGGGCCGGCGGGTGATGGGAGGGGATTTCAACCCCATTGCTAACCTCAGAGAAAAGAAGGGAGGAAGGAGAACTCTGGACAAGTACCAAGAGGCCTTTAGCGTTTTCCAGACCCAAAGCTCCTTTGTGGATATGGAAACTGGAAATGGCTGGTATACTTGGAACAACAAACGCGGTGGAGAGCATCTGGTGGCTTCCCGCTTAGATAGATTTTTGGTCTCGAAGAATATAGTCCACGGTACGGTTGAAATCATGTCTGACGTGCTGCAGGTTTTGACCACTGGCCTATCAGCGTTAACTGGGATTGGTTTTGTTCCACCCTGAGGAAACCATTCAAATTTGAACAGTTCTGGATGGAACACAAGAAATTCAAATATCTTGTCGATCAATGGTGGCTGGAGATGGTCCCCCCCACAGGCACAACCATGTACTGTTTTCAGCAAAAACTCAAGACCCTCAAGGTCAAAATTCGTACCTGGAACAAAGAAGAGTTTGGTAACATTTTTGAAGCTAAAAAAGACTGACTTATGAAATTGAGCTCCTCAGTTAGAAAGGAATGGAGGATGGATGGGATGAAGACATGCAGAAAAAAGAGAAAGAGCTATGGGAACAATTGGAGGCAAGAGAAAGCCAGGAAGGCATCTACTGGAAACAAAAATCCGAGGTCAAATGGTTGCAGGATGGGGAAAAGAACACCAAGTTCTTTCATAATTCAGTGATCCAGAACAGGAACAACTCTAGAATCCGGAAACTTAGAAAGCTGGATGGCAGCCAGATTGAAACCAAAGGGGAGATTGAAGAGGAGCTTTCCAACTATTTCTAAGAGATCCTCAATGAAGATGACCATGACAGGGGGAGAGATATTGCTAAAATCACTCGCTTAATTCCTTCCACTGTCACTGGGGAAAATAATAAGATGCTCACCAAGCCGGTCTCTACAGGAAGTTGAAGAAGCTACCAATCAAATGGCCCTTGGAAAATCCCCTGGCCTAGATGGCTTCACTTCCATTTTTTTCCATCATTTCTGGGATATGGTGAAGGAAGAAGCAGGGGAAATTGTTGAAGAATCTAGAATAACAAAGGGGGTTCTAAAAGCTTTCAACGCGAATTTCTTATCCCTCATCCCCAAGGAATTGGGAGCCGAAAGTCCGGAAAAGTTTAGGCCTATAGCCCTCTGTAACGTGATCTACAAGATTATCTCCAAAGTGATTTCTAATCGATTGAAGCCCCTCCTCCCTTCCTTGATCTGACCGAAACAATCTGGCTTCATGGAAGGGCGTCAGATCCTTGACGGGGTCATCCTCGTGCATGAAGTCATTCACTCCCTCCAAAGCTCTCGGCAGCCAGGTATGTTGATCAAACTTGACATAGAAAAGGCCTATGACAAACTAAGTTGGCAATTCATCAGCAAAATTCTAGAAGCCTATGGTTTTTGCCAAGGTTGGGTTGAGTGGGTTATGGGTCTTATCTCCACTCCTTTTTTTAGCATCCTTCTGAATGGAGCTCCAACCCGCATCTTCCAACCATCCCGAGGTATCAGATAAGGTGACCCTTGTTGGGAAATAGGGCAGACCCAGGTTTTATACCTTTTACTTCGCACCAAAAAAAGACCCACAGTGTTGGTCCTTTCGACAACAACCCGCGAACAGGTTGCAGTCTCACCCGAAACAGCTATGGGGTGCTGCAGAATCAGGTTTCTACAAGCAGAAGAGGGATATTACTGTACCTTTAGACTTTAATAACTTATAATCAACTAACACAGTGCTTCAGCATTCACATATATATCTTCGCAGTTAGATAAACAAACAGTGACTTGCTTAACCCTTACTGGGAATTCATAGCGAAGCTAGTATTTTAGCAGTGATCTTACTTATAAGATATATATATTTATCAATGCATAAAAGAACACAAAAGAAATAACACAAAGAACCACAACACCAGATATAACGTGGTTCACCTCCAGTGTAGGGGCTACATCCACAGAACTATGTTTTATTCAACTTCTTTACAAAATCACAGTTCTGATCTACGCACTCAGCTGCAGATCCCTTCAAGTCCTTAAAGCCGCGCACACAACTGCAGGCCTCTGCGCACACAGCTACAAATCTTCTTAATCACTTACAAACCCTCTGCGGACACAGCTGCAGAGGTCGTCCACGGACACAGCTGGGACTTAACCTTCTCTTACCAAAATAGCCTTAGCTTTGCATTAACTCCTTTTACATCAAAAACCTAACCTTACTTCTTTACACAAGTGTCTATTTATACAGTGCACTAATACAAAACCACGGACTTAAACCATGGGCACCCCGAACCCTAAACCGTGGACTTAAACCATGGGCACCCCGAACCCTAAACCGTGGACTTAAACCATGGGTTATTACAAAAATAGGACTTTGACTCGAACCCGACACCCCTAAGACTATTTTGGGTCGTAACTCCGCTTACAAAATTCAAAGAAACCGCAGAGTTACCAAACTCACGGGTCATTAAGGTCGGAGCCCCAACAGGCCCCTAAGACTCACTAGTGGCCCGTCCTGGGGCACTCTGCTAATCTTCTGGTAGGCGCACTTTTTCAGCGAAGATAGTGAACTGTTTGTTGAGAGCTCACATGATATTGTCGGCTACTTGTTCCTTTTCGACCAACTCCTGCAATGTTGCGGCTGATGCTTCACTGGCCTTTTCTTGTGCAATTGCATCATATTCCTTCAGAACTTTGAGTTGGGTATGCACAGTAGTACTCAAATCCAGAGCTTCGCTGATAAGTGGCTACATAGAATTTTCCACTACTATTTCTTTTGCTCTGCATGACTCATTTTCCTGCTGGAGTTCATTGCTTTGCTTTACCTTGAACATTTTCTCCATAGGCGGCAGAGTCTTAATTTCTGCTTTTACTGTATCCAACTCTGTCTGTCGCTGCCTGATGGTCTCTTGCAACTGTCTGAATTCTGGATGTTCCTGCAAGGTGGTCTAGGCCTCGACACTGTCTTCTAGCAGCTTTGCTGCGCTGCCCACAATATCCGAGATTTTTGCTGCGAAGGCCTAAATGTCTGCTCGGCGTTGCTCCCTGACTTCTGGTGGGATCTCCGGGGTGAGGCGGAGTTGAAGCTCCGCAATTTGGGCCTCATGATCGGCTTTAAGCTTCTCTATTTCACTGTGGGACTGCTGTGCGTAGTCTTTCATCTTGGTTAGCCTTTGTTCCGGCTCTTCCACTAGTTGTATGTCGAAGTCAGGAAGACTTCGACATGCCTCATCCAAAACTTGGACTAGTGTAATCCGCTTATGTTCTACATCCCTCTTTCTCTACTCTGCTGCTTCCAGCTGCGTTGCAAGGCCTTGCTGTGTACTTATGGCATTTTCCATCTGTCTTTTGGAATAGTAGTCTCGTGCCTGGATTTCTTTCATAATTGCTGCCTGACAGAGATGTAGCTCCGTCATAGACATCTTAGTGTAATCTATTCCAACCTTCATGCTCATATCCACATGAGACGCTATGTCAGTTAATATGAGGGATGCACTTGACACTTGGCCTTTGTTATCTATGGCTGGCCATTTCCTTAGGTCTGGCTGTGCGCTTACTGGGGCGCTGCTTGCTGCAGCGCCAATGACTGAATTTTATGTTATGTCCTTTAGCTCTGAAATCCTGTTTTCTACACCAGTAAGCGCAATGAGATGTAGATCTGCAAAATCTAACCACTTGCTAGTTAATTCTTTTGTAGACTTCGTCAGAGCCTGATCAAGCTCATCGAGTGTCACAGCAGGTTCTTTGTCGATACCTTTGTCTTTTGACGCTTTTGCTTTCTTTCTGGACTGAGGTTTGGTCACTTCCTTTACTTCTGGTGACTTTCGCTTCTTTGACTGATTAGGGTCAGAGGTAGTGTGAACCGAGTCTTCTTCTTCATCTTCATTTCCACCATCTCCACCCTGGTCGCGCTCAGTCTACTACGAATCAGATTGTTCTTCACTGTCCGCTGGTGGGTCTTGCTGCTGCGTGTGACTAGGGCCTGCGCCCACATTGGTAACTGGGGGAAATGGAATGTGAGGTTTTTTTCCCACATCTTTCAACCATTCAGTCGACCAGTGTTGAATTACTGCCTGGACGTCTTCCTCATGTACTACATATGGTAACTTGAACCATTGATGCTTTTGATCTGCGCGGGCCTGGATGAAGGTATGATGCATGTCAGCGCTAAACTTGGTTGCGCCGTCATATTGAGAGAATAACTCATTACTGAGCCGTGGGGTTCTTATGATCTCCGAAGAGATACTCATCATATAAAAGGAAAATACACAGTTTGTCATCTGCTGTAGGGTTTTATCCTGGGAAACCCACAAAGAATCGTACCTAACTGCACCAGGCATGTCCGGAGAGATAGCAACAAACTGCACCTCAGTAGGTTCTTGCCATCCGACAAGTGCAATAAGGACTATCAACCATGAGTAGTGAAAGGGCCTACCTTTCTCCTGCGTGTCGCGGACGTCTTCCAGGAATTCCTTCGCAAGGTATGCTGCCCAGTTGTAGCTGTAGCCTTCGGCACAGTTCATAGCAATTCTAATGACTAGGGTAGGCACTTCAGTTGGTCTGCACTTCCGCATTATCTTGCATGCCAGGAGCTTAGCTGCGAAGCGAATGTTATGTTCTTGAATCGATGAAGTGTGATACCTACATTTCCCCTTCGTCAGGCTGAATCGTTCCTTCATGGTTTGTGCGAGCTTCATATCCTCGTGCTTTGAAGGAAATTCGGTCCCCGGATCAGGCCTTGCTATTGGTAAGCCAGTGATCCTATGAATGAGCTCGTCATTGATAGGAATTTTCTTGTCTCCTATCCATAGGTGGCCGTCATGGACTAGTGCCAGCAGCTGTTTGACCACTATGGTCACCTGTGTGCTACGTCCAAAATGGGGGACATTGAGCATCTTCAGCAGACCAGCTTGATCCAAGCCGGCAGCTCACTGTCTTACTTCTAGTAATGTCACCCTAGTCTTGTCGTACTTGACGAAGTGCAAATATGTTTTTGGTGCGAACTGGGGAAACTTTCTACGATCATTCGTATCATGGTCGACATACTTAATCCGGTCTATTTTTCCTGTCATGGTCCCGACCAGCTGCACACCCAGTGGCAGCGAAGGGGTGCGGAATATGAAATTCTTTGTCCACCGAGGTGGCTGAACTCCTGGTCGAACTGGTGGAAGATACAGTGGATGCTTCAGTGCAATGTTCTCATCTTCTGCAGGAGGGACCTCTGCTGAGCCAGACGGAGTCATTTCGGGATCCTCCGATGTTTGCCCTGATTGCCTATGTCTGTCTTCGTTCCGTTTAGAATGAACTTTAGGCTTAAACTTTTTCTTGGCAGAGCGTGTCTGCATTGTCGGAAGCGGTGCTAGTGGAGTCTCTTCATGGGGTGCAGGCGCAGGTGGGTGGATAAAAAGATCCTACAGACCCCCCTGTTCAAATTCTCTCACTAAATCCTGAAGCTCGCAATCAGTTGTCATGGGCTCAGTTGTAAAATGCAAGAAACTGTAAAATGCGAGCATTGCTGGTGTGGGTGTCTTCTTATAGAATCCATCAATTAAATTTGTTGTAAATGGGCATTTATGATACCGAATCGGGAAAAGATCTTGTTCAAACGGCGGTAGATTTTCAAATATCGCGTTAATGCAGGTAGTTAATACAGAGAACGTACTGGCGTCGCCAAATCGGATTTCCTCTAACGGTCGTTTTTGAAGGTCCGACATATCGTGCTTGCTTCGGCACAAACAGTCACTCTGACTATGCCTGAAGAAGGACATTCAATACTTGTGGGCACCATCTTCGACATAGAGTCAAGATTCCACCCACGACAGAATGCCTACCACCGCCTTAATTATTCCTTGCATGTGTGAGAGCTCTGTCAGAGATAGATTCTGATATTCCTGGAGAAGTTGGGTCACCTTGCTCGCCATTTCGTCATCCCAATAATCTCCAATGGTAGTAGGATTAGGATTTTCTTCTGATCCAAGGTGTACGGTCCACGTCTGCAGGGGATGTGTCACTTTAGGTATTGCGACTGCTGATCCTTGTACTTCGCAGTGTCCTTCTGGCTCAAGGATGGTAATGTTACCTGGACCATCATCCTCGTCAATTGCGAGGTGATCACATCCAACTGCATGAGCTTTTGGTGCCTTCCAATCAGGTTGGTATTCTACTATTTCTTGATCACGACATACCTTGGTATGAGTCAACGTGATAGCTGCATCCAAAGCTGGACAAACTTCATTAGTGGAAAAGGTAAGCACAAAACAACAATCCCAACTTACAGTATCGTGGCGGAGCTCAACCTCCGCGTACCAATGCTTCGTTATCGGTTCCCGATGTACCCATTCTTCCTGAGGTACATGCTTCCACGCCTTGTAGCATGGCGCCAAATGTTCCTAAGGGCTAGGATTTCCCTCAAGTCTGCTGCGCACCTCCTGGGGCTGATCCAAAAATCTCAGGTGAAGGGATTTTTGACAAGCTTCCCGACTAGGAATGTACTTCTTATGGCCACCGCAACCTAGCTGCTGTGGCTCTGAATGCTGAATCCAGAGTCTCCATTTTCTGTAAATCTGGTATCTGTCCTGAGAATTGTTCAATAAACTATTCTGGGTCTGATAAGCCATCACAAATAGGTAGGACTCGTACCTGTGCACCAAGCCATCTGAGAGATTTGGTAAGTCGGGCACATCTATGTCCATGTAGCTCATAAAGTCTGTTCTACTAGTTTTCTAACCCATCATCTGAGTTTGTCATGCAGGAGCTGTCACACTGCCAATCCATGATACCTTCGGCAGTAGGATCCACATAATCTTCTTCCTTAGCTGTGATATTATAAATATGGTGCAGGACATTCTGAGCTTCGTCGCTGAGTGGTTATGTGTACCTTTCTCCTTGAGAAGGATCCAGTGGTATTATGACTCTCAAACCCTTCCCTTAGAAGGTCATTTGTCTCTTCTTAAGGTTAATGACTGCACCGTTTTCCATTGCCCATTCGATTCCTAAAAGGGCTGGATAGGGATTGTTGTCATCAATGATCTCAATAACTTCGAAGTCCGCTAAAGTATTGACCCCATCAATATCTACTGGGACACTAGGGAATCTCCCTAGGGGCACAATCCTCTGCTGATTGGCTAACCTCAACTGTATAGGGGACCAAGCAAGGGCAGGTTTTCCCATTTGTTCCCAGGTTTGCTTGGTTAGGACATTGACTTCTGATCCTAGGTCCAGAATGACATCAGTCATATCATACTCTCCTATCTGAACATTCAATCGCATTTCCCTACCAGTTCTTCTAACTCTATTAATAGTTTTTTCCCTAGAAACACTTCTCTGAGGTTCACAGAAAGCAATAACTTTCTGCAACTCCTTTAAAGCATTTTGATTCCTTAAGAGTTTCATACAGCTCTGTAAAAAGGAGGACAGTGTACTTACTTTATCCATCGAAGCTTCTTGCGGCTGCGACTCCTGCTGATGTTGCCGCGCAGGTGCGACTGATGAGCTAGGAGCAACGAGATATCTCTTGGCTTCCATGAATGTCTCTTTTTCTCTTTCAATATCAAATGCTGAGACTCTCTCGAGGGCCTTACAAACCCAAGCTTCGTCAGGCTGTTTCTCCATATTCTGTATGTGCGTCGTAGCTCCACTCTGCATAACAACATTAATGGCTGGAGCAGGTCTTTGCTCGATGGAAATCATCTGAATATTCTGAGTAGGGGCACTGTTTCTTTCCTAAGTATTAGCTATCAGCTGTGGACACTGCTCGATCACATGATCTACTGCTCGACAATACCAACATGTCGTAGTTGGGTTCCGACAGTCTCTAGCTAGATGCCTAGCTTGGTTACAGTTGTAACACACAACTTGGCCTCTGCCTCTTCCTGTCATACCACCATGACCAAAACCTCCAAAAGCACCTCTACCAGATGCACCACCGCGGTAACCATAGCCATCATGGCCCTGACCCTCATTTTGTATCCGATAGGCGTCATAGGTGCGCTCTCTCATGAGGTCATAACTGCGACACTCATCTTCATTATGTCCTACTGACTTACAGAACTTGCAGTAGGGGTTCTTGGGGACTTACACATACCTCTGGAGCAGATGACAGTTTTCAGGTCGATGCTGGCCAGTTGTCCGACAGATCTCACAATATAGAACAACGGGGTTGAGCGGGTTTGGCGCACCAGTATTCAGGTAGTTTCTTACCACAGGACATTGTTCCCTGTCGTGACCTTCTGTCTGACATTGTGTACACCAAACCTCTTCGCGACCGGTTTTTACTTTCTTCATATCGCGAAGCTCCAGAGCCATCGCGGCCAACTGCGCTTGGATTTGAGTGATACCAGAATTATCTTCGACAGGGGTGGTCTCAAGCTTCATTGCGATTTCCAGAGCCTCTTGCTGGTCAACAACCTTCTGTTGCATGAGTGGCATTTTGATATGCGGTAGCAATGCGGCAATGAACCATTCCTTGTGCTGCACAGGGCCAATGGTGAAACTAACTTGGTCGAGTATAACTTTGAACCTTTGATCAAAGTCCCACACTGATTCGCCGCGCCACTGCTGAATCTCTTTCAATTCGGTGATACACTGCGACTCTGATTTGGGCTTCTTAAACTCTTTGATTATTGCTGCTTTAATATCATCTAAGGCATGACTCTGATTACTGGAGAATTTCATGAACCAGGTCAAATCCCGGTCCCTGAAAGAAGTAACGAGCTGTGCACTTCTTATAGCTGGATGTGTAATGTTCTTAGCATTCCACACTGCTTCACATAAAAACTAGAACTGTTCTGGATCCTCTGATCCATTTCCTTTGAAAATAGGGAGCTTAATATCATCAGTCATGTGGGCCATAGTAGATGTAGGGGGGTTTGGAGGGGGACAGGAAGTATGTGGGGGGGAACTTACTGGGGTATACTGACCTGCAACAACAATACTTGTACTAGGGTTACTTTCAGTCTATGACGGATTCTCAAGGATAACAGGTCTACGCTGCGGGGTTACCGGAGGGTTTCCAACAGAAGGGGTTTCTTCGGGCTCTGAGGCTGCTAGATTGATAGGGGTAGACTCGGTATCCTGACCTAGGGTATAGGACTCAAAATTTCTCTTGTACCTTTTGCCACTTCGTAGCAAACCACTTTGCTCGTCGAAGGTGTTTTCACTTGCAAAAATATGTTAGTAATACAAAATCTAACAGTCTGATTCAATAAGCATTATTTCTTTTTCAACTAATAGCATTTTAATTCTCAAACTAAATGAATTCAAAAACTTACCCCTTGGTCCTTTGAAAAACTGCCGCTCGGCTTCACTAAAGGAAGTACTCGTGTCGATGGCGAACTCCGTCACAAATGCCTCAAGGGTTCGTGTCGTGAAGAAATCAACAGCTCGAGATATCTCATTGTTCACCCTTTTCAATATATTAATTCTTGTAGGGGTCCAAGTAGGAAAATGACCTTCGCGGAAGTTCATCCTTCTCTCTGTCAACCTGGATAACCACTGGTGCAACTCTATGTGGATACTACCAAATAAAATTTCATAGACATCACAAAAAACATACCTTTGTAAAAAGTCATTTGCAGTACGACGCATATCTTTGTTCTCTTGCTCATCGAATTTCAGATAATTCGCATCAATCCAATCACCGATTTCCTTCACAGAGGGTCTCCAGAACATAGCCCTCGAGGTACGACGTAAACCCCTCTTGAGCAGATACTGAGTCCAACCGGCAACGGAACCAATTTGTTGGGCAATAGGGCAGACCTGGGTTTTATACCTTTTACTTTGCACCAACAAAAGCCCCACAATGTTGGTCCTTTCAGCAACAACCCACAAAAATGTTGCAGTCTCACCCGAAACAGCTATGGGGTGCCGCAGAATCAGGTTTCTGCAAGCAGAAGAGGGATATTACTGTACCTTTAGCCTTTAATAACTTATAATCAAATAACATAGTGCTTTGACATTCACATATATATCTTCGCAGTTAGATAAACAAACAGTGACTTGCTTAACCCTTACTGGGAATTCACAACGAAGTTAGTATCTTAGCAACGATCTTACTTATCAGATATATATATTTATCAATGCATAAAAGAACACAACATAAATAACACAAAGAACCACAACACCAGATATAACGTGGTTCACTCCCAGTGTAGGGGCTACGTCCACAGAACTGTGTTTTATTCAACTTCTTTACAAAATCACAGTTCTGATCTCCGCACTCAGCTACAGATCCCTTCAAGTCCTTAAAGCCGCGCACATAGCTGCAGGCCTTTGCACACACAGCTACAGATCTTCTTAATCACTTACAAACCCTCTGCGCACACAGCTGCAGAGTTTGTCCATGCACATAGCTGGGACTTAACCTTCTCTTACCAAAATAGCCTTAGCTTCACATCAACTCCTTTTACATCAAAAACCTAACCTTACTTCTTTACACAAGTGTCTATTTATACAGTGCACTAATACAAAACCATGGACTTAAACCATGGGAACCCTGAACCCTAAACCGTGGACTTAAACCATGGGTTTATTACAAAAATAGGACTTTGACTCGACCTCGACACCCCTAAGACTATTTTGTGTCGTAACTCCGCTTACAAACTTCAAAGAAACCGCGGAGTTACCAAACTCACGGGTCATTAAGGTCGGAGCCCCAACAACCTTCTCTCTCCATTTATCTTCATTCTGATGGCGGAAGGCCTGAGCCGGCTCCTTCAGACCTAGGCAGAGAATGGGGAACTAAGTGGCCTCCGAATTTAGGACAACATGGACACGTAGACTCACCAACAATTCGTAGATGACACCATGCTTATGGGGCACCCTTCAGTCCAAGAAGCGAGAAGCTTCAAAAAACTTCTCTCTCTCTTTGCTAAGGCCTCAAGTTTGGCTATTAATCCAGTCAAGTCACAAGTCTTCTTCCTTAATACTTCCCCAGTCACCCAGAGAAACATCCTCTGCATCCTGGGCTTTGCGAAAGGTTCCTTTCCATCAAAATACTTAGGCGCCCCGCTAGGTCTGCGAAAGATGAAAAGAACCTCCTGGATTGAACTCCTTAACAGAATGAAACATAAGCTTGTGAGCTGGACCCTAAGACCTCTTAACCTCCCCAACAAACTTGTCTTGATTAAATCGGTGTTACAAGCGATGCCCATATACCTGTTCTCAGTTCTCTCCACCCCTAAGTCTATCCTACGTGAAATCCGAAGCATCCAACGAAATTTTTTGTGGGGAGGTCGTGCGGAAAAGGCCAAATTTGCTCTAGTTAGTTGGGATAGCATATGCTGACCCAAGTTGATGGGGGGTCTTGGTCTCAGAGATCCAGAAATTATGGCTGAAGTCCAAGGGGCGAAAGTCTGGTGGAGGTGGGTAACCCATGCATTTGAACCATGGGATAGACTATGGCACATCAAATATGGCCGTGATAGGCCTCTCTCCCAGTTAATTCATTACAACGAAGATCAACTGGGATCCCCCATATGGATGAAGGCCAAAGGAGGATGGTACCGGGTGCAACGTCATAGTTTTTTGGAAATTCGGGATGGGAGGCGTGCAAAATTCTAGGAAGATTCATGGAACCAACTCCCACGGCTCGATGATAACCCAAGATGGGACCCTATTTAGGAAATGTCTAGGGTGGTAAGCAGAATTCAAGTGCACCACTTCTGGCAAGACAAGAATCTTAATGGGAGAAGGTGCTGGAAATTCATAGAAAAACCTACTCAAATGGAGCTGGTGGACTGGGAGGCATTTTAGGAGGAAATTCTCAATCAGTTCATCAGGCTCAAGGAGGGACCAGACGTTTTGAGATGGGGATACACTGACAAAGGGATGTTTAGCATCAAGGAAGCCTACAATATTTGAATTGGAAATCGGATAGGGGAAGAGGAAACTTGGAAGAAGATCTGGACCCTGAATCTTTGGCCCAAGGTAGGACTCTTTGCTTGGCTTGTGGTCAAAGGTCGTATCCTTACCTGTGAGAATCTCCGGAAGCGAGGTGTCCAAGGACCATCCCAATGATGCATGTGCTCCCAGGAGGAAGAAACCATGAGCCACCTTCTCAACTGCTGCCCTTTTGCTGCAACTACATGGGATAAGGAGGCCATTGGATTTCGAAGAAGTGATAGGCAGAGAGATCAACCGGCTAGAACTCTGACGGACTGGAGTCATAAAGCATTCAAAAACATAATCATTAAGACTATATGGAATGCCTTACCAGGAATGACCATGTGGTGCCTTTGGAAGGAAAGGAATGGGAGAATCTTTCGTGATAAGCGTAACAACATTGAGAAGGTGTGGCAGATGGTGAAGGACAACCTCCTATCCTCCATCTGAAGCATGCAATGGCACAATGAGGACAAGATTATTCCAGTAGATGAAATTCACATCACGTAATTTTGGGGGATTGACAAAACTCAGATGGTCGGGTTCTGTTGGTGCAACAAGATCATTAAACCTTCCAGCCCAAATTTTTGGTCAGCTCCACCCCCACAGCATTTCAAGGTCAACTTCGACGGGGCTTCCAAGAGGAATCCGGGAGACGCGGGCTATGGTGGATTATGTAGAGACTTCCAAGGGCGGATAATTTTCATTTTTCTGGGTGCCATGGGACAGGATAATAACAATTCTGCTGAGCTCAAAGGTTTGTTTCAAGGCTTGGAATTCCTGGTTCGTGGCGATTGCTTCCCTGCTCTAATTGAGGGAGATTCCAGCATCACGATTGCTTCTCGTTTAGCCACATCAGAAGGGATGACAACAAGGCAACATACCTCCTTGCAAATGCGGGTGTGGATGGTGAAATGGCACACCGATGGGGACCTCTCGAGAACTTTGAGGCCAAAGACTGGGAACATCATTGTAGATAGGTGGTTGCGCATGATCTCGAGGGAGGGGCACAGATGGAATGCCCGAACGCTGCAGTGGCGAGCGGTGACAGACGGTGCGAGCACGCCATGACAGACCTCCATTAATATGCCTGGCCATATCAGTCTGGAAAGCGAGTAGATCCAATGGTGGTTGTCCTTGGTCATTATATTTCTCGTTGGTGCTGAATGCGAAAGGACAGGCGGGGCTTGGAGTGACGACTGAACTGACTGGACATTTATTTTTGGCAGTGTCTCCGCCATGGGAAAGAGTACGAGGGAGGTCGTCTGCATAATCACCATGACATTTTCAAGGTACAACCCTGGCTAGGTAATCATGCCGCCTTTTCCTTTTTATATTGCGTCCCTCCATTCACCTTGCTTCCATCGTTCAGGCATGCTCTCTGCCTTTCGGTCTCTCTGGTTCTCCCCATGGCCCTTCCTCCTCGCCTGTTTGTGGCTCACTGTCTCCTCCTTAGCCTTTGCACTTGCCCCGTTTCCCCTCTTGTGGAACATGGCTTTGAAAATTTTTGATGGACAAGGGTAAGTCCCCTGGTGATTCCTCGATTGAGCAGGGTATTGTGAAGAATCCACGCAGGGCCACGAGGGCACAAATCCAAGCCCAAGAAGAGGCTGATTTATTCAAAGATCATATTCCTCTGAAAATTCACCGGGAAGTGGAGGAAAGGGCCAAGGAAATCTGGCATATAGTAAAAAATATGCCTAAGGAATACCTTCACTATGAGGTGGCAGAATGGGTTTTGGACCTAGGAACCACTGCGGGTTGCGCGACTGCCTATGGTTGCCTCCTGATGCAATACTGGTTCAATATGAAGATGGTTGGTCACTCTTACATGGAAGGGGAAGGAAAATAAGAAGGGGATGAGGAACCCGTTAAAGCTTGGAAATCTCACAATGGGGAATGTCATCTGATCCACTAGAAGGTGGATGTCATTGCTTCTAGGCTCGGGGTTACTTTCTACGCTATGGGTAAAGGCCCTGAGGAATTTGCGCATCCACGTGCTCGGTGTGGAAAAATGCACAAGAGTCTCATTCCTCCCACTTAGCCTGATGCGGTCCCACCATGCTCTGTCTCCGTCCCAGCTCAAGCGATGATGTCCAGTCTGCCCTCGGCCTTTAAGAAAATGGTTTGATTCCCTATGATCTTTTGTTTTTCTCAACTTTTCACTTGGCTTGTAAGGCTTAATGCCCATCTTAGTTTTGTCTCGGCTTGTAAAGTTGGCCTATCAGATGTCGCTCATTTTGAGAAAATCAGGTTCTTCCCCTGGGTTAGCCCACTCTCTGTTACTGAATGTCATGGCCCTCGTGTCTACTGCAATCTTTGATCTGGTGCCCCCCTGGGGATCGATTTTTTGTATCTCAATCCTGGTGCTGCACTGTGTCTCAACACGGCAGCTGTCTGCAAGACATGTTTTGTAATTCTGCTTTGTAATGATCCATTGTTGATGTAATATAATATCTTTATTTAAAAAAAAACAAGCAATTTCAAAACGTTAAAGAATAATACAAAAAGTTGAAAGAAACAATTAATCTAAAGGAAAGATTGATCTAACTTTTCTTGGTTCCAGTGAGCCAAGAAAGCTTGATCTCACTTTTGTTGGTTGGCATGGAGCAAGGTTTGATTGAATCTCAATACACACCTAAACCCCAACCAAAAATTGAAGAGTTGGATATTTTAATAGAACGCCTACAAAAAATACAATACAATTGTTCAACTTCGAAACTCTCAATTAGCCACATCTCTTAAATTTGGAGTTAACAAGAAACAAAATGCATATTCAAGAATAATGAATAGTTTCATAAGCTGCATTGTGATTCCTATCTAGACAATAAGCACACTTTAGAAATTGTCCTTATATAGAACAACAAAAGTATAATGATACAAGGATTCCTCGATTTTAACACTAGAAAACTCAACCTCAATTATGGAGAAAGTGTGAAATATTGCATACTTATTCATAACAAGTGGCAACACTAACCTTTTGGATATCACATCAATAACATTCAACATAATAGAACAAAATAATATCACCTTGGTTATCTCAATGCCACAAAATTCTAATATTGTAGTGCCTTCTATTCCAAGAATCATACCTCGTATCTAAATAACTTCTCTAAGTAACAAAAAAGTAACTACGCAAAAATAAAACAAAGAGAGGAGTTAACAGTAATAGTTGCAATATTATCATAATTTCAAAAGCCAAATACAATTGCAGAAGTTGCTCCGAGATCTTTACAAAAATATTCAATTCTCTGTTGGAAGAAGAAATGATGAAATGAATTGAGGTATGCATTCAACTCGTGATTTGGAGGTATGAATTGAGCAAATGATGTGGAGGTATGAATCCATCCCACGATTTAGAGGTTTTTCCTCATCCCATCGAAATAAAATAACCCCCAATATTTATATTACTATCTCAAATTAAAACCCTCCTTGACCCCTTAATACAAGGAAATGTATTTTTGAGGTTCTTAGGAGTATTCAAACCCCAATATGAATGGATGTGATATGATATTGCCTCACTAGTGAACCCCCGTGGATTTTTGTAATTTGATTTGCCATTTTTAGAATTTGATTTTGCACTTTTTAAATCTAATTTTGCCATTTTGGAATCTAATATTTGTACATTTGGAACCAGTATCATCCTGGATCATTCCACCCCCCTTATGAAGCAATGGTCCCCATTGCGTTGAGTTCCTCCATGAGATGAGGAAACTTCTGCTGAACCTGGTCCCTGATGAGCCATTTTCCCTAGTGAAGGAGTTGGCCTACTTTGACAACTTGATATAGCTGGATCTTCTGCAGGTGGGTGTTCTTGATCTCTGTGTCCATAATCCAATCAGTTGTGGCTTGTTCCATGCAGTCGGGGTTTAACTCTATTGGTGTGAGTTGTTCTTTCCACGTCTAATGTGTCTAGTAGAGGTGGAAAGTAGGGCCAAAGGTGGTCCACATTGAACACTAGGTGCGGACTAAGGAATGGTGGAATATTGAGCTCGAATTAATTGTCCCCGATATCCTTGGTGATGGTGTATGGCCCATATCGAAGTGGGAGAAGCTTGTGGTGGGGTCGAGCGAGGCGCTCCTTCAGCAAATGTAGCCACACTTTGTCGCCCACCTGGAAGTTGTATTGCACCCAATGCTGATCATGCCGATGCTTGTACTTAGAATTGGATCTGTCCAATATGTCATGAACCTATTGGTGAATGTGTTGAATGTGCTCAATGAAGCTGTTTGCCTTGGAAACTTTAGACTAGACATGAGCTGAATCAACCTGAGTAGCTGCAAATGGCATGGCTACGTCAATAGGAGATAGTGGCTGGAATCCCAAGCCCACCTGAAAGGGGCTGTGGTCAGTTGAGCTATGGAGGGCCCGGTTATAGCTATGTTGTACATAGGGTAGGCTCTCATCCCATGTGTGTGGATGCTTTGAGTTGTACGTACGCAAAATTTGTATGATCATCTTGTCGATGACCTCTGTTTGGCCATCAGTCTGGGGATGGAAAGCGATGAAATTTGCGAGCTTGGTGTCTAGAATTGACCATAGGATAGACCAGAATGTACTAAGGAACCTGCTATCCCGATCTAAGATTATAGACTCTGGGATCCCAAAGTGTACCCACACTCGTTCAAAGAAGAGTTTAGCAGTGGCTTCTACTATGATATTATTCTTATAGGTCGCCATTATGGCCATCTTTGAGAATCTATCGACGACCACGAACACATAGTCATTGCCATGCTTAGTAGAAGGTAGGCCCAACATGTAATCCATGGAGATGGATTCCCAAGGTCGACTAGGGGTAGGCAATGGAGTATATAGGCCTTGCTTCTTGATGGACGGTTTGGAAATGGTGCAGGCATTGTAGGATCAGATGTGCTTCCTGACGTCCTGTCGAAGTTTCTCCCAATAGAAATACTTCTGTAGTAATGCCACTATTTTCTCGAACTTGAAATGCCCAGCGAACCGACTGTAGTGCGCTTCCCAAATCATCTTGGCACGCTCGCTTGAAGGAACACAAAGGTGTCCCATGTAACATAGTAGTGCATCCTGGAGGTGAAAATTTGGAACTTGGTTTCCCTCCAAGAGCGTCCTGTATGTGTGGTTGAATTCTAGATTGCTCTTGTAGAGAAGCGGCCAATCAGAAGTCTCGTTCCCACAAGAGTTGAGCACGGTGGTTATCGCCATAATCGGTGGTCGGCTGAGGTAGTCTACAACATTATTGGTGCTTCCCTTCTTGTACTTGATGTTCAAATGAAACTTTTGTAGATACGTGGACCACTTTTGATGGCGATCGTTCCGTAACTTCCCTTGTGTCTGTATGAACTACAGGGGTCGGTGGTCTGTGTGGATGATCGTTTCCTTCCCCAAAATGTAATGCTTCCATTGTCAGCAATCCTGTACAATGGAATACATCTCTTTGTCATAAGTGGGATATTTGCGAACTGTGTTAGACAGTGTCTCACTATGATTTGCCATTGGATGCCCTTGTTGAGTAAGGACTACCCTAATATCATAGTTAGAGGCATCTGTCTTGATCTCAAATGGTTGTTGCAAGTCTGGTAATGTAAGCATTGGGGCACAACAGAGGCGATGTTTCAATTTTGCAAAAACCTTATGTTGAGTTTCCGACCAGAAGAATTTTGCTTTCGCTCCTCCCTTGGTGACTTGACTTAAGGGCCAAGTGATATGAGAGAATCCCGACACGAACATGCGAAGCTCTGTTAGAGTAGTCGGGGTTGGCCAATCCTGAATGACTTGGATCTTGGTTGGATCCAAATGTACCCCACACTCATCAATAATGTATCCCAGATACTGAACTTGGGTCATGCCAAAAGTGCACTTTTCCAAATTGGCACACAACTTGTGCTTCCGCAGTGTTTGGAGGACCTGTAGGATGTGGTGGAGGTGCTCTTCATTAGTCTGGCTGAATATTAGGATGTCATCCAAGTACCCTACTACAAATGAGTTGGTGAATGGCCACAAGATGTCGTCCATTATTCTCATGAAGGTTACGGGAGGATTTGTCAGCCCGAAAGGCATGACCAACCATTCGAAAAGGCCCTCCTTGTATTTGAAGGCAGTCTTCCACACATCGATCGTTTCGATCAGTACCTGGTGATACCCAGACTTTAAGTCAGTCTTGCTAATATATTTCTCCCCTTTAAGCTAGTCTAGGAGGTCATCAATCCGTGGGATCGGGTTCCTATTCCGGACAGTGATCTTGTTCAGCGCCTGATAGTCAATACAGAGTCTCCAAGTCCCATCCTTCTTCTATACCAACACGATTGGGATCCCACAGGGCAATGAACTTGGCCAGATGTGACCCTTCTGTAATAGCTCCTGAATTTGCATCTTGATTTCATCATTCTCCAGAACAGAGCGTCGATATATCGGTCCATTGGGCAGCGACGCACCTAGGGTCAGATCGATGGGGTGCTTGACTTGACGGTGTAGAGGCACCCCTGTGGGGGAGGTGAATATGTCTCGGTACTCCTCCACCACCTTGTCCATTTGTTGTTTTCATGCGGAGGGGCCCTATCTGGAGGTCATGTCCGTGATCTTCTTCTTTCCCTGAGGGTGAATCATTAAGAAAACAAATTCCTGGTTTTGGACATGAGATTACTGCATTGTTTTGCAGTAACCAAAGAGATAGCTGTAGGAGGTGGTACCTCTGGTATCCTGTACAACTTATTTCCCAACGTAATAATAACAGTGCGAGGCCGGGACTCATACACAGCATGTCACTTCCATAAGTTTGGTTGACCTAATAATACATCACAAACATCAAGAGGAGGAATATCACATAATACCTCATCGGTGAAGGGCTTGATGTTGTAGGGAAGGCGACACTACTGGCTGATGCAGAGATCCCGTCCTTGGTGAAGCCACTCAATGGTGTATGGCTGTGGGTGTGCTGTGGTCAGCAAGCCCAACCGCTTCATGAACTCTGCTGAAATGAGGTTCTTTTTGCTCCCATTGTCGACAATGAACTGTAGCGGGGAACCCTTTACCCACATATGGGAGTGGAAAAGATGCTCCTCCTCTTATGAATCTTCTGGTTCTTCCTTTTGGATCTTCGTGGTGGAAACAGTGGCGTTGGGCTATGCATCGATAATATTATTCCCTCTGTCATTCCCCTTCTTAGGTTATGATTTAGTGTCAGAGTATGCATATGATTCGAAAGCCTTTATCTCAACCACCAGTGACTGCTTGGCCCGACACTCACTTGTGTTGTGAGTGGGGCTCTTATGGAACTCACACAAATTTCTCGCTTCCTTCTCCGGCTTCGTAGTGTTTCTATTTGCTTGTGGATTTGGCAAGTTGTCTTGAGTCCCCATGCCTTGGCTGTGTCCTTGGTTCTACGGTTTGGGGGCACCTTTCGCTTGCTTCTGATTCGCAAATCCAAAGTCTCGCTTTTTCTGTTTGAATTTTTGCTCAATTTTGGCAGCATACCAGTATGCCGTACCAAGCGAGGAGATGTTGAAGAACTCCATTTCCTCCTAAATGTATATGTGCAGAAAACTGCAGTACTTCAACACTAAATGTTTCTCTGAATCTTTGATACCCAATTTGGTGTGGAGGGTATGGAACGGATTTGTCAGTTCATGCACATCTTGATCTTTTTGCTGCCGTAGCGTAGTCCATTGTATGTACTTGTCCTCATAGCTCCCCACAGGATAATATTGTCCCTTTATGGAATCCTGAAAATAATTCCAAGTGGGTATGACCGAGAACATAGAGGGTTCCCCCTCATCCTTTATCTCACAGTAGGTTTCCCACCAGTCCTTGACATAGGGGGCGGCTTTGAGTAGTGAAAAAGTAATCTTTTCTTGGTCGAAAAATTCATGAACCGATAAATATTCTTCTAATAGATTCAACCATCTATCTATGGCGTCTGCATCTATTCGACCATCAAATATGGGAATGTCGAAGTTTACTTGTACCTTAAAAGGGGTTGCGCCTCCAGAGTGGCTGCTAGATGTAGATGTGCCACTAGTCAGAAGTCGTTGAAGGATTTGGGTGAAGTTATCCATCATCACCTTCCTTTATTTTTTAAGGGCCTCCTCGAGCAAAATTTTGATAGGATCTTTTGCACCCTCGTATTTCTTTTCGTCGCCCATGTGCGGCCGTCGGGATTTGTGAGGATGATCTTGCAAAGGTTCAACCTGATTGAGCCCTAACTCTTTATACCCCGCCCTCATTGGGGACATGCAAAGAAAGATCGAGAAAGATCAGATTGCTCTGATACCACTAATCTAGATTTATGCATGAACGCAATAGAATACACAAATAACCATAGAAACAAAGATGCAGCGAAAATAACACTTCATTTCATTAAAAAATAACTAAATCTTGTTTACATACAGAATGGAAATAAACTAACTAGAGTGCTGGTAACTTATCTCTGAGAAGAGATGTGGCGGCTACATGCCTTTGAACTCTGTGTTACAATGAGGCTCGAAGGCCTATATATTATTGAGGAACAATGGAAACCCTACACATCCAAAAACCTAACCCTAGGAGGTGAAACACCAGAATGTGGGACCTGTTGGGTAACTTGGTACATCAATTTCCTGGGGTCGTAACTTTGGAATACTACCTCCATTTGACGCGCATGATACATCATTAGAAATATCTATTCAAGGACTACATCCATAAATGACATAAATATTTCTAACCATTCGATGCCAAAAAAACGTCGTTTAGGGCCTCAAAACGGCTCCGGAAGTTTAGGACCCGAAAACTGCCAAAAATAGTAAATTGTGCTACAATTAAGGAAGCTGGAAAATTGAAAGAAACAGTGGTGGGGGTCTAAGTGGAATAAGTGGGTGGCCACCAATATCCTCCTGGATCATCATCCGTCCATTTGAAACTGGAAAAATTGAGATATGTTAAAGAAATTTAACCAAATCGATGACAAGAGATGTGAAAAAAAAAGATACTGCATTAAATTAAGTTCCATAAGAAATTGCATAAACCTCATGAAAAACAGAGGTGTTTTCAGTCTCTCCTGTGCCAATCTTTCCCTTCTCCAAAAGTCTCCCCGGGCAGCAGCGTTTTCCGAACCCAATTGAATTTGTAAAAACAATTTGCTGCAGCATTTTCTGGGTTTTCCTTCCAGCTTCAGGAAGAAATTATAGAGCTTTATTTATTGCAGAGAAATACCGTTGACAAAGTCAGAAGTTTACAAAGAAGAGTTTGTAGAGAAATAAAAATCAATCTCTGGTCTATAGCCCATGGCGCCCATTAAGTCCAATCGTATCTGTTTAAATAGCAGAAAAATTCATAACGTTCTCCAGAAAAAGCTCTCATAGCACTCAACAGAAAATTTTGAAAATAATCCAGTTCCAACAGGATTAAAAAATCTCCCCGCTGGTGCGTGATCTGCTTCCTTCCAATCAAACTTGATAAAAAAATCTTCTCTTTCATATCTTTCGAAATGTTCTCTGTCACATGCCCCAATTTGAAAAAACAATTTTATAATATTTGAGGAACATTGTGTTAAATTTTATGCTAAGTTGTAATTGATGACCTAGTGGGGTCAAGAATATTTAATGTAAATTCAGAATATTTTATTTATAAATAAATAAATGAGGAGACAATAGCTTAGGGAAGCCTTTAAAAGAGTGTTTACTGGTTAATTGGTGGAGGAGACTAGGTGGAGAGCAAACTGACAAGTGGCAGCATCCTCAAACCACTTTCAACAGTTGCAGGTGGAAACTTCCCTATATTTGTGGTCATGATTCCCCAAGAAAGTGGAATCAGAGCAGGTGGCTCATTTAATGAAAAATGACCCAGAATACCTAGGCATGTCTATAAAATTTCCCATTGAAGAGAGCTGAGTCTTCTCATTCTAGAGAGGTGATAATTCAGTGTGAATGAATTTACTCAATAGCAGTTCAATGGAGGGGATTCTGGAGTGTGTTTGAGGGGATTAACTGCTGAGATTGATCTAGTTGCAACCTCTGAGCTGGAGATCATATTGCTAAGAGCAAATTTTGATTATTGAGGTAATTGGACTGGTCAGGTGACAGAGGTTTTATAGTTGCATTCTCCACCTAGTTCTCAGCCAAGAAGACCAGGAACAAGCTCGGGGGTCCTGAGGAAGCATTGTCTGAGCGCTCTCCACGAGTTTGGTTGGGAGAAACAACCTCCTTAAGTTGTTGTTGTCTTGTACTCAACAGGTTCTATTTTCTTTTATTGTCTTCAGTTAAATAGTTCTTATTTTATCTACTACAGGCATGTTAGTGTTTAGGGTTTATGAATGAAAAGTAACTGATTAATGTTAGATTCGGTAAAATTATAGATTATAGTACAAATAGAAATGATTATGTAAATAGTGAAATAGATAGCATTAAAATCTCCAAGCTGTGTTTTTCCACACCTGAACTCAGGTTGTACTCTAGCACAGTTGGATTTCTTAGGTAAATGAAATGATTCTTTTATTGGAATGTAAACAGTAGATATGATTCTTTTATTTGAATGTAAACAATAGATAGAACTTACTTCAATGTTTATAAATTACACTAAATAACAGTGTTATGTATTGTCTGCTTTATTTACTGTAGCTAACTAAATAGAAAAATAGGTATAAAAGAAACAATAAATATTATTGTTATTCCAGTATTAGTATACTGATAAAAATATAGATATTATAGTTAACAGAAGTAGAGTAATTAAACTAATATTTAAGAAAAACATGTAAAAAGGAAATAGTAAAACAGTTTATAAACATTAACACTACAGACTAGTGTGTGTTTAATCCAGAACCAAAGGATTCTTTTATAATCCTTTTATATTACAAAATTACAAAAATTACTGAAAGCCAACAATACCCTAGTTTCGAGTAGTTTGCACTAAAGCCCTAAGTATTCTCTTGAAAAAAAAAAAACTAGAAGCAAAAACTATAAAATTTATTTATAAATTTCTTATTTTAACAAGAGCTAGTATCAAACTTATAACTGTAAGTCATTCATCATTCATTATTCTATTTTAAAAAACAGAGTCAAGAATACTGTAAGCAGAAACAAGGATTTCAAAAACTGTAGGGTTTTACAGTAATTTTTTTTAAACCCTTAAAAGCCAAGTTCTAGAAAATAACAATATCTTTTAATCAGTGCTTTAAATTAATTATAATTACAGAGTATTAATAAATACAATACATATGTAAATCATGAAAAAAGTAAACCAGTAATTATTAACCATTGGCATTATAAAATCCTGAATCAAAGGTAGGCTTTTAGCCTGTATAATCAAAGGGTCAAAACCCAAGCCTGCTAATAAAACCAATATACAAAAGTCTTTATATTAAACTATAACCAGATACATTACTGACAGTATAAGTAAAAACCCCGCTATCTTTACAAATAGACTGTTCCACGGTCTTCTTTTCTTTAAATTAAAATGTAAAAAGGAAAACTGAATAAAACGAGACGGAGGTCACTTAATATCTCTGACCACAGAGGAGGTTCTTTATAATCTTAAACAACAACATTACATCACTTAAGCCGTAAGGCTGAAACTACTTAACCAAAACCACAGTTATATCACAGCTTCAAGAGCCTATGTTACCCAGCGAAGTATCGCTAGGGTTTTCAAATAAAACTTGGGTAATAATCAACAAACTAAATATCATAACTAAAAGATAATCCAAAGCCATGTTTCCAACCATAGGAACCTTCATCCAACAACCCAAATCGCAAGTAGGGAGAACCCACGACGAGACCGGGGCTTACCAGTTGGAAGCCCACGAAGTTAACTGAAGCAGAGTTTGCTTTCCACTTAAATCCTGGAGTTGTTAGTAGGTGCCTACAAGAACATAGATTTAAACAGTAGATTAAACTCTGTTCATAAGTTATTAAAACCCTAACTTAGTAAATCTTTTGACAAAAAGGAATTCAAGTAAAGTAAATAGTATACCTGTGAATAAGAAGAAATTGGAGCAGTGAAGAAACATTCACCCAGCTCGAATGCACCAAACCAAGGAAACCCTTAATCTAACTCCGCGATAGAGACAACAAGGAGACAGTCTCAAATTTCACAATGCGGAGGCAAGGAACGAGCAGTCACATGGTAAAACCATTTACATGCTTCGAGCCACTAAAAGAAGTATTTAACCACTCACACAGGGATTTCTTTACTCACAAGAGAAACTGAAAATACAAACTACAATACCAAAACCACTTTGCAAAGTAATGCAGACTACGGAGCCAACAAATAAGGAAGTTGCAGGCCTCTCATGGCCGCAAGCACTCACAGCGTATCCTACAGGAGGAAAAACGCTCGGGCCAAAGTGCAAAGAAGTAGGGTTGCAAACGTTTTAAGTCAATCAACGCATGGAGGAGGCTTGTCCACGTGCCCTTCCAAATATCTAACCAAGTGTGGGTCGAGTTCTAATGTCTACGTTGCATTATTGAATTTAAAACTTATCATTGCCAATAATAAAAATCATGCTATCGACTATATTATAAAAGTTCTTATCATTGCCAATAATTAAATTCATGCCATCGATCATTTAGATAGTTCATATGATTGCTTATAATGTCAATCATGTTATCGTTTAAACCATGCATTGGAACTAGTATATTATAGGAACAAAACTTATAATGTATTTTACCTTTAGTTTCAACTACATGATAGCAGTTGTTAGGTAGTAAAACTACCTTAGGTTACAAGTTAGTATTTTTGTTATAGCCTAATATTGTAAATTATAAATCAATATAGTATTTTAATATTGCAATAACACTTGTATCATGGTTATAATCTAGAGATTAAGAATCAACTTGTCTACTAACTGGGCAACAAGATAATCATAATTGCAAACGAATCAAACAAGTTTGTTATTGTTTCATGACTAGTAAAGGAGAAATTGAGTATAGATATGATGTTATTTACGATATATTTTATAAACTGGAAAACCTCTAAAACTTCTCCACATAAAGACTTGATGCTGATAAATGAAGGAGTCTTCAAGAAGATTGAATACTAACCTTTTTTAAAGAGTTTCTCTTAATAAACTAATCACTTGTTGTAAACTTTACCTTTGAAAAACTTAAGAATATGTTCATACATAAAGAATAGTACACTTGAGTATTAAACATAACAATAGCAGTAAGAACACGAAACAATAGAAGTAATTATATACCAAGATCATGAGCTCTATGCTCACTGTGGGAATCTATAGTTGAATAGGTACTATAATGTATAAAAGATAATCATCTTACGACAAATGAAACTTTGAAAGAACTCATTCTTGTAAATAGCATTGATTATGTCTAGGATAAAAGATCATTATGGCTTAAAAGTAAATATTGTCATAGATCCAAAACAATGAAAGAAATTTATTGTACCTCATCGGAGACTTGCAGCTTAATAATCAATTTACATACTATCATCTTAACATGCTAGAGAAGTACTTTCTCGACATAATTTTAAATAAACCCTACTTGATCATATGCTTACCTGTTGAACCTGTAAGAACCAATAGTCCATTTGAGTTAGCAGAACGCTAAGTAAGCCTTGATTTCAAACAAGGTTTCTCACCTACTTGACAAAAGTAAATCATCAGTATAGCTAGCAACAACTAAATGTAAGTCCTTTTTCTAACACATATGAAAATTAAAGTTGTATTAGTTTTCTTTTGTTATATGAAAACTAACCCTTAAGTTTGTTAAACTATTTCATTTTCCGCTAACCGCTAGCAGTTACTAAGCTGCGATTTAAGACATTTTATGTCACTTTAAAAATTTTAAATTTTTACGAAATTTTGGGTCATTACATGTGGTATCAGAGCACAAGGTTCAAACACTAGGTCTTGATGAAGCTCACCTTGCTTATATGGAACAATAAATTTAAATCATTATGCTGATGTTGTTTTCTTTGAATGATATACACAAAGAAATTGTTTCTGAGTTAATGATAGGTGTGGAAATATTGGAAGAATATGCGGATGAGGAATCTCCTTACACTGAACAAGGTAATCTACAAAAAGAATCTATACAAGAAGATATAACCAATAATTCTTTCGAACTACTACAAACAGTTAAAGAATTAAAAGCAGAAATGGAATCAGTTAAGAAAGAAAATGAGAGGATTATGAGAGCTCAGGAGGAGTTGAATCAGATCTTAATAGAAAGATTTCATACTGAGGTAAAGGGTAAAAGAGCTGATTCTAAAGATGTAGGTTATCAACATATGTATAAAAATACTAAACAGATTAAAAATGAAAGTAGCTCATCTTCCGAAGTATATGGTGATCTACATAACTCTCATTATACTAGTGACAGTAGTGAGGATAACCATCATACTAGGAAAAGGAAACATAAACCTTATGAAGAAATATCTGGGGAGTTCAAGAAGATTAAGGCGCCAACATTTAATGGAGAAACTGAAAAAGGGGAGGAAGCGGACTCCTGGCTATCCGGGATGAAGAAGTACTTCTAGAATTTTAACTATTCTAATCAATTAAAGGCTAGGATGGCTATATATAATCTTACAGGGAAAGCTGATATATGGTGGCAAGATTTAAAACGAGTGAAACGTATAAGAGAGAAAAACATAAATGGGAGTACATTCAAGAAATACTTCAAAAATAATTTTTTATCTGAATAGTACTATGAAGAAATGGCTAAAGAATTCTATGAGTTAAAACTAGGCACAATGAATATGAAAGAATTGAACAGTAAGTTTCTAAGTCTGCTTAGGTATGTGCCATACATTGTGGACGAGAAACCGAAGGTACAACAGTTTCTCAGCTGTTTACCTTATCACATAAAGGATAAGATTGAGTATGACAATCCGAAAACCCTTGAAGAAGCCATGAGAAAAGCGAATTTCTGTTATGAACAGAATCGTAAAAAGGAGAGTATGGCCAGTTGGAAGGCCAAAAGGAATAATAATTTTGATCAAAAGAAGAAAGAGTTTGTGCCTAATTGAAATTCTAAAAATAATAACACCAGAAAATTTTCTAATAAGAATTTCCAGGGGAATAAGAGTAATTCATAGACCAATCAGAACAATCAAAAGAACAAAGAGTCTGCTAACAATCACAGTAACTACACAAATAACTTTGAATGAAAAGAACCCATAAAGTGTTGGGAATGCAATGGTCCGCATTATGCTTTAGTTTGTCCCAATCGAAATTTTTTTGTCAACAATATCCACACAATATAGGTGGAGATGACTGTTGGTGATTTAACGAGGACAATGCCCAAGATCAATGCAGCTTTAGAGAATCGACAAGCAGACTATCAAACTTCCATGGTGGAAGTGGAAGGTAAGATAAATCAAACATCCATATCTATTTTAATTGATCCTGGAGCTAGTTTAAGCTATATTTCTCCTAACTTGGTAGAAAAGTGTAAACTTCCAGTTAAAAATTTTGCAAGTTCTTGGTTAGTTCAGTTAGCTACTGGTGCAAAGAGAAAGGTAATTAGCTTTATAAAGAATTGTGCAGTAACTATGGATCAATTTGAAACTTTTGTTAATCTGAATGTACTACCTTTAGGTTTATATGACATATTAATTGGTATGGATTGAGTAGCATAGGGTGGTCTTGAATTGATTTGATAAAACCTTTACTTGTATAAATAAGGATGGAAAATTAATAAGTGTAAAGGGAATCCCTAGGAAAACAACCGTAAGGAAGATTTCTGCTCTGCAGCTTAAGAGAGCTGTTAGGAAAGGTTTTAAGGCTTATGCAGTAACAGTAATCAATGAAGAAAATCTAAACAACATAGATAAATTAAAATTGGAGGATATACCAGTTTTAAAGGAATATGTAGATGTATTTCCAGAAGAAATTTTGGGACTGCCTTTGAAGAGGGAATTAGATTTTACCATTGAGCTGGTACCTGGTGCAGTGCCCAGCTCAAAAGCTCCTTATCGGATGAATATACTCGAATTAAATGAACTTAAGTCACAGTTAAAAGAACTTATTGACAATAATTACATTCGACCCAGTGTGTCTCCCTGGGGGGCACCTGCCATCTTTGTTAAGAAAAATGATAGAACTCTGTGACTATGCATAGATTATCGCCAATTAAATAAGATGAATATCAAGAACAGATACTCGTTACCTCGCATAGATGATCTGTTTGATCAACTATGCGGAGCCATGGTATTTTCAAAGTTTGACTTATGGTATGGATATCACCAAGTCAAAATTAAAGATGAATACATCTTTAAAACAACTTTTAGGACTCGATATGGACATTATGAGTTTGTCGTCATGCCATTCAGGCTTACTAATGCCCCAACTGTTTTTATGTGTCTAATGAATAATGTAATGCAAAAATATCTGGATAAATTTGTGGTCGTAATTATTGATGACATATTAATTTATTCGAAATCTGAAGAAGAACATAAATAACATTTAAAAATTGTCTTGCAAGAGTTACGAGAACATCAACTCTTTGCGAAATTTAGTAAATGCAACTTCTTTAAAGATAAAATCCAGTACTTAGGTCATGTGGTGACTAAAGAAGGAATTTCAGTGGATCCCGAAAAGATAAAGACAATTGAAGATTGTCCAGTTCCAAAAGACGTAACTGATGTCCGATCATTCATGGGGATTACCGGTTATTACCGGAGGTTCATCGAAGGGTTTTCGAGAATCGCAAATCCGATAACCTCTTTGGATAAAAAGGGAAAGAAATTTGATTGGAATCAAAAGTGCGAAGATAGTTTTAAAAAGTTAAAAACATTATTAACTAGCGCACCAATTTTAAGAATTGCTGATCCAAATAAAGATTTTATAGTATGTACTAACGCCTGCAATGACGGTTTAGGTGGAGTATTGACTCAGGAAGGACATGTCATTGCTTATGAGTCTAGGAAATTGAATATTCTTGAAAATAATTATGCAACCTATGACTTGGAATTAGCTGCTGTCATGCATGCTTTAAAGATGTGGCGTCTTCAGCTAATTGGAAGAAAATTTATCTTAATGACGGATAATAAGGGATTAAAATATTTGTTAGATCAACCTAACCTGAATGCTAGACAAGCTAGGTGGCTAGCTTTTCTAAGTGAATATTATTTCGAAATTCAACACATCAAAGGGAAAGAAAATAAAGTTACTGATGCATTAAGTAGAAATGCAAAGCTAATTTTTACAGTAGCTATCAACACTTATACAACAGATTTGGAAGAACAAATTAAAGCAAGGAGAGAACAAGATGAAAATTACCTAAAGTTACAAGCAAAAGCAAAATAAAATCTTATAGAAAGTCTAAGTACAGGGTACAGTTTGAATGAGAAAGGATTATTACTGTATAAAGATAGAATATATGTACCTAATGTACTTAAGACTAAGTTATTAATTTTGGACGAAATTCATAAAACTCCTTATTCAGGGCATCCTGGTTATCATAAAACTATAACCATGCTAAGAAAAGAGTATTTCTGGCTAAACATGAAGACTGCACTGGCATAGTATATTGTTAGATGCTTTGAATGTCATCAAGTAAAAACTGAACATCAACATCCAGCTGGGATACTTCAGCCTTTGCCCATTCCTAGTTGGAAATGGGAGATAATTAGCTTGGATTTCGTTACTAGATTGCCTAAAAACCAGAACTTAAATGACTCCATAATGGTAGTGGTTGACAAATTGAGTAAAGCAGTCCATTTTATACCTGTAAAAACTACTTATAAAGTTGCAAATATAGCTGATATTTTCTTAAAACAAATTTTTCAACTGCATGGGATACCAAAGGTCATAATTTCAGACCGAGACCCTAAATTTACAAGTAACTTTTGGAGATGTCTGTTTAAAGGATTAAATACCACGTTAAATTTTAATACCTCCTTCCATCCTCAAACTGATGGACAGACTGAAAGAGTAAATCAGGTACTGGAAGATCTACTAAGAATGTATGTAAAGGAGTAGCCAGGTAAATGGGAAGATTATTTACACCTGGTAGAATTCGCTTACAATAATAATTATCAAGCTTCAGCTAGATATAGTCCTTTCAAAATTCTGTATGGAAGGAAATGTAACACTCCCATCTCTTGGAGTAATCCGGTGGATAGGTTAGTATAAGGACCTGAAATATTGAAAGAAATGGAAGTAATTGTAAAGCAGGTACAAGGTAATTTGAAAATTGCGCAAGATCAACAGAAAAGTCAAGCAGACCTTAAACAAACTCCAAAGGAGTTCCAGGTAGGTGAACATGTTTTCATTAAGGTGAGACCCAAAAAGCGTTATTCGAGGTTGGGTAGTTGTGCCAAACTAGCACCTCGTTATTGTGGTCCTTTTGAAATACTGTCTAGGATCGGACAGGTAGCCTATCGGTTAGCTTTACCACCGAATTTAAGAGTTCATAATGTTTTTCACAATTTTGTATTAAAGAAATATGTGCATGATGCTACTCATGTTATTAATTGGAATGATGTGCAGGTGGAACCCGAAGGGGATTTTCTGGCGGAACTAGACTGTATCCTCGATCGGAGGGAGATCTCACTTCGGAACCGCACCATTGGTCAAGTGAAGGTGCAATGGAAGCACCTTAGTCTAGAGGAAGTCACCTGGGAATTGTAAAGTCATATGCGGGATGCATATCCAATTCTATTTTAGGGGAACTCTGAGGATGAGGAATAAATAACATCGACGACAATGTTCCAACAGTTGTAGGTGGCAACTTCCCTATATTTGTGGTCATGATTCCCCAAGAAAGTCGAATCAGAGCCGGTGGCTCATTTAATGAGACCTAGACATCTCTATAAAATTTCCCATTGAAGAGAGTTGAGGCTGCTCATTCTAGAGAGGTGATCATTCAGTGTGAATGAATTTACTCAAGAGAAATTCAATGGAGGGGAGTCTAGAGTGTGTTTGAGGGGATTAACTGTTGAGATTGATCTAGTTGCAGCTTTTGAGCTGGAGATCATACTGCTGAGAGAAGATTTTGATTACTGAGGTAATTGGACCAGTCAGGTGACAGAGGTTTTATAGTTGCATTCTCCATCCATTTCTCAGCCAAGAAGACTAGGAACAAGCTCGGGGGTCCTGAGGAAGCGTTGTCTGAGCGCTCTCCAGGAGTTTGGTTGGGAGGAACAACCTCCTTAAGCTATTGTTGTCTTGTCCTCAACAGGATCTATTTTCTTTTATTGTCTTCAGTTAAATAATTCTTAGTTTATCTACTACAGGCATGTTAGTGTTTAGGGTTTATGAATGAAAAGTAACTGAGTAATGTTAGATTTAGTAAAATTATAGATTATAGTAGAAATAGAAATGATTATGTAAATAGTGAAATAGATAGCATTAAAATCTCCAAGCTGTGTTTTTCCACACCTGAACTCAGTTCGTACTCTAGCACAGTTGGATTTCTTAGGTAAATGAAATGATTTGTTTATTGGAATGTAAACAATAGATATGATTCTTTTATTTGAATGTAAAGAGTAGATAGAATTTACTTCAATGTTTATAAATTACACTAAATAGTAGTGTTATGTATTGTCTGCTTTATTTACTATAGCTAACTAAATAGAAAAATAGGTATAAAAGAAATAGTAAATATTATTATTATTCCAGTATTAGTATACTGATAAAAATATAGATATTATATTTAACAGAAGTAGAGTAAGTAAACTAATATTTAAGAAAAACATGTAAAAAGGAAATAGTAAAACAGTTTATAAACATTAACACTACAGACTAGTGTGTGTTTAATCCAGAACCAAAGGATTCTTTTATAATCCTTTTATATTACAAAATTACAAAAATGACTGAAAGTCAACAATACCCTAGTTTCGAGTAGTCTGCACTAAAACCCTAAGTATTCTCTTGAAAAAAAAAACTAGAAGCAAAAATTGTAAAATTTATTTAGAAATTTCTTATTTTAACAAGAGCTAGTATCAAACTTATAATTGTAAGTCATTCATCATTCATTATTCTATTTTAAAAAATAGAGTCAAGAATACTGTAAGCAAAAACAAGGATTTCATAAACTGCAAGGTTTTACAGTAATTCTTTTTAAACCCTTAAAAGCCGAGTTCTAGAAAATAACAATATCTTTTAAACAGTACTTTAAATTAATTATAATTACAGAGTATTAATAAATACAATACATATGTAAATCATGAACAAATTAAACCTGTAATTATTAACCATTTGCATTATAAAATCCTTAATCAAAGGTAGGATTTTAGCCTGTAGAATCGACGGGTTGAAACCCAAGCATGCTAATAAAACCAATATACAAAAGTATTTATATTAAATTGTAACCAGATACATTACTGACAGTATAAGTAAAAACCCTGCTAACTTTACAACTAGACTATTCCACAGTCTTCTTTTCTTTAAATTAAAATGTAAAAAGGAAAATTGAAGAAAATGAGACAGAGGTCACTTAACATCTCTGAGCACAAAGGAGGTTCTTTATAATATTAAACAACAACATTACATCACTTAAGCCATAAGGCTGAAACTGCTTAACCAAAACCACATTTATATCACGGCTTCAAGAGCCTGTGTTACCCAACCGCATTATCGCTAGGGTTTCAAATAAAACTTGGGTAATAATCAACAAACTAAATATCATAACTAACAGAGAATCTGAAGCCATTTTTCCAACCACAGAAACTTTCATCCAACAACCCAAATCGCAAGCAGGGAGAACCCACGATGAGACCAAGGCTTACTAGTTGGAAGCCCACGAAGTTAACTGAAGCACGAGCTTGATTTCCACTTAAAGCCTGGAGCTGTTAGTAGGTGCCTACAAGAACATAGATTCAAACAATAAATTAAACTCTGTTCATAAGTTATTAAAACCCTAATTTAGTAAATCTTTTGACAAAAGGAATTCGAGTAAAGTAAATAGTATACATGTGAATAAGAAGAAATTGGAGCAGAGAAGAAACAATCACCCAGCTTGAATGCACCAAACCAAGGAAACCCTTAATCCAACTTTGTGACAGAGACAACAAGGAGATAGTCTCAAGTTTCACGATGCCGAGGCAAGGAATGAGCAGTCACAGGGTAAAACCATTTACAGGCTTCAAGCCACTTAAAGAAGTCTTTAACCACACACAAAGTGATTTATTTACTCACAAGAGAAACCAAAAATATAAACTACGATACCAAAGCCACTTTGCAAAGTAATGCAGACTACAGAGCCAACAAATAAGGAAGTTGCAGGCCTCTCATGGCCGCAAGCACTCACAGCGAATCCTGCAGGAGGAAAAACCCTCGGACCAAAGAACAAAGGAGTAGGGTTTCAAACGTTTTAAGTCAACCAATGCATGGAGGAGGCTTGTCCACGTGCCCTTCCAAATATCTAACCAAGCGTGGGTCGATTTCTAATGTCTGTGCTGCATTATAGATTTTAAAACTTATCATTGCCAATAATACAAATCATGATATCGACTATATTATAAGAGTTCTTATCATTGCCAATAATGAAATTCATGCCATCGATCATTTAGATAGTTCATATGATTGCTTATAATGTCAATCATGCTATCGTTTAAACCATGCATTGGAACTAGTATATTATAGGAACAAAACTTATAATGTATTTTACCTTTAGTTTCGACTACATGATAGCAGTTGTTAGGTAGTAAAACTACCTTAGGTTACAAGTTAGTATTTTTGTTATAGCCTAATATTGTAAATTATAAATCAATATAGTATTGTAATATTGCAATAACACTTGTATCATGGTTATAATCTAGATATTAAGAATCAGCTTGTCTACTAGCTGGGCAAGAAGATAATCATAATTGCAAACAAATCAAACAAGTTTGTTATTGTTTCATGACTAGTAAAGGAGAAATAGAGTATAGATATGATGTTATTTATGATATATTTTATAAATTGGAAAAGCTCTAAAACTTCTCCACATAAAGACTTGATGCTGATAAATGAAGGAGTCTTCAACAAGACTGAAGACTAACCTTTTTGAAAGAGTTTCTCTTAAGAAACTAATCACTTGTTGTAAACTTTACCTTTGAAAAACTTAAGAATATGTTCATACATAAAGAGTAGTACACTTGATTATTAAACATAACAATAGCAGTAAGAACATTTAACAGTCGAAGTAATTATATACCAATATCATGAGCTCTATGCTCACTATGGGAATTTATAGTTGAATAGGTACTATAATTTATAAAAGATAATTATCTTACGATAGATGAAACTTTGGAAGAACTCATTCTTGTAAATAGCATTGATTATGTCTAGGATAAAAGATCATTATGGCTTAAAAGTAAATACTGTCATAGATCCAAAACAATGAAAGAAATTTACTAGTGTACCTCATCGAAGACTTGCAGCTTAATAATCAATTTACATACTAGCATCTTAACATGCTAGAGAAGTACTTTCTTGACATAATTTTAAATAAACCCTACTTGATCATATGCTTACCTGCTGAACCTGTAAGAACCATCAGAGCATTTGAGTTAGCAGAACGCTAAGTAAGCCCTGATTTCAAACAAGGTTTCTCACCTACTGGAAAAAGTAAATCATCAGTATAGCTAGCAACAACTAAATGCAAGTCCTCTTTCTAACACATATGAAAATTAAAGTTGTATTAGTTTTCTTTTTCTATTTGAAAACTAACCCTTAAGTTTTGTTAAACTGTTTCATTTTCCACTAACCGCTAGCAGTTACTAAACTGTGTTTAAGACATTTTATGTCACTTGTCAATGTAGATGTCGAAACATCCTTCATGATATAAGGTAGTAAGGATTTAAGGAACCATTCCAGTAAGAATTCTGGTGGAATGTTGGCGTTAATCAATCTCCTTCGTCTATGCCACTCTTGAATGTGGTTGAAAAATATGGGTGGATTTGTCCTGCTGAAAAGTAGACAAGAGTTTGGTATTGGAATCATGGCGCACTGACAATTGGCAGTGATTAAGAAATACCAAGGCCAAGTCATTAAAGGTATGATACATGCCCCTAGGAAACTCTATATACCACTTCATAGCTGAACCCGCGAGGGTGCATTGAAATAGTTGTAATCAAATGCAATCATGATTCAACGAATTTGAAGACAACCATAGATGAAAAGTAGTAACATGATCACTAGGATCCTCACCATTTTTACTCTCAAACTTCATAACATCTTAAGGAATCTTGTCGGGAATGGGGGGCCACGTCGGATTGTGACACACCAGGTCATTTGTGAGTTTGGATAGGTCAGGAAAGTTCAACGTAGCTAAAAATGGGAGCCTGGGTTTTACCGTTTGGTTCCATGCTCCCTACAAATATTGGTTCTAGTAAGGTTGATTCTGGTAAAGGCGATGACCTTAACCAGTGGGAAAATAACCTCCTCCCTTATGGCCCATGTAAGGATGCATAAGAATTTGGATGTGGGGAATTCCTTGAGAAGGGGGAACAATATAACCATAATTATTCGTCTGGTATAGAGGATGACCCCCTGACACTTGGGGATGTATGTAACCTCCAGACATTAGGACACCAGATGACAAGGGAACAACGTAACCAAAGGGATCATACCTTCCTCAGCGCTCATTTTGGATATGGGGAGGAGGTGTCATGAGAAATGTATTTGATAGAATAGGTGCAATGGACGATGGGATGAATAATAGATCCAACATTCACGTATCCACCACCACCCCCACTGGGATGGATAATAGTGTGAAGACCATGTAAAGGGGGTTCCCACCCCCCAACAAATGGAGTAGAAGGAGGAATATACCCACGGGCCAAACTGATGTGCAATGTAAGGGGATGACGTTCCCCCAAGTCCAATACTAGGGTCCACACTAGGACCTTGGATGTATGATGGAATACTAATGGAGATATTTTGTGTGCTGAATGTCAAAGGAATTGAAGTAAAGGGGCATGATTGTGTCTCACTACCCAACCTTATCGAGGAAAAGTTTGAGTTAAAGCTTGTAAATTCTAGAGAGTTCATTCTTATCGGATGGGAAGGAGCAACCCTGTGAGGGTCGGTATAGATCGGAGTATTGGGAATCCATAAAGTATATGGAGGAGCTTCATGGGATCCTCCTCCTAATCCAGATGATGAGGATGGATGAAACTTCAATGTCTCGGAAGTGGCACTCATGATAAAAATTCTATGGAGACCTCAGTGGGAAAGAGGTATTGTGTAATGTTTGGCCCTCTTATAAAGAGGTTGTGTAGGATCAAAAGGTGGTAATCCTTCTAAGCGACAATAATGACGAAGTGCCAAAACTTGATCCACGATAGCTTAATAGAGAAAGAAACTCAAGTAACCGCGATCCTTAAATCCAACTAGAGAACACAGAGCACAACCCTAAGTAAGCTAGGAAAGATGAAAGCAAGCAAAGAGTGAGGACAAATGAGCTCCCAAATGCAGCAGGTATGTCTCTCCGAATAGAGGCTTGAGACTCCCATACACTACAAGCGGAGGTGTGTAACCAATTATAGTGGCCCTAAGTTTCAACACATAAGGAAACTCACAGGCAACTTTGTCGTTTGACCCCTGCCTAGACATGATACTCATAGAATAACCTCTACAAGTACCCCCTGTGATACCTATGAAAATCAAATAAGGTCACCTTAATATAACTAATGCTTAGGTGGATATTCACAGGAAGGATCCCCCATATGGGCAAGGTAACTAAGCCTAAAGCTTTAAAGCACCAAAGGTACCTCAAGAGCCCCCAAATACGAATAAGCTCATAGAATGTCTCCAACGCTCATTGGAGGTAGTGAAGGGATATCTCCACCATTAATGTGCGCACTGCCTCATGATTAACTCCTGTGTAGGAGGAGATTCCTAAGAACACCAATTATAACAATGATTTCTCCTCTCCCTGGTCAGACACCTAAGTGTTTTTGTTTTATAGTCTTGGAGAAGTTTACTCACAAAATTGTATTCCAAGATTCTAAAACCTAAGCTTATTGGTGCACCCTATAAAATAAAATTGTTCTAATCAATTTTAGGATAAGTGTTAATTTTAAGAGGTTGTGCTTACTCAAGGGATATGATCGTGAAACTAGTGATGTTATGACTCACCAATAAAAAAAAAATATGCACACCTAAAAACAATACCAAGTGCAATTTTTTTTACAAATGAAAAGATGGTATGCCACTAAATGAAATCCACAATAATTCATTTTCTTTTAGAATGCAAATGCAATCCTTCTAAAATGAAATCCTAAACACTAATCTCATCCCAAGAAAACCAATTCAAGTACTTACTTTCATGCATATTCAAAATGCAAGTGAATATGTAACAATGCAATTATTTTTGTAATTTCAAAATAAATTAGTGAAAATTCAACAAGAACTATTAAACTCTCAGTATCTGCAGCAAGCAGCAAACAAAATCCAAGTAAGACACCGAGACTCAAGGACTAGTGCACTAATATCAAAACAAAAAGGGATAAATTGGCAAGAACAACTTTCTAAAAAGGATAAATGAAAATAGGTTTCTAGTCACAACAAGAGTAGTAAACTAACAACATAAGGACCCTAGAAGACCCAACAAAACTCACAACACACCCAACAAATTCACATACCAAGATATCAACCAAAATGGGAGATATATGCGACTGTTCAAAGAACAAAAATGCATGTATGCGACCTGACAGAGGACATCCCACATATATACACGACTATAAGTACTATGACCCGCGTATATAAGGAAGAAGGTGGTAAAAATCAATCCAAGGGACAAACCACTCCAAGGAACTATCAATAGATGAACATACTACCTTAGGCGAGATAGAAACACAGAGCAACAAAGAGCAATTCAAACAAAAATGCACCCAAAAACCCCAACAAAAAGGAAAACCCCCAAAATGCTCACCATTGATGTTACACATCAAATCTTCCTATGGTTTGGGGTGGACCACAATAGACAGTATCACACCATAAATCAAATCCATTCTCAAGCATGTTAGATGAATTAAAGAAACTAACCAGTAAGGGATAAGAACCATACCTCAACCGGATGCTTGAAGATGACCATCATTGAGATCTCGATCAAAAGCTTGTCCCTACACTTTTCCCTCAACAACAAATAGATATCCAAGAATAATATATTAAGTGTTAACACTCAATATAGCATATTCCATTTAAACGTGTATAAATCAATTACACCCATGGATACAAATATACAAAATTCCACATGAAATTTGGATGAGAAATTTTAAATGGATATTTCTATTAATATAAAACAAAGATACAATATGAAAACCTACGTCCGCACCTCGTCAATACTGAGAAACCAAGTCCCTCCACATAGTCCTCCACCACTTCAATCGTCCATAAAATGGAAAGTTCACAAAGACAATGGAAAGCTTGGGAGATGAACACAAATGTTTCTATCAACAAGGACAACGGGATGCAAACTCAAGCATATAACAACAGGGAAAATTTTTGGTATAGTCTCTTTAATATCCAAGTTTCTTCTCTCTAATTCTTTACAATGGCTCAATATATATCCCTCCAATGGGAAGTGGAGGGTCGAATCAGATCGTTTTCCTCCATATGGAAGGCCAAGGATCGGGGTATTCATTACTTAATGGGGACAAATCCAATTTTTTGTTTTTTTTTTAGAACAAACTACGATGCACGCTGGTAGTAATGGTTCAAGATGCGTATACGCAATCTGTAGAACTGGTGAGCCTCATATGTCTTCAAAAAATTATTTTTAAGGGTTATACTGAAGAATCAGATCAATAATGAGTAAATGGGGTATGGTGAATCTACATAGGGACAAGGTAAGGCCATCAAGGAATGATGCATGAGGTGATTCAAATCATAATATAACACAATTGCAACTAGACATCGATCTAGATAATGAGGACATATATCGAGAGGTGCATCCAGATCAAAATAAAGAGTTAAGAAGGATAAGCTAAAGTGCTGGTATTTTAATAAATCGATCCATCTAAAGAAGGATTACTAGAAAAGACAAGCATCCAAAGAGGATTAATCCAAAGTAGACTCCAGAAAGGAAGAAAACACAACATAAATGAGTTCAAGTATGGTCTATGAGGTATTATTTGTTTCTAATGTTTCATAATATCATCATGATTGATTGTTAGATTCTGATGTCTCTCACCATATGTGTCTTTACAGAAAATGGTTCTCAACTTACTGTTCCATTAATAACAGTATAGTTTTTATGGAAAATGATATTTCATATAGAATTGTTGGGATTTGTAGTATCAAGGTAAAAATGTATGATGGTACTATGAGAATGCTAACAAATGTGAGGCATGTTCCCAAACTTTGAAAGAAATTAATACCTATGGGTTTTCTAGATTCTGATGATTATAAATTTACAGTTCAAAGTGGATTCATGAAGGTGTGCGAGGGAATATTACTAAAAAGAACTGGGAATATTTATAAGATTGACAGAAGTATTAAGATAAGTCATGCACTTGTCGTATTTGAATATGCAACCTGTGACTATTCTTGTTTATGGCACCAACGTCTGGTGCATATGAGCAAGAAAGGACTTAAGATACTTGCAGATCATAATTTGCTTCCTAAGTTAAAATCTCTTAATTTAAAGTTCTACAAACATTGTCGGTTTGGTAAATAGTTTAGACATAAGTTTAAAACAAGAAATCATGTAAATAAAGGTGTCCTAGATTACACCCATTCGGATCTTTAGGGACCAAAACCTACTATTTATTTTGGAGGATCATCATATTTTTTAACATTTTTAGATGATTACTCTAGAAAGGTATGGATCTATTGTTGGAAAATCAAGTAATATTGAGAGGGGGGGGGGGGGAATTAGTATTAGGTATTTCTTTAATTTTTATCACCTTATTTAAAAAACAAGACAACAATAGAAAGAAAACACAAAATTTTATTCTAGAAACCCACTAGGAAAACCACAAACACTTCCTATTACCGCAAAATTATATTTATAAGTATTTCGCAAGCACCAACTTGTTGGATGCGACAACACCCAAGTTTTTTAGCTACGATTGAAGGATGCACCAACACCCTGGTTTCTCAACTACAATTAAAGGATGCATTGACACCCTGTTTATTAGTAATAATTGGAAGGAAGCTTCAACTTCCTACATGCTAGTGTTTCCTTCCCTTGGGCCTCTCGACCTCCCTTAAATAATTATGCATTTCTCTATTTTCTGTACACTTTATATTTTGTAATTTTTGTGTGTATAGAGACACTTTAATTGAATGACTACATATTTGTTTATATACCCTCAATCATGCCTCTATAAATAATTGTCCCAACTCTTCTTCATGACCCTTAACAATTAAAACTAATTTAGAATTACCTTCTCTATTATTCCTGCAAATTTTAACTATATGGTTATGAGATATTTAGACTGGTTAAATTCTGACCCTTTGTATCTTTTGATTTACAATATGTCTTCAATTCTGAATCTGAATGATCGATTCTAATGTCCAAAATCAACCACAAAAATATACTACGTGTTTATGAATCCATCATTTTGACTTGTTTGCAACTTCGACTCATGGCTCTGGTTTTGTCCGTGTTTGACTCAACTGAGAATGGTCGACAAATGATTGACTTCGACTATCAAAGGTCGACTAGGTCAACTAGTCGACTTTGACTGACAATGGTCGACAATAGGTTGACTTCAATTTTCAATGGTCGACAATATGTTTACTAGGTCAACTAGTCAACTTCTAATGACAATGATCGACAATAGGTCGACTAGGCCGACAAGGTCTACTTCGAGTGAAAATGGTCGATAATATCTCGAAAATAGATCGACTAGGTTGACTTTGACTGACTAGTAAATAATAGCTTGACGATAACTCAACTAGGGTGACTAAGTCGAGTTTGAGAGATTCGTCCATAATACAATAAGTTGACACCAACATTCATCACGTTCGACTTGATATCCTTTTTCCTTTGTTATTAATGAACTTCTTTGATATCAATGATAATCATACCCAACATTCTCCCCCTTTGTCATCGATGACAACAAATATCCATTTTTCTCCCCCTTTGACATTAATGACAAAGGATCTCAAGACTCCCCATGCCATCATTTCTCCCCATGTCGACTGTATCCACTTTTTGTGACAAGGTATGTTTTCCAGTTTTATCCTAAGGAAGAGGGATAACCCCCAGCTTCTATCTGAGATAGGAAAAATGTTTTTGAGTTAGTGGTTTAGTAAACATGTTTGAAATTTGTTCCTTTGTATCAATATACTCCAATTTGACAAAATTTTGTGACACTTGTTCTCTTAAAAAATTATATCGATTGGAATGTGGTTGGTCTTGGGGTGTATAACTAGAGTTTTGGATATGTTAATGGCACCATTGTTTTCATAGTGTATCAAAATTGGGTCCTCATATTTCACAAGTAGATATTCTAAGTTTTGTTTCATTCAGATGAATTGAGTACAACCTGATTCAACAACAATGTACTCAGCTTCTGCGCCTGTGGAAAGTGAAATGGAGGAATGATTTTTGCTTAGCCATGATACCAAGCAATTTCCCAAGTAAAATGATGCTCCATTGGTTCTCTTTCTATCATCAATAATTCCTACCCAATCTGCATTAGTAAATTCCTTCAGAGATAATTCATTTCCTTTTGGATACGATAAACCATACTCCATAGTTCCTTTTAGATATCTAAAGATTCTTTTTACTGCTTCCACATGTGTTTCTTTGGGGGTTGATTGGAATCTGGCGACCAATCTGTTCTGTAGTTGTAACATATAGAAAACTACCAATCATTGACCTATAAATGGTATGATCTACTTCCAAAGACTCATAATCCTTGCTTAATTTACAACCCGTGACCATAGGAGTATTAACTAGTTTTGAGTCTTCCATTTTAAACTTTTTCAACATATATTTGATATATTTGGTTTGAGAGATGAAGATCCCTTTTTATTTTTGAGAGACTTGCAAGCCAAGGAAGAATGTTAGTTCATCCAAAATTGAAATTTCAAACCCCTTCTTCATTTCTGAAGCAAACTGTACACTCAGAACCTGTAGATCATTTCCAAATATGATATCATCAACGCAGACAAAAACAATGATCATGTTTTTGTTTTCAAACTTTATGTAGATATTATTGTCAATGTCCCCTCATTTATATCCTTATTGCTTCAAGTACTTGTCCAGTCTTGAGAACCATTCTCTTGAATCTTGTTTGAGGCCATATACTTCCTTTTTTAGTTTGTAAACATAATCTCTATTTTCCGATAATAGAAAATATTCAGGTTGTTCAACATAGACTTCTTCTTCAAGTTCCCTATTACGGAACGTGGATTTTACATCAATTTGATATACTTTGAAGTTTTTATACCATGCAAATGAAAAAGAAAATCTAATGGCTTCAAGTCTTGCCAAAAGTGCAAAAGTTTCTTTAAAGTCAATATCGTCTATTTGAGCATATCCCTTGCATACTAGTTTGGATTTGTTTGTTATTACTTGACCATCCTCATTAAAATTGTTTTTGAATATCCATTTGTTCCCAATAAAGTTCATGCCTTTTGGTCTTGGGACAGGTTCCCAAGTTTGGTTTTTCTCTATTTGGTCCACTAAATCTTCATTCATGGCGATGATTCAATCATCTTTTTTGCTGGTCTCTGCAAAAGTTTTTGTCTCAACCAATAATATTAATTCTTGTTCTTGAAACATTAGTCTTCTTCTTGTACTAACTCCCGCATCTTTGTCACCTATGATTAGAGTTTCAGGATGATTCTTTTCAATTCTTCTAGATGGAGTTTTAATATCAGATCTAGGAGAGTCTTCATCTTCACTTTCTTCCTTTTGTTCTAAGGCCTCCTGCTTTTGAGAATATTCATCTTCCTCCTCTTCTTTTATAGACTCCTTGTTTTGAGAATCTTTATCTTTCTCTTCCTTTAACAATTCCTCCTTTTGAGAATCTTAATCTTTCTCTTTATCATCGGTTTCTTCATCTTCTTGATTTTCTTGAATTTTAATTTTTCTTAGTTTGGTGTCATCAACAATTACACTTGTGCTTTCCACGATCTTGTGTGATCTTATATTGTAACATATGTATGCCTTTTTGGTAGATGAATCACCAAGAAATATGCCTTTGTTTGTCATGGAGTCAAATTTCCCAAGATTATCATCAACTCTTTTTATTTAGCACTTACTTCCAAAGACTCTAAAGTACTTGACTGATGCTGGTCTACGATACCATAACTCATAAGGTGTTTTGTCACTATTTACTCTGAGTTTTCCTTTGTTTTGTATATAAAAAACTGTATATATTGCTTCTCTCCAATAGATGTCTGGAAGTTTATCTTCATTAAGCATGGTTCTGGTTGCTTCTTGAACTATCCCATTCTTTCTCTCAACTAATCCATTTTGTTGAGGAGTTTTTGGGGCGAAAAATGCCTTTTGATACCATGCGTTTTGTAATATTCATTGAATTCATTTGCTCTAAACTCACCACCATTGTTTGAACTTAGAAATTTAATTTTGAGATTTGTTTCATTCTCAACTAGTGCTTTAAAATATTTAAACTTCATAAGATTTTCTTTGAGGAATCTCACCCAAGTCATCCTTGTATGATCATCAATGAAAAACATGAAGTAACGCTCACCTTGCATCCTTTTGGTCCTTGTAGGTCCACAGAGGCTAGTGTGAATTGTTTCTAGTGGCTGTGATGTTGTATTCTCTTTGATTTTAAAGCTTGCCTTTGTTTGTTTCCCATGAAGAAAATGTCTACAAACATAGTTTGGAGGTTTTATGATCTTTGGTAAGTTTCTTACGGCTCCCTTATTACTTACTTTTATAAGATTATCAAAGTTCAAGTGCCCCATCCTTCTATGACACAAAATCCTTTCATCATTTATGACTCATTAAACATTGTTCTTCATTTTCTAGGATGTATACATTGCTTGGAGTTCTCACAGTAGTCCCAACAAGTTTTCCTGAATTTTTCTTCATTATTTCACACTTATTAGAATCAAGTATGCAAATGTGCCCTTGCTCACAAGTTTGAATCACACTTAGGAGATTTGGTTTTAAGTTTTCTACTAACAAAACATTTTTTCTAAGAGCCACTGTACGCTTTCCAATTATTTTAGACGATAGATTAACTCCAAAAGTGACTTTTCCCTTTTGATCTCATTTTAGGATGATAAATTTGCTTGAGTCTCATGTCATGTTCTTTGAACATCCACTGTCCATGTGCCATAGATTTTTATTTTCTGTGGCACATAGGGCTATTGAAATTTTTTCTTTCACATCTTCTATTCTTTTCCAAACCTTTCTTTGCTCCTTATCTCTATTTGTGATTCCTTTTTCAAAAGGAGTAAATGGTTTACAATTTCTATCTATATACCCCAAGTTACCACATTTGTAACATTCTTTGTCATACCTTTGTGAAGGTGCAAAGGAATTATGATTTTTTCCATTTGTAGGATCACTAGAATTGACTTCCTTGTAGGGAGATTTCTGATTATGATTTTGCTTCATCCTACAATCAAATGGTTTATGCCCAAAATTTTTATAGGCATAGCAATTACCCAAAAATAGGTACATATTTATGTTTGTCACTGGTCTTATTGGCATTTTATTTGTCCTCCTTTCATTTTGAAAAGAATCAGATTTCTGAATGTCTTCATTTCTAATTCAGTCTTTGAGTACATCAGCATAACTCCTTTTGTTTCCATATTGTATTGAGGGAGAGGATTGTTCTGACTTCATTCCTTTTTTATAACCCAATCCAGTTTTATTACTATATGATATTTGGCAACTTAGGATGTCATCTAGAGTTTTCGAGCTGCTGACTAATTTTGATTGAAAGGATTATACATCAATATTATTTCTAAGTAAGACTAATTCAGCCTCAGATTTCTCTAATTCTTGTTCTCTTTTATTGAGCTGCTATTCTAGACTGTTTTCAGCGTTTTTATCTTCTTGAAGCTGATTTTTTAAGTCAGAAATAATTCTATCTATATCATTTTTTTATTTTCAACCTCTGTCACTTTGGTTTTTAACTGTTTATACATCCTTTTATACATCCTTAATTCTATAAGAGCACTTATGAGTTCTTCTTCACTGTCTACCACTCCTTCTGATTCTTCCTCAGGGTTTTCGTTCTCTATTCCCAGTAATAGAACTTATGCTTCCTCATCTCCTCTGGACTCATATGAGCAACTATCATCCATGGAGTAAAAGGTCTTCTTTTTGTTTTTCCTACTATATTCCCATTTGTTCTTCTTGAAATCTTCAGAACACTCATCATTGTATTCATATTTGGGATAAGGGAATTTGAAAGCAGAGTGACCAATTCCCCCACAGTTGAATCATTTTAAGGGTAATTTCTTTTTGTAATTACTTGTACATTTCTTAATATTTTTAACAAGAAGTGCTTCATCATCATCATAGTATTTTGATTGAATCTTTGTTTTAGATTTCTTCACTGCTTTAGATTCCTTGAAATATACTTCCTTCTTGTTATCTTGTCCAATCCTCATCTCATGGCCTATGAGGACCCCATATAGTTCATTCATGGTAAGATTATCAATATTTTCTCTACATTATAGGGTGGATATATTAGGATTGTAGCTCATTGGAAGTGATCTTAGTACTTTCTCAACTATTTCAATTTCTTCCAGTTCTTCCCCTAGCCCTTGAATTGCATTAACAATTTCATCTATTCTCTCAAAGTATTCTAATATGTTTTCATATTCCTTCATTTTTAGAATTTCAAATTGAGCTTTAAATATCCGAGTTTGGCCCTTTTTACCTTAGTATCTCCTTCGTCGTATTGCAATGCATCACTTTGGCAAAAACTATTATGTTTTTTCCAGCCAAAATTGCATTAACAACTTTTGCGTTGTACCCAAATTGATTTATTCCTTCAAGATCTGTAGGAGGATATTTTGGATATATATATCGTGTTTCTATAGGTAACCAAACTTCAAGTCCAATAGACATTAAATGACTTCTCATCCTAACAATCCAGAACCCTAAATATTTACCATTGAATAATTGAACCTTGGAGGTCATTTTTTCTTGTTACAGCATGGTGATAAATGATCTCTCTTCAAGCAGCTAAAATTTTAGTGCAGAGACCCACTCTGATACCAACTGTTGGAAAATCAGGTAATACTGGGGGGGGGGGGTTAATTAGTATTAGGTATTTCTTTAATTTTTACCACCTTATTTTAAAAAAACAACAATAAAAAAATTACATATAATTTTATCATGGAACCCACTGGGAAAACCACAAACACTTCGTATTACTACAAAATTATATTTACAAGTATTTCGCAAGCACCGACTTGCTGGATGCGACAACACCCAAGTTTTTCAGCTATGACTGAAGGATGCACCAAAAGCTTGGTTTCTCAGCTACAACTAAAGGATGCAACAACACCTTGTTTATCAGTAACGAATGGAAGTAACATTCGACTTCCTACAGGCTAGTTTTTCTGCCCTTCCGCCTCCCGACCTCCCTTAAACAATTATGCATTTCTATGTTTTGGGTGTACAAAGACAGTTTAATTGGATGACTAGAGATTTGTTTATATGCCCTCAATCGCGCATCTATACCTAATAGTCATAACTCTTCATCGTGACCCTTAACAATTAAAACTAATTTAGAATTACCTTCTCTATTATTCCTGCAAATTATAAATATATGGTTATGAAATATTCGACTTCATAATATCGATTTAGACTGGTTAAATTCCGACCCTTTGTATCTTTTGATTTACAATATGTCTTCAGTTTTAAATCCAAATGATTAATTCTAACGTCGAGAATCAATCACAATAATATACAACGTGTTTATGACTCCATCATTTCGACTTGTATACGACTCCGAATCTTGACTCTGGTTTCGTCTGTCTTTGAATCAATTGACAATGATAAAAAAATGGTCGAATTTGACTATCAAAGGTCGACAATAGGTCTACTAGATCGACTAGTCAACTTTGACTGACAATGGTCGACTCCAACTGTTAATGATCGACTAGGTCGACTAGTTGACTTCGAATGACAATGGTCGGCAATAGGTTGACTAGGTCGTCTTCATTTGTCAATGATCGAAAATATGTTGACTAGGTCGACTTTGAATGACAGTGGTCAATAATAGCTCGACAATATATCGACTAGGTCAAATTTGACTGACAGTGGTCGACAATAGATCGATAATAGCTCGACTATGTCGACTAGGTCGACTTCAAGAGATTCATCCATAATACAATAAGTTGACACCAACATTCAACATGTTCAACTTGCTATCCTTTTTCCTTTGTTGTTAATGAAATTCTTTGACATCAATGACAATCATACCCAACATCTATTTACTGAAAAGAAAAGCTGACGTGTTTAAATATTTTAATCAATTTAGAGTTTTGGTTGAAAAGAGCACTAACATGAGGTTAATCGAGTATTTAAGAACAAATAATGAAGGTGAGTTCACATCTAAGGAATTTGAAAACGACTGTAAGGAATTTAGGATCGAAGGACATAAAAACACGCTTTATACTCCTAAGAAAGATGGTGTTCTTGAAAGAATGAATAGGAATCTTATAGAAAGAGTAAGGAGCATGCTCAATAATGCTAAGTTATAACAGGAATTGTGGGGAGAAGCAACTCTTACAACATGATATCTGGTAAATCTATCATGATTAGCTGCAATAGATTGTCAAAGATTCTAGAAGAGGTATGTGTAGGACACCCCTGTGATTATTCACATCTTAATATTTTGTGTTGTGATGCTTATGCTCTTATTCCCAAGAATCAATGTTCTAATTATGGGATTCTACTTCCCATGAGAGAATCATTAACAAAGATGTTGTATTTGATGAATTGTCACTCATGAAATCAGATGTAGTAGATGGTGAAATGAAATAGGCAGAAGTACCACAGTTTAACCGAATTCAGTTGGAGACTCGTTCACCTATAGGTGAGGAGGAGCATGAAGACGTTCATGAAGAAACTTCTGCAGAAGAAGATAAAGTTACAAAAAAATTCCAGGAAATTGAGGAATTGCCATAGGAAACTCTACGAAGATCTACATGGGTTGGAAATTTTCTAAGAAGGTATGAAGATTATGCTTCATTTGTTTCTTTGATTTCTAAATTAGATGGGGAAGCTAGTTATTATCAGCAAGCAATTGAGGTATTCGAAATTGCTAATTGAAAATTAGCAATGAATGAATAAACGGATGCTTTGGAAAAGAACAAAACATGGGACCTGGTAGATCTCCCCGAGGACAGGAAAATTGTTGGTTGCAAGTGGTCTACAAACTAAAGAAAGGTGTTGATGATACAGTTAATAAGTATAAGGAAATACTGGTAGCAAAAGGGTATTCAGAAGGAATATATTGATTTCCATGAAATATTTTCACCAATTTCTAAGCTTGTTTCTATTCGATTAGTGTTAGCACTAGTTGCTTTACTTGATCTTGAATTAGAGAAACTAGATTTTAAAACTGCATTTATACATAGAGATTTAGATGAGTATATATATATGGAAAAACCATAATGGTTTGTTCAAAATCAAAAAATAAGGTTTGTTTACAAACTCAAGAAATCATTGTATGGCCCGAAGCAGTCTCCCAGGAAATGGTACAAGAAGTTTGATTCCTTCATGGTGAGCCAAAATTTTACCAGAATTGAGTATGATCATTGTGTTTAATTTAAAAGGTTGGAAAAATGGAATATTCATTATTTTGGTGTTATATGTTGATGACATGATTGGATCAAGCAAAACCATGGTTGAAATATACTAGTTAAAGGCTTAGTTGGATAGGAAATTTTATATAAAGGATCTAGGAGCAACAAAACAAATCTTGGGCATGGAAATACACAGAGACATGAAAAATTCTAAGTTGTAGTTATCACAATAGAAGTATGTGGAGAAAATACTTCAAAGGTTCAGTATGAAGAGTGTGAAACCAACAAATATCCTTTTGGCTTCTCATTTTAATCTTTCTTCAGGTTTGTGTCCTAGTAATGATGAATAAAAGGAGTATATGTCTCATGTACCATATGCTAATGTAGTAGGAAGTTTATGTATATGATGGTCTATACTAGATCAGATATTTCACATGCAAATATTTTTGTCAGCCGATACATGGAAAATCCAGGTAAAGAGCATTGGGCAGTAGTGAAATGGGTGCTTCGATATATTAGAGGCACAAGTAATTATTGTATCACCTTTAATGATTCTAGTGATTTAGTCTATGGTTATGTCGATTCAGAATTTGCAGGTGACTTGGAAAAAAGAAGACCCACTTCAGGATATGTCTTTACACTTCCAGGTGGTTCTATTAGTTGGATGTCAAAGCTTCAAAACATTGTGGCATTATCCACTACGGAGGTAGAGTATATATCTACTTCACATGCTTGCAAAGGGGCAATCTGGTTGAAAGGTTTGTTGGGTGAGTTTGGAAGGTTACAAAATAATGTAAAAGAATTTTGTGATCGTCAAAGTTCTATTTATTTGGCTAAAAATCTAGCTTATCACAGTAAGAACAAATATATTTCAATTAAATACCATTTTGTAAGACATGTTATTGATGAAGGTGGAGTAGTTATTGAGAATTTTCATACTCAAATGAACTGTGCAGACATGTTCACAAAAATAGTAACATTAGAGAATTTACGATGGTGCTTGGATTCTCTTGGCTTGCAGAAAAAGTGATTAATAAATAATGGGAAAGGTATCATGTAAATTATTGTCAAGGTGGAGATGTCGAAACGGTGACAATAAATTTCCCACGAAATTGGATATGGGAATCTTCTACATCCCTATTATTCTGCCTTCAGTTGAGACCAAATAACTTAAGTTAGAATATGGACAGGGGTGCATTTAATTGGTCATTTTTATGTAACTCTGTAAGAAATGCTATATATCAATGTAAGTCAATAGAGGCAAAATCAATCTTAGAGATAATGCGAGGAAATGGTTGTAAGATGTTGTAATCTCCATCTTTGAATAATAAGAATACTGATGCTATTTTCCCCATGGCTGTTTCCCTTTTAAGGGTTTTACCACGTAAATATACGTGTTCAATTCACGTGATTTACATTGTTTCAATTTTTTCTTAATTTGATATTTGTTCGATTTTATGCTTCCACTACCAACAAATGTAAGATGACATGTAGGAGTGTGTCAAATACTCAAAGAACCTATCATTTTTTAGTTTATTGTGAAATAATGGATAAACCTTCTCTTGGATCCCTATACCCCAAGAATATACAAGGCTAAGCAAAACACTCTTAATTTCAAGTTAAAGGATATCTATTAATCCAATTCTTTCATGGTATAAAGTTTCAAAAGTAATTATAATTCAATTGATAAGTGCAATATAGGAATACACTTTTTTTTCGAGCAGAAAAATAGTTTGTTGTTATTCAAAATAAATAAAAAAGAAAATACTTCAGTACAAATAAGAGTCCATCATACGATCATATACGAGATCACTCAATGACAAAGGATCACACAAGCTACATTGCACTTGTAGGTTCCCTTAAAAACCATAAGAAAATAAACTACAACAAATGAAGTTATAAACCACAAATAAACCATCAATCAAATCAAGGAGTAAATATCTATACTAAGTCCGAATATTGGTGCTCATTCCCAATGAAATTTTCAATAAATCAAAGACAGGCATGGAGTCCTACAACTCTTTTAGAGATGTTAATGCCACCTATAGTGTTATACTCTCTAAAAACGTTAGAGACACTAAGTTGTGTGAAGGATTCAAGGATACCAATGGTTCTATCACACTAGTGATCAAGTGTGAGGATCTAAAGACAAGATATTTCGATGGCCCAGTTAATTATAATCCTCGATTCCCCAAAAATGTGCAAAGAAGGGATACCAATAGTAAATTAAAAATATTCCAATCCCCATAGATCCAATAGTTCAACTTGTGTATTATTTCCATGACCACCACTAAAACATAGTTTGAAATTATGATCCTCACTAAGCATTATATAAATACCCGCACCAGTAGGAAAGTTGGAGTCACGTCATTGAAAAAACCTGAAGCAAAAGGAGTGACAGGAGGGGATCCAATTTGTCTGGGACACTTGGAAGCCACCTCAGTAGAATAATATTTATACATACCTAACAATCTGATGTACCTGTTAACCACAATGGGAGCTCGGTATTCAAATATTGACTTGTTACGGAGAGAAATTCCTATGGCTTGGGGTACCACAATAGACAGCTTGACTCCAGAAATCAATCCTTTCCAATATGCAATAGAAATTAAATATCTAACACTAAAGGATCAGACCTCGTACCTTATTTCGGACGTTTGAAGTAGATCCCTGTTGAGATTTCCAACTTAAGCTTGAATTGATAGATTACTTCCTCAACAACAAGTAAACAATACAAGCATACTATATATATTGGTGTTAGATCTATTATAGCATATATAATCAACAATGTATAAGCATTTGAAATCATCCAATGGATAAAATATTCATTCAAACATACATTATTAGACAGGAAAAGATATTTCTATTATAATAAAATCAGAGATTACAATGGATACAACCTTTGTCGGCACGTCTGCGAATCAGAGAAACTGAATCCCCCACTTGGGCCTCCACCACTTCAATCCTCCATCTCTCGATAGCAAGCTCACAAGAAAAAGGCAAGCTTAGGAAGAACACAAAAGTACTCCAAGGGACAAAGGGATGCAGACTCAAGCATAAGTTTTGGCAACAATGGACTATAGTTTCTTTGCTCTCAATTCTCTCTTATGCCTTCAATGTACCAAAGAGTTCCTTATATAGATTTTCAAAGGGGTAATGAAAGGTTGAATCCGAGCGATCTCAAGGCATATGGAAGGCCAGGAGTCAAGTGAGTCGGATCCATGTCAAGGAAAACTCCAAAAGAATTTGGATTTTGTACACATCCCGATGTACGTGGTTTTAGTGGTCAAACCCGCGTATATACGCGATTAGGGGTTTAAAAGTTGCGTGTATCATTTTTCACATGTTTTTAGGGATGGTCAAGGAAACATCAAAGGACAAAAAATGGTCCAAGGGGTCCAAGGAGTCTGCAGAGGGACAGGGGAAAGGCCATACAAGTGTGATTCACCTGGAGTGGTAAAATCAGCTATAACAGATGCCCCCTAATGTGTGAGGTCAGAGGGGTCATACAATGGCCGGAATACATTATAAGTCCATCCCAGAAGTGGAGTGATGAAGAATCCAAAATGGAAGACCAACCACCCAACTAGCATAGTACAATGATACAACTCTGCACATAACTGCAAATACATATAGCAGTCCCGGATACATAAGAGTACAATGGCCATGAATAGGAATGATACAAGATATCACATAAGTGGTCATTGCCACATACAATATACATAGATCAGAATCTCCATGATGAAGATATACAAAGGACCATGATCTCCATAATAGTTGAAGATATAAAATGGATCAAGATCTCCATAATAGCCGGAAATGTCTGACATATATTGGAATCAAGTCACGAGAGCTGAAATCTCATGAACATTGGCAAGATCAAGTAGGTAGCATATAAGAGATGCCACTAATATGGAAGGTTGTCTACATCAACTGCTACGAGTACATGTCCTACTATGTGAATAGAGGTGTCGAGGTCGAACATAGTAGTCCATCGTCTGATTACCGGTCATTGATGTATACCGTTAACAAACGCGAGATCACCCATTGATAATGAAAATGGGAATCAAGGTACTAGAGTGAAAACTAACAAGTGTGAATAAATGTGTTGAGGTCAAACACTTGAGAGGATCCATCGATCAGGGGACATTGATGTATTCCCAAAGACTGTCAATGGTGAGAGAACCTGCCACTGATGACTGCAAGTCTCAAGGCACTCAAAATGACTCTAGATTCCAATCCCAGAATAAATGATCTGAAGTCGATGGGATGAAATCCACTGGAAGGAGGGAATTAAGCAATCCCCCATCATCCAACATGAGGTACTCAACAAAGCTGTATGATGTGGAAGGACTCGATCATAAGGTGCACGAACCAGTAACTATATCGGGAATGGTTGACATGCAAAGTCAAGATAAATGAGGAATGGCCGACTCAGGTTTCAACTTCCTTCGAACAAGAGCATAACGTTGAACGGTGACTGAATAAAGGAAGCATAGATTTGATATACAAACTGGGACATCTCTGTGACACAGGAGGCATCAACAGAGGCTCCATAGGGACTGGAAGCTTAACCAGTCGGTGGAGATAAACTCAGATAAATGAGTACAAATCCTAAAGTCAAACTATAAACCCAACCAACGGATGTGATATACAGTGCTCTGTTCGAAGGCGACACGACTCGACATCTGCCAAAGATAACATCTTTCCTTGTCCAACTTTTTGGTTTTTTGATTTTTTTGGACTTTTTCAAATATTTAAAAAGCTTGAAAAAGAATAAAACTGCTTTATAGTTACAGACTAGGAGGAGATGAGTGTCATAGGGGCAAAAAAACTAGTTCCAAGAAGTGGAACATACCTATGATCAATGCAAGGACACATGTGTAGGATATCGACACTCGAAGGAAAATCCCCTCTCGGTAAAAAGGGAATCAAGCTGCAAAGGATATATAAAATGGCTCTGCATGGCTAGACATGAGACAAGTTCAGGATATATGGATGAAACACAATGTTAGGGAAGCTAGCATAAAGCTCAATAAGGCAGGCAAAGCTCATGATAATGCAGTTACAACTTGACATATGGGAGTCCTGAGGGAAATAGGCCAGCAAAAAGATCAAGAGGAGTATGAGGCTCTTTAGAAATTTCATGGCATTACTATACAACGGACTCCCACACCCTAAAAGACAAAACATCAACATGGGCACCAAATGCAAGTAAGGTGCTAACTAGGGTACCCATGTAAGGTCAAGCTCTACCACTCATATCATGCCACTTCTAAAACAACAAGAAGGTTCCATGACATAATAGAGTGGGTTCGTACCTAAGGCTATGATGAAATGATCATAAGGTCATGCAAAATGAAAACGGTGATAAAACCTAACCTATATGCCAGTTTAGTCATGATACTTGAAATCGGCACGAACGGGTCAATCCAACGGCTGAAACGGCACTAAAAAAGGTCTCCTACATCATAAATTAGGTAAAAAACGGTTCAAAATGATTAGAAATAGTCTAAACTATAGGAAAGGGGGTAAAAATTTTCAAAAATTTGAAAAATTTCTATAAATAGTAAATATTTCAAAACATTATAAAACATTTGAAATTTTTACCCAATTGAGCTCAGATTTTCAATAGCAAATTCCAGGAGATCCAGCCGACGGAATCCACTACCATTTCTTCCAGGTACTTACCCATGCTCTTCTCTTCCATTTCAATGCAATTTTTATAAAATTCCATGGTCATTTGAGGTTTCTAGGCCAAACTAAAAAAGGCGTTGCGGCCCACGTGGAAATCGAGGGTTTTTCCGCATATAAGGCTGGCTATACACGGAAAATGCCCCCAAACCTGCGTACATACGTGACTGTTTGTAAAATAGTCACGTATGCGACCGTGCATAAGGTTTTTTGAGTAATCTACTAGGAAAACATGCAATTTTTTGTCCACAATGGTCCTAGAATGGAGAGAGCATGAACATGGTGATGTAGAGGAGGCAGTAAGGGCCGATCTAATGGCTCAACAAGCACTACGTGCATGTGGACTCTATAAGTTTTGGTGTCTTGGTGGCTTGAGGGCTAAACCAAGACTATTGCAGATGCTGGTGGATTATTGGGATCCAGACTCTGAGTCCTTCTAGATAGATGGGATGTCCCTCACCATAGAAGTGGAGGACATATACTTTATGTGGGGATAGATAATTTCCATCGAAGACTACCCCTATGCGGGGATAGATTTCCGGGGGGAATCGAACATGCTGCTACCACTAGGATCGGCATATGGTGACATAGGTAACGAATCTTGACCCTCTTTTTAAATTTTTGAGTTATTTAATTTTTTTTTGTTTTCTGATTATATGAAATCAAAAGACATGTTTTTGGGTGACAATATCTAGTGACATCTACCATTTGCATGCAGATGTGGGACCACGGCAGCCTAAAGGCTTCCCTCGTCACATATGGAGGGGAAGAGGAGATGATATCATGGGTGTGGATGTGGAGCGGATGCTCTAAATCATTCATACCAACTTTGTTAGGCTGGCACACAGAGTTCCCATGGTGCAAGTCGAGGACTTGCCTGAGGCTATGCAGCGTCAGGTGGTGGGTGTACCATGAGCATGGTTGCGATTATTCCAACGGCTAGCTAGAGCCGTAGTGACCTTCCATGATCACAACCCCCCTCCTCCTCCAAAGGCTTAGAGACCTGGGAGTGACACATTTTGTATTACCGTGTATTATATTTTGGTGGCTTGAGAGCCCCATTTTTTGTATCATAACACTATGTATTATCACATTTTGGATGTTTATAAAAACTCTTATGATGATCGGTTTATTTATTTACATGTGTAAAAATTTGTGTTTTTGATGAATTTATTGTGTATGAAACACATGCCAATCTAACACGTAGTTAGCATATGAGTCAGTAACTTGATTATTAATTATTGGAATATGTATGTATGTTATATTGTCAAATTTTCGTTCGAATAATCTCACACGTAAGAATCTTCTTAATAACGTCGGATCTCTAACATGGTACAAACTATTAAGCTGTGACACTACTAACTCCGAATCAAAACGTACCTCAAGAGAAAGAACACCATGTGAAATGGCATCCCGTAAAAGCTCAATAACGGCACTATATTCAACAACATTGTTGGAAGATGGCCATAGACATACACCTCCTAAAGACAGTACCTGACCCATAGGAGTATAAATCACCCAAGTGGTAGAGGCTGAGTTTTGAGTGTGATGGCTCACACCATCCGCGAATCCTATGTATGTGGAAGATTACATTGACATCTGCCAAAAGAAACGGAAACTAATCACAAACCCAATCACGATAAGAAAAATACCTAACTATGCAAACTGTACAATAATATACAATAACTAGCCTTGGCTGAAAATCATGCCTAGTACTTCTTGAGATAGAGTCCATTTCTAGGTTCTGCCAAGGTCATTCCCTCATAATGCACTAACTCATAAGCACCCTTCTCTAACACATGTTTGATGACATAAGGACCACGGCACATGGGGTTAAAATTTCCTGCCCCCAAGGGTTCTTTTGATTGATCCCACAAAAGGACCAAGTCTCCCTCACTAAACCTCCTTGGATGGACAGACTTATCGTACTGGACCTTTACGCGATGTTTATTTACTTCTAGAGCCACCAAGCATCTCAATGCTGCTCATTAAGTTGCTCAAGGTGGACCAAACGCTCCTCCAATGGTGAAGTGTCTGGTAAGAGTTCTACCACTAGCTTCAAAGAAGGAATCTCGCATTCAACTGGCAATATTGACTCCACTCCATGTACAAGTTGATATGGAGAAAAACCCATGGAAGTCTTAACAAAGGTTCTATACGCCCACAAAGCAGGATATAACATGTTGTGCCAATTATTCTTGCTCCATGCGATGGTTCATTGGAGAATGGATTTGAGTGATTTATTCACTGCTTCTACCTGTCCATTCGCCTGAGGGTAGTAAGAGGATGAATTCTCTTGCTTGTACCCTAACTTTGATGCCAACTCTTCCATCATACGATTATGAAAGTGCGAGCCAAGGTCAGTGACAAGCTCTTTTGGAATCCCAAACTGAGTAATAATCTGGTTGAATACGAAGTGCGTGGTTGTCTCACCATCAGATTTAACTGTAGGCATAGCCTCAGCCCATTTCGTGAAGTAATCAACAACCACTATGATATGATGACGCCCCCTAGCCGAAGCTGTGTTGCAATCCATAAAATCAAGCTCCCACTTAGTGAAGGGATTGGTGGTGATGATGGGATGTAACGGGGCAGGTTTTAAGCACATATTACATGCAAACACCTGGCAAGGGTGGCACCTCCTGACCGCATCTACACAATACTTAAAGATTGACGGCCAAAAATAACCTGCTCTTAATATTTTTTGGGCTGTAGAAAGCCTAGATAAATGACCACCACACGCCCTTCCATAGCAATCATTCAGCACTACCTCAGCCTCTTCATGAGTTAAACAACGTCGTAAAATGGAATCTACCCCACGGCGGTACAAAGTGTTATCCACTATGAGGCAATTCTTAGACATGTGATGTAATCGTCGTCATTCATCTCGTGAGAGGTGAGTAGGGACCTTCAATGTTTGTAGATATATAATGATATCCCCATACCATGGGCCTAAATTTTATATTAAGAAGATGTGCTCATTGACAAACGTATCTTCACAAACCAACTCCTTGGCCTTGCTTGGGAAATCCGATATAAGCTCTACAAAAATTAACGATTTCTTCGATTTTGCTGAAACAAATTTGAGATCGAATTCTTGCAGGATGGAAATCCATTTATTATATTTTCTCCCAATCATCCTTCGAGTGAGGACGAATTGAAACGGATTGACATGGGCTACAACCAAGGTCTGGCGAAGGAGAATATAATGTCTCAACCGTTGAACCGCATGTACAGTAGCTAAGGCAAGCTTCTCAACATGAGAATAATGAATCTCTGCATCAATAAGGTTCCAGCTCAGATAGTATATGACATGCTCTTGGAGCTCCCCATCCTCTTGAACCAAAACCATCCCAATCATCTCCATGGACGCGACCACATAAAGTAGAAAATCACGGCTATAGTCTGGGGGACTAATCACCGGGGCCGATGCTAGGGCTCACTTGAGTGCATCAAAGGACTCCTGGGCTCACTCATCCCAACAAAAGGTGGTGTCCTTTTTCAAAAGACACATGAAGCCTCTAGTCAAATTGGCAAAGTTGACAACAAATCTCTGTAAGAAGTTTGCCATGCCTTGCAAACATTGAAGATGATGAATATTTTTCGGGGGAGACAACTGAAGTATTGCCTCAACCTTCAAAGGGTCGACTCTTATACCCTCTTTAGAAATGATGAATCCTAACAAGCGACTGAACTTCACACAAAAGATGCACTTATGAGGATTTAGCCTAACCAAATAATGGCTGCATATTTTGAGTACCAATCTCAAGTGATAGGAATGACGCATTCTCATACAAGAATGAGTAGCAAGGTCATCCAAAAATACTTTGATAATCGACTTGAGATCGTGGAATATCAAGGTCATTGCACACTGAAAAGTAGCTCCGGTGTTCTTAAGGCCAAAAGGCATTTTCTGATATGCAAAAGTTCCCCAAGGACAAATAAATGCATTCTTATATTGGTCCTCAGGTTTCTTTTGTATCTGATTATATCCGGAAAAGTCGTCCATAAAGGAAAAAACCTCACTACTCGCACACTCATCCAAAATCTGATCAATAAATGGCGTGGGGAAATTGTCCTTAGGATAGATACAATTTAAATCACAGAAATCAGTACATATGCGGATCGCTCCCTACTTCTTATCCACCGGAACAGGGTTTGAAACCCACTCCGTTAAGGGAACGGGATAGATAAAATCGGCTTTCAACAGTTTCTCTATCTCTGCCTTAATCGCGGGTGCTTTCCTAGGATTCACTGCACGTAAATGTTGTCGAACAGGCTTAGCGTTGGAATAAGTGTTAATCTCGTGTTCAAAAATCCGAGGGTCGATTCCTGGAATTTCATCGTAAGACCAAGCAAATATATCATGAAATTCTTTGAATAGCTCAGTGTATTCTAGAATCTCAGCATGGGAACATTCTGCCCCAATATAGACATTCTCTATCCTACCAGGATCGTGAGAGATATTGATAGGAATCGTTGAAGATATGTTTTCCATGTTTCCATCAGCAATCAGACCAGGAGAGCTTAATGGAACCATAGGACTACCAACTCTCTCACTAAGAACCGCCCTAAAGTCCTCACGCTCCAAGCGGTCAAGCTCGGGAAGAAAGTAAGATCTATGATGGAGTTCCTCCCATGGTGGCTCAACTCCCAACATGGCCTCAATAATCGCTTCATCTGAAGGGAACACAGTATCAAGGCAGTCATGTGTGTGAGAAGACTACACTGCCCATGTCGGCAGCACATAAGGGTCATCCTCCTCTGTTCGTGAAGAGGAAGGACTAGGCTCTGCATCACACTCAATATTGGCTTGATAAGCTATCATAGTTGCAGGCAACGACACGTTCGTCACGATGGGCTCACTCGGAGTAATCGGTGTAGGAAGAACCCAAGGGTCTTCCATATGACTCGTGCAAAAAGACACTGATCTCATAGATGTCAAAGCCTCACCAGAACTAGACCCTATCATAAGGATTGGTGCAGGACAAATAAATCTTCCCATGAGGGATGGATACATGCCTACACCCACACTCCCAGTTTCCGGTTGAGAGTGTTCAATGATCGGGATTGAAGCTCCCAAAGATGCGGTAACAGATGGATTCTTGAATGTTGCTTGATCAATCGTGACTATCTTCCCGTTAAATGGAAAGCATACAACACGAAATAGGGAAGAAGCAACGGCTTCCATACTATACATCCAATTCCTACCCAGCAAGGTATTGTAGTCAAGGGGCGCATCAACCACTTCGACCTCTATTGCAACAGTCTTCCCTCCCAAATGGACCTTGAGTGAAGGAAGGATCCCGTGTGGCCTAAATGATCTCCCATCAAATGCAGTTAACATGGTCACTGATTTAGATAGCTCAGGGGAACCTAAACCCTTCCAACACGATAAAGACATCATAGAAGCAGCAACGCCTTCGTCAATCATAGTGCACTTGACGGTCATGTTAAGACATTCTACGTGAATCAAAAGAGACACATAGTAAGGCAAGCGAGGCTGAAGTCCTACGGTTTCAAATTTAATCACAGAGGAAGAATCATCATCATTCACAGCAAGGGTAGAAAGCAAAGCCTTCCTTTGAGAAGGACAACTCTGAAGCACTTCCAATGCAGACATTGCACAAGGAGTATGGCCCAAATCCTCGACAACTGAATAGCTCTGGACAGCTTGGGCATTAGGATTGTGCCCCGAACACTTAAGGACTCCCTTAGGAATGCGAGGTGCAGCTTCAGGTTTATCCACAAGTTTCTCAATATGCAAAGGAGACCCTGGTGGATCAGGTTCATTTCCTAGGCTGGGTTGTGACGAACCATAGTCCTTCACATGGGTCACAACTTTTGCAGCACATACCATGTTAATGCAACCACGACCACTACCCTCCGACAGATCTTGATCACCACCAGATTGATCATGGGTCCTCGAGTTCATATTTTGATTGTGAGGTAAAGGGTTAGTTAGCACAGCTGGGCACTGTGCCAAGAATCTCGAGGCTTCATCGATATGAGGGCACAAGTAAGTGAGGTGATCATCCTTACACAACTTGAAAGGGAATTTAACCTTAAGTTTAGCTTGCTTGTCCCCCCCAGCATCACAGGCATTCTTGCCATTATTATTAGCATTCTCGTTCCTATTCTCACCCTTACAATTATTGTTACCCTTCTTTTTATTCTGTCCGGGCTGTTGGTTACCCTTCTGGTCCGACGATTGTACTAAAAGCACACTCGCCATTTGGGCGGGTTGAGACGAATCCGTAGCTTGTCCCAAAGCAGATTGGTTGATTGACAATTTACTAACTTTTTTTGCAACCGAATCCGCAGGTTTAGCACTCGCACAACCCACAATGCCATCTGCATGTGGTCCAGGTTTAACTTTGGGGTCGAAACTAGAACACGGAGCGTTGGGAATGATCTCATATAACAAACCGGACTGAGCATAAATCAAGTCCAGTTCCTGCGCCCTAAAAATTGCTTGTTCCTCATTCTGCACTCCAGATGTAGAAACATCCTTCGCTATATACGGCAATAATGACTTAAGGAACCATTAGAGGAGGAATTCTGGTGGTATAAAGGCTTTAATTAACCTCTTCCGTCTACGCCACTCTTGGATGTGATCCGAGATATGCGTGGATTTATCCTGCCAAAATGTTGACAAGAGTTCAGTACCAATGTCATAACGCACTGGTAGCTGGAAGTGGTTAAGAAAAGTCATCTATAGGTCATTGAACAAAGAGAATGCCCCCATAGGTATCTCTATATACCATTTCGCGGCAGGCCCTGTAAGGGTGTGTTGAAACAACCTTAAACGAATGGAGTCCTGGTGTAAGGAATGTGAAGAGCACCATGGGTGAAAAGTAGTGATGTGTTCGCTCAGATCCTCTCCCGGTTTGGCCTTGAACTTAGGTATGTCCGAGGGAAGCTTAGTAGGGACAGCCGGGCAAGTCGGGTCATGAGCTACAGGATCGTTTGTCAATCTCAATAGGTTAGGAAGATTCAACATTGCGAGGAAAGGGAGCCTAGGATGATGAGGTCGATGGACCACTCCCTGATAGTTCTAATTCACATAGGTCTGATTACCACCATGGCCTTGGCCATAGTGCCCTCCTCCCGTTTGACCCATATAGGGTGGCATGGAAGCACCATAATGTGGTGGACCTTGACTATTTGGAGCTACAAAGCCATAATTTGGAGAGTAAGCAGGTTGTTGATACCCGCCCCCATAAGGTGAAGAACCCTGTCCATACTGTGTCCCATAATAGGGTCCATAAGTCATCGCATGAGATGTCCCATGAGACACTCCATAAGTAGGAACATATGTTCCGGAAGTAGGAATATACATTCTGGAAGTAGGAATGTGACCTCTAGAAGTATGAGCATGACCTCCTGAAACAACGGGTGGTGCATGGAGCTGAGACACTACTGGTCTAGTAACCGCAGTACAGACATAACTCATAGCAACGTTTCAGCCTGAAGGACCACGTGAATGAGGTGGAGGGAGTACATTCAAAGAACTAGGGACAGAGGACAAAGGGATTTGTGTAATTAAGTACGTACTATTCCCTATAGTCACTCATCTCGGATCTGGTATCCTAATAGGATCACTAACCCTAGACCTAGGATGAATATGTGATGTAGCTTCCACCATCGGGATGGAAGGTGCAATGTGACTAGTGCTACCAAACCTCTCCGCATGGTAAGGAATGAGAGTGCCCCTAGGAATAGTGTTAGGCTCGAACTAAAACTTGACATGAAATTCCAAATCATGTGTGGGAAAACCAGACATACCATAACTACCATAACTAGTGCTCGCGGGTTCGAAATGAGTCTCATCATCCTCCAGCATACCATACCGGCGATGCGTCATTGGGGAATCACCCCTAGAGTAAGTAGGTCTATCATGAAAGGTTCCTATCTCAGAAATCATAGGACCTAACTTAGTCAAGTCGGGTGAAGGATCATAGTTAGGAGTAAACTCCCCATCTTCCACATGAATGGGAGAAGGTGGTTCAGGAATACCTTCTATATGGTCTCCCATGGTGTGTGAATCAATGTGCGAAGTAGTCCGCCTGGACTGTCTATTTCTCTCTCCCAAAGGAGGAGGATATGTAGAAGGTGGAAGTCCTACTAAATGATGAGAACATCGAGGAGCTGCACCTGAATCCACAATGACTCAAAAAAATAGAAAAGACTCTCTATCTATGCAAACCCTAGGCAAGCTATTGTGCACAGAGCAATCACCAATAAAATCTAAAGCCAAATGCAAGCAATCAAAGGTAGGATAAGTGAGCTCCTGAATGAAGCAGGTATGTCTCGCCTAGGAGAGGCTTGAGACTCCCATACACAACAAGCAGAGGTACATAACCAATTATTGTGTCCCTCAGCTTCAACGTGTAAAGCGACTGTGCTGTCTGACCCCAACCTGGCCGAGACACCTGCAGAATAACCCCTACAAAGTACCCCCTCAATATCCTAGGTATGGTCATTAAGGTCACCTCTATATAATCAATGCTCAGGAAGATAGTCACAGGCAGGACTGACCGTATGGGTAGGGTAGCAAAGCTCGAAACTATCAAAAGAGCCCCTAGATACAAATACAATCCTGGAAATATCTCTGGTGCTACTCATTTATGACTAGGGGTCATCCCAATCAATAACCGCTCACACTGCCTCGTGCTTAACTCCCTTTTGAGAGGAGGATCCTGAGAAACACTGGTTATACCAAGGATTTCACACACTCACCTGGACAGACACATACATGTTGTTGTTTAGTGGTCTTGGAGAATTTACTCACAATGAACTATTCCAAGACCCTAAAACCTAATCTTGTTGGTGAACCCTATCAAATAAAAAAGTGTAGTTCATTTTAATTACGTGTTGATTTTAATTGGCTTTATTACTCAAAAGAGGGATATTGTCGTGCAACTAATGGTGTTATGACACAACATGAAGTAAAATGCACACCTAACAATCAATGCAAATGCATTGTGTCCATGAAAACAAGGTATGCAACTACGTGAAATGCACGATTTTCTTCAAATGATAAATGGAAGCTTTCCCATATGAACTCTTGAATAATACTCCAAAGCAAATCTAGTGCAAGTACTATGCAAAATGCAAAATGCAATGCATGATGATAAGCAAATATTTTTGGATTTTTTGAAATAAAATGAGATATAAAAAGCAAAAGAATGATTCTACAACCCCCAGACTCTGCAAGAACACTCAAGCAGTACTCAAGCAAAGCACTAAGGTAAAATAAATCTAATGCACTAATCTCAAAACAAAAAATAAAAAATGCAATGACAAGAACTTTATTAAAAAAGAAATTTACCCTAAAAAAAAACCTCTCTGGTCAGAAACAGAGGTGTATACAAACTATGGCAGTATCAAAGGAGATTCAGCAATCATCAAAATTCACCCAAAAGCCATTCAACTTCCTCTAAAAGGAAAAACTAAGGGCATACACGACTGTTTGCAGTAAACCCACGTGTATACGCAGAAATGGCAGATAAATACGCATCTATACGTGACTGTGAGCTCAAAACTCGTGTATAGGAAGAAAAGTGCATAAAAATCAGACAAGCTGAGACAAAATTCACACCGATTAAACAATACTAGGAAAAGATGTCCCCAGACCTGACACAAAAACAAGAGAGAAATAGCAATTCAAAGTCATTGAATGCCGATAGAAAACCCCCAAAGGACAACTACTAGGAACTCCCCAGTGGAGTCGCCAATTCTGTTACGGAGAGAAATTCCTATGTCTTGGGGTACCACAACAAACAACTTGACTCCAGAAATCAATCCTTTCCAATATGCAATAGAAATTAAATATCTAACACTAAAGGATCAGACCTCGTACCTTATTCTTGACGGTTGAAGTAGATCCACGTTGAGCTTTCCAACTTCATCTTGAATTGATAGATTACTTCCTCAACAACAAGTAAACAATACAAGCATACTATATATATTGGTGTTAGATCTATTATAGCATATATAATCAACAATGTATAAGCATTTGAAATCATCCAATGGATAAATCATTCATTCAAACATACATTATTGGACAGGAAAAGATATTTCTATTATTATAAAATCAGAGATTACAATGGATACAACCTCTGTCGGCACGTCTGCGAATCGAAGAAACTGAATCCCCCACTTGGGCCTCCACCACTTCAATCCTTCATCTCTCGATAGAAAGCTCACAAGAAAAAGACAAGCTTAGGAAGAACACAAAAGTGCTCCAAGGGACAAAGGGATGCAGACTCAAGCATAAGTTCCGACAACAATGGACCATAGTTTCTTTGCTCTCAATTCTCTCTTATGCCTTCAATGTACCAAAGAGTTCCTTATATAGCTTTTCAAAGGGGTAATGAAAGGTCGAATCCGAGTGATCTCAAGGCATATGGAAGGCCAGGAGTCAAGTGAGTCGGATCCATGTCAAGGAAAACTCCAAAAGGATTTGGATTTTGTACACATCCTGATGTACGCAGTTTTAGTGGTCAAACCCACGTATATACGCGAATAGGGGTTTAAAAGTCACATGTATAATTTTTCAGATGTTTTTAGGGATGGTCAAGGAAACATCAAAGGACAAAAAATGGTCCAAGGGGTCCAAGGAGTTTGCAGAGGGACAAGGGAAAGGCCATACAAGTGTGATTCACCTAGAGTGGTAAAATCAGCTATAACACAATAGTAAAGGAAAAATAGGCCAATCTCCATAGATCCAAGAGTTCAACTTGTGTATTATTTCCATGACCACCAATAAAACATAGTTTGAAATTATGATCCTCATTAAGCATTATATAAATACCCGCACCAGTAGGAAAGTTGGAGTCACGTCGTTGAAAAATCCTGAAGCAAAAGGAGTGATAGGAGGGGATCTAATTTGTCTAGGCCTCTTGGAAGCCACCTCAATAGAGTAATATTTATACATACCCAACACTCTGATGTAACTGTTAACTACAATGGGAGCTCGGTATTCAAATATTGACTTGTTGCTAGTTTTCCATATTTCCCCAAAAATGAAAATCAGAAGCAATCTATGAGCATTATGGCTTTGACACCATTGCTCAAGGTTGTCGTTGGTGATGAAATTCCCATGTTCATAGAAATAGATACCAACTCGGATAAAGCATGCCACAGTAGCTTGTTGAGAGAGTGGGGCACAAACAAATTTTTGATTGATTCAACTTTAGATATGTAGAGATGACAAATTCTAGGCCCCAAATAGCTTCTTTTAGCGAAGTTATCCCAAGTAAGGATACAATTTTTGCAGCACAACCAAATGAAACGTTTAAGTTTTAATGGAATTTTCCATTTCCATATCTTATGATGCCACTAGTTCCACACTGAGGGGAGAGATTGAATGATTAATGTAAGAATAAGCATATTTTGTTGAAACTTGATCACCAAACTTGTTAAAAACCCATACCACCGAATATTCATCCTACTTTAGGTGAATACCTGCTTTGTTAATCATCCTGATATACTTTGACCATTCTGCAACCCAATGATCCTTAAGACTAAGATCTTCGGTAGTGAGCCAATACAAGCGATCAAGCCTTATCCAATTTGTCCTTTTAATGTTCTTTAACATAGATAATCCCATATCATCCAAATAATCCATGATAAAAGGAGATAACTTGAAACAATATTCACTTCTTATAAAAGGGTCAATGCCAACATAAATGTTTTCCCCATTGCCTATTTTCCAAGATAATTCATTACTAATCCATGGGAATGATCTCAAAAAACCATTCCATATGGAGGAAACACCATGAATATATTTTTCGTTACTCCTTATCCAAGAGATAAGCAGAGTCTTGGACAAATATTTGGCATGGATAACTTCTTTCCAAAGGCCCAAACCAAAGATCACATGCCACATGATTTTCATCCTGAGAGGTAGGATGAACCAATATATATTCTTAGTTTCCCACCCACCAATAACCTTGGGATTACATAACCTTTCTTAGTTGAAAAGATGGTTTTTGTTACCCAAATCAAATCCAACCTAGAGAAATTTAAACATTATTTTCCGAATAGCCTTCATAACGGACTAAGTAATTTTGCTAAGGAAAACCAATAGAGTGGTATCTCAATTAGTATAGATCTAAATAAAGATATTCTGCCTCATGGAGAGAGGATTCGAGAGGACCATTTGTCGATACTGTTCTCTAATTTCTTGATAAGCCACTGCTAATCCCTAACTTTGTATTTGAGCGGTTCAGATAATACCCTAAGTATTTGAATCCAGAGTCAATGATATCCATCTTAAAAGGTAAAAATGAGTAGATATGTTTCATAACATCATTAGTAACACCATTTTGAAGGAAGATAGACTTAGCGGCACTCACCTCCATGCCTATGTTGGAACAAAAAGATTAATAATTTTTGAGAAATTAGTCCATTCATCAACTATACCAATACCAAATAAGATCACATCCTCAATGAACAAGAGATATGTGATGTATAGAGTATAAAAGAATTTGATTCCATGAATTTTTCCTTCGATTTTGGCTGAGTTAATAACTCTGCTCAACCCTTCAATGACTAGTGGAAAAAGAACAGGAGACAATAGACAACCTTGTCGAAGGCCTCTAGAGCATTTGAATAATCTAGAAGGAGTACCATTTAGAAGTACCGCTAAACACGCTGAAGTAATACATGCCATGATCTAGATTGTAACATCTAGATGGATTCCAATCTACAACAGAAGGATCCTTACGAATCCGCAATTCACCTTATTGTAAGCTTTAATGAGATCCATCTTGAGGACTAGAGTATCCAAATATTTGAATTTGATAGAATGAAGGCATTTATGAGTAACCCCCATAGTATTCAATATTTTCCAATTACCAAGAAAACCAAATTTTTTATTCAAGATAACCTTAATTAATTTAGGCATGATTTTGTTGGAGAATATTTTTGTGATGATTTTATAGACTAGATTGCATAGTGAAATATGATGGTAGTCAGAAAAGGAATCTAGTCTGTCATAGTTAGGGATAAGTGTGATGAACATGTAATTAAGCTCCTTATAGACACATCCCTCTGTTTTGGATTGTTCCACTACCTAAAGGAGCTAATCTCCAAGGAGATAAAAATAAAACTATACAAAATTCCACTGGCCATCCATCGGGCCCTGGACTTTTTTCCTTAGAAAATTCTTTAAGACTCCCATTTCAATTTCATCCAAAGTGGCAACTCTAACAATGTGATTCCCCTAAGCTTCTGAGAAAAAATAAGTAAACTTATTGATAATTTTAAGCTAAGCTGAGATAGGAGTTCCCCAAGGATCTTTAAAAATATTAGAAAAATGATCTAAAACCAACTTTTCCACATTATGCTGAGAATGGAACCAATTTCCATTACCATATTGCAGATCCTAAATAGCCTTATATTTCCTCTTTTTGCTATCATACCTGTGGAATTTTTTTGTATTATTGTCACCTTGTGCAATCCAAATGGCTTAGATTTTGAGGCGTTGTGCCATTTCTTCCTCCTTAAGAAGTGTGTCTTCCCTACCTTTCATCTCAACTAGATGAAGCTTCTCATACCTGGATAGGATACCTGGCAAGTTTGATTCAATTACTCAATAGATAAGAGATTCAATGTCCACTAGTTCCTACAAAGACCGTTGGTTCTTATCTTTTTCCCATTTAACCACCTTATTTTTAAGGCTTTAAACGTTTCCACCTATATTTCCATAGAATCAAGTTCATCCTATTTACCTAAACAATGCCAATTAGATATGACCAGAGAATAGAATTTCACATCTTGTATCCACATATGGGTGAACTTGAAGGGGTATTTATGCTTATTCTGACTGTCTTCAAGTTGGAGGCATATGGGATTATGATTATAGACAGTATAATCTATGACCCAAGTATGTTATCTATCCATATAATCTATTAGGGCGTCATAAATAATAAACCTATCCAATCACTTACTCATCCCAATAAATCCACAATGACTATTGCGCCAAGTCGGGGTAATATTAGCGGGCTCTACATCCAATAACTGAATTTTGTATAAGAGCTTATGGAAAAAAATTGAAAGAGGATGCAATCTAGGGTTGTTTCCCAAATTTCAACTACTGAAAGGGTGAAATTAAGATCACATGCAAGGACAAGATTGGGTACATTTAGATCCCACTATTCTCAACGTTATTCTAGAATATTTCAATATATTTAAAGGGTTTGTAGTGGTTGAGGATAAAGAAGGATTGGTTGAAACCTTTAAGATTCCCTTCTAAACAAATTCTAGCACATGTATGAAAGGAACAAATGTCAGCATGAAGGGGATTCCATCTATCAAGGAGACCACCAAAGAGGCATGAGGCATTAATGGCACAATTTCCCATCTCGAAAGGAGCTTAGAGAAAGTCACAATTACACAAGCACTCAAGCACATAGTTTCTTGGAGTAGGATGATATCCAATTTTACAGAATCCAATAATATTATGAGGGCCCTAACTTTGCCACCCCCCCCCTCCCCAAAAATCATGATATTGAAAGATAGGATCAACATTAAACCCCATTAGTAATGGGCGTCAATGATCTAAGTGCCAAAGGGGAGGATTGAGGAACACATGAGGGTTCCAAATCATAAGCATATTTGAGGATCTTGCAAAGGGGAATATAATCCCCCTCAGATGAATGTTCTAAGGAAACATAACATACTTAGGGAATTTTCTTCCTTTTTCCTTATTGTTGTGAATAGTTACATTATGATGACGTATGGAAGAAATAGGAGACACAGAAGAATTACTAGAAATTTTATTGGAAAAAACCAGTAAAGGAGTTTTAAGTGATGCAGAAATAATGGAAGGGGGATCCAAGGGCTTGAACACCGCCCCAATTGAGGAACTACCATCATTAGAGGAATTTTGAGGAATAAAATGGGCCTCCTAAGGAAAATAATAAAATAATAGTTAAAATAATAAAATAATATTTATTAATTTTGGAGAAAAAAAGAAAAAAACTACTTTTTTGTGTTCGTATTTTTGACATATATCCCTGTGTTTTTACTCAAATTTTGATCGAGAGAGCTCATTGGATGCGTAATTTGATTCCACATCCAACGAGTACCCACACTGCATATGTTTGACAGACCTCGCTACCCCAAAAACAAGAAATACCTAAAACAAATGTGATAATGACATCATCAGCATGTTTTTTCGGGTATTTCTTGTTTTTGGGGTAGCAAGGTCCATCAAAAGTATGCAGTGTGCGTACTCGTTGGATTCAGAATCAAATTCCTCATCCAACGAGCTCTCTCGATCGAAATTTGGGTAAAAACACCGGGAAATATGTCGAAAATACAAAAAAAAAGTTGTTTTTTTATGACAAATATGTCAATTCAACCATTATGGTTGACTCATTTTATTGGAATTCTATTGGTTCTTGAATTCCAACTCACAAGAACTTATTGTTGNCTTTAATGGTAGTGCCCCCACGAAAAAGTATTCCAGGGGACTAAAGAGGGGATAACTCCTCACAGTAGTCAATCATGACCTCACCATATCTAGAGTCATCGTCCACAACAAGAATAATAGAAGAGGAAGAGCACCAAAGATTCTTTGGCCATGAATCATCAAATAGGGTGGATAACTTGCTACAATTATCAAGAGAAGAATCAATCAAAACAGTCCTCGTAGGCTTCTTAACATAGTCCTACATATATTTTTTAATCCTAAATTATTTCTCTACCGAGTTAATGAAAATTATCTCATCGTTTGAGAATCCTTCAAAGTTATAAGGTGATATATTAGGGCGCATACCTTTTCCTGATTCCTCCTCTGAAAAACAAACAAGAGAAACTTTTGGAGATGACGACGAATACCTTTTGGGTAGGCAAGTCCTCCCTAGAATCGGAGAGGTAGTCACCATAGAATGGATTTGGGAATTTCTCCTAATTATGTCCCATCCGCCGACATAAATGGCAACGAAATGGAATCTTGTAATAGTCTGGTCTTTGGATGAAAATCAGATCACCCCACACAATGTCAATTTTCATAGGTAGTCCCATAGAGACATCCAAATCCATCATGATTGTCCCCATCCGTTAATCAAATGCATGGATCATATTATCATAAATATCCTCAAATATTCCCAATGTATTTCCAGACCCATAAAAATATTTTTGGACTAGAGTTGAAAGGGAAACCTTGGTAGAAAAACCCACATATGTTGCTTAGTCATCTTTTCACACATTGGGTCAAATTTTGAATGTCATCCTTTCATTAGCAACAAACTAGATCCTATAATCCAAAGCTAGTCTTGGATATTCTATGCATCTTCCTTTTCCATAAAGAAGAAGATGTGCCAGTTGTTGGAAAAAATACTAATGTTGGGCGTATATTTGGTAATAAGATTCCAATTTTTAATTTCCCATGCTAATAATAAATCCTCGTTAACCAATTAGAGCTCGAAGGCTGATAGACTCGACCGCATCAATATTCATGTCATGCCGCAGAACATACCACTTTTTGAATTCTTTCACATTGTATGCTTTGATCTGGCGCCGATGTTTGGACCTAGCGACAAATAAACTATGCTCCAAAGGACACCCGATAAAAAGAGGAATAGAAGAACCCTTGAGATACTTCACCTTATTAAAGGGATTGGAAGAGCTAATACCAACCCCTGAATCATTCGAGATCTTGTGAGGAGGAACACTGAGTGAGGAAATCTCAAATGACCCATTTGGCCACAATGAAATAAAACTATGGGACAAAGGTGGGAGAAAATCATGGATAGGGTTTAGGAGATGACCAGAACCACCAGCACCTATCAAAGTGTTCCTCTCAATGCATGCCACAATAATGACTCATAACCATGTGCCCTCCCAGAAAGGAATGTCAAGAAGAAACAAATTCCACCAAAAAGGATCAAATGAAAAGGAGAACAATACATGACACCTGCAAACCAATATGAAAATACAGGACATAAAACTCTAACTACAATAGCAAACAAACCAAACTAGGTCAACGATTTAGAAAAGCAAAAAGAGCAAAAGTTCCCACTTTTTTGACATGGTTGGTGCTAAGTTCCCTCTAGCAAGGGAACATAGTCCATGAGGATCTAAAACCTTTAACCTGCCTCATTTTGTAACCTTGTTACTCCAAACTACTCCCAATATACGAATACACTCGTGAGAGAGAGAGAGAGAGAGAGAGAGAGAGAGAGAGAGAGAGAGAGAGAGAGAGAGAGATGAAACTAATAATAAGTATACTTGTATTTTCTGGTTTAACCTTCTAACATGTTATATGCACATTAAAAATAATTTGCATAAACTTGAGCCACCAATGCTTCTTTGATGAAATTTTAGTGTTAAAAATAATGATATAAGACTTCATACAAAATATCAAAATAAAACATTTTTGTAGACACCCATATAAGAGAAGATTTGTTATGTGTATCCATATGATGCTTGATTATTACAACTTGGATTCATATCTTTTGCATATCATAATCATTTCTAATCATGGGAGTCAACATCCTATAATCTTTGTTGTTAGGGATAATCTACCTTATGGATGGGGGTTTGGAGGCCACCAAATTACTGTGTTATACTTGCAGACAACTAGGGTTTTACAAGCATAGATTAGAGAATGAGAGAAAGAGAATGTGTAACTTGTTTATGATGGTTGATCCTAGCTTTCTTCTTCTTCTCCAATGCTCATTTTCTTCCAATATTCAATACTTGCAACAAATATTTCCCTTTCTTCAAAGTATCTTATACTATTATATAGGATGATATATGAACATATAATGATTGTATTCAAAACAAATTACAACCGAGATCATTACTCAAAACATTAGAAGCATACATCTAGACATTGATGGAAGGAAAAAAAATCCTTATTACCAAAGATATGGAAACATTACATAGCCTCATGTCTGACCGAGATCCTTTGCAAACCAGGACCCGAGTCCTATTGCTCCTCCTCTTAATGGAATCCTCCAGCATAAATTTTCCTTCAAAGTTGTTCTGCTTTCCTCATACCCTTCCCCTCTTTTCATAATTGCTTGCAAGGAAGGAATTTGAGGCTTTGAATATTTATAATATGTGGGTTGTACATGGTAGACCCACAAATGGCGTGTGAGTTTCTCAAAGGAAAGTCATGAATACATGATGAGTTCAAGAGAAAAAATGGTTGATGCTGGAGTGAACAAGGTGTATTAAGGATCCAAGTCATTTATAAGGTTATGACTACTTCAATCCATAGTGTCCTTTTGTGCAACAACATATTGAATGTCATTACTGAGATGGAGACTTGTCATTTCACTATATAATAGATGGCCCCTAATATATGAGGTCAGAGGGTAAGGATGGATAAAATACATTATAATTATTTCTTCATAGGACACATAATCGAGGTTGCAGAGAAGTACCCGAAACAGACAAAACAATGTCATTTATAGAAAATCATCACTGCGGATTCCATGTTCGATAATGAGGAACACTAGCTCCTTTACAATATACATCATATGATACGGGTGATAGGACCATGCATTCTTTACAAAGGTGGATCATATCCACACGAATACAATGATAGATCTTCAATTGCTAGAAAAAGTATCACCGGGCATGGCACAAACTTGCGCAACTTAGGTTATAGAGGCTGTAAACCCAAGGTATTCATCCAAATCCATAGGAACCAGTGTCAATCCTACCATGTGAATAGGTTGATTGAAGTCAAACATGGAAGGATACCATCGTAAAATCATTTAAGAAGTTACTCTGACAACCAATGCAAAGGAGTCCACCAATATGTGAAGTGGATCCTGAGGTACTAACTTGAAACTCTAGGTATTCTTCTTGTAGTAGGTGCAAATCAGAATCCATATGTGAAAAGGAAGGCAATGAATCCTTCAATAGGTCATCAGAGTAATTGGTAGACTGGATAAGGGAATATGTATACAAAATAATCTTAGAGATTAAACTGATAGGGATCAAGGTGAACAGACGGAGAATAGGGATCCTTGAACAATGAGCACGATACAGAGATGACCCAAGGAAACTTTAAACATCAAGGGAAATAAATAAAACAATATGTAATGTAGGAGACATTAACATATTCCCCATGTACTTAAGAGAAGTAAATAGTGGAGCAATAATGAATCAAAAGAGTGAGTTGAACTGGGAAGTGAAAAACTGAAACATGAGTGATGGGAGACTCAAACTAGTGCTTTGTTCAAGGGACTTGATTCCAGACCACGTACAAAATAATTTGTTTCCTTCCTTCCTTTCTTGTGATGTTTTAACAAGTACAAGGAAGTAAACTCGATTCTTTCTTCATTTTTGAGAAAGCTTGAAGAAAAGAGAGAATATTGCTTGAAATAACAATGATTCGTGGATTTTATGAGCCCAAATTAGTGAATGCTCGTCGGTTCTTTATGATAGTTTTAAGAGTATGAAAACTCCAAAGAAGACTCTAGGGGGCTTATTTTTTCAAAACGTTAGTCTCTTGAGTCCGAAAAACGTATAAAGTAATCCAAAGGAGAACTCCCTTAGCTTCCGAAGAACTAAGGTATACATTTTTCATACTTAGTCGGCAAGGTATGGAAAAGGGGTAAACTATCACCAAATCGATGCTCCTTCAAAAGAAAGAATATAGCCTTAGTTTAACGAGTGTGAAGGAAGGCAAGATCACTCAGAATGCTCCATTTATTTATGAGAATGGGACAAACAACAATAAACTCGATGCTTTGTGCTGAAGTTTAACGAACATGACAATGACATGAAGAACACTCCGAATATTTTTCATAGTTTAATTTAGAGCATAAAAAATAAAAAGTGAGCTTAAACAGGTTCCTTTTTTCGTAAATTTAGTCCTCCATGCCCAAAAAAGAGATAAATCTATACCTGAAGATATTGTTCTAGTCACATTGAACTATAGTATTCCTTTTTCGTAAGTAATAGATATCGTCCGAAAATGGGTTCAACTTATACCGATATGGATGATCCTTCATTTCCTTTAACGAGTCTGAAAGAATAAGTAATTCAGATATCTAGTCAATTTTAAGGAGTCAGACTAGGGCTTGAAGATAACTTCATATTATGGGAGCCTTATGACAAAGGGTAGTCAGCAATAGAGAGAGTATGAGGTTTGTCTTTGCGTAAAAGAAACTATGAAGGCTACTGTCACCTAGAAATATGTGGCATGGGCACCATTATTGACAAAAAGTGTTCTATCTAGGGTTTTCAGGTTGGGAAGGATCTAATCCACGGAAGAACAATGATGTTTGAAGAAAAAAAAGGTTGCAGTCTTGCAGATCGCAGTCTGTGGATAACAAAGGAGATCCTAGGGTTTGCAAAGGTATAAGGTGTTGATGCAAAATGAAAGGAAAACCAAATCCCATGCTAAATGATGGTATAATATACTCCAATATTACTCATCAACTGTAAAACTAGGTAAAAAACAACCAATATTAGTCAAAATAGTGAAAACTTGACCAAACTATATTAAAATGCGTAAAAAAATAAAATTTTTACTATAAATAGTTCATTTGGTTTGTTAAGAAACAATTCATTTTTTTTTTTTACCTCATATAGTGTAGAATATACCTTAACTTCAAATGCTTCATATGAACCAACATATGGACGGATTCACGAACCGTGAGTTGCAGGTAGACCATCTCTTCCTTAGATTTCAATTTATGCCTTTTATTTCAAACTTTTATGCAATTTTGGGCCTTTTGGTGAGGTTGTAAGGGCACCACACGGGAAACACAGATATCCCATTGCAAACTCGTGAATTCAAGAAGTATTCGCAGGTACACAATAGGAAACCCGTGAATGGTACACACTATCATAACTAGACAGTCGTGTTTTCCGTGGATAACATGTTTTACCCTTCTAATGGCCAAAACATGATATTTTGCAGGCACCATGTTGTTAGAATGGAGGGAGAGAGAGGATGAGGACATTGATAGAGAATCCTTGGAAGATCCATTGACCCTAAATTCCCTTAGAAGATGTGGTTTGTTGAATTTCTTTTGTACCACAAACATGCATGCTCAAGTTCGTTTGTTAGAATCATTGGTAAAATTATGGGATCCTGAGAAAGATATGTTCGACCTCCAGGGAGAGACACTTGAAATAAATTTCGAATACATATATTTCATCATTGATTTATCTCATAAGGGGACACCATTGAGATTTAGTGGCACTGGACGTGGGGGTGACCCACTTAGTGTGCAAGACTATGTGGGCCTTCCAGGTACATAGAAGTCGGGCACACAAATACCAATTTCCCAGGTAACAAGTTTCCTACTAAAATTTATTGTGAGAACCATCACCCGAGTGGTGGGTACATTTGCATTACACTTATCCATGTAGAACCACATGTATCTAGCCGTGAAATGTCTACAGAGTGTGGTATTTAACTGGTGCACTGGGTTATTCATGAACATGAAGAAACAATTATCTGACTGCAAGTTAGGGAAGAAGAAAAACTTTGGTTATTCTCGCATCCTTGCAACTTTGTTCTTTGAGCAGGTCCCTGCTTTGAGTTCTAGGGTGAGACTTCCACCTGCTCCTCCACGTGAGCCTAGGCTCACACGGTGGGGTGATGTGTTCCTTTGTCAGGGTGGTGGCGAGATCTGGGGTGGTTTTGATGATGAATTTTATGCATGGTGAGGTAGGAGAGTGCCTGCCTTCGAGAATTTACCCTATGTAGGTTTGGATTTTCATGGCGATCCAGAGATGGTTTTTTCTCCAAAAGGTGCATGGGGAGAGATGAGTGAGTTTTGATTTTCATGTTTTAATTTTTTATGATTTTTTTTGTTTTTAAGTGTATATATACATTTGTATTTTATGCGAGTCTAAGTCATATTGTATGATGCGGATATTGGGTTGTTTTGACCAAATGGTCACCCCAGGACCCATAGGGGGTCGATAGATGGAGATGATGGCTAAGCTATGCTTCGAGTTGTGGAGGGAAAGCTAGCTACGATTACCCATGATGTTTCGACATTGAGGATGGAGAGGATCCCCATTGCTATGCATGAGCATGTAGTGGGGGTACCTCCTTCCTGACTATGACTCTTACAGAGGGTGTCTAGGGCCGTTCTATGTTACCAAGAGGCTATGGAGGAGGAAACCGAGGCTGCAGAGCCTCTGTAGTTATTAGCATCATGATAAACTTTGATCCTATTTTGTATTTTTATGTACTTATTACTGGATCTTCGGACCAAGACTCAATGTATAGGGAAACATTTTACACACACACACACACACACACACACACACACACACACACACACACATATATATATACCAGCTTATTTACACGTGTTTCTATGTATCATTTTATGTGTTTTTTTATAATGTATGTGACACATGCCAATCTAATATTTAATTAGCATATGCATTAGCGATTTTGTTTTGGTTCCTTGGAATGTGATTGTATACAATGTGTTCAAAATGTCTTGCAAGTAACCTAATTCTCAAAAAATGACGTAATAGAGTAGGATGTATCACCTGGTAAACTCCATTAAGCCAAGAGACCACTAATTGGGAGTGGAGTCTAACTTCCAGACATGTAATACCATGCATAATAGCATCCCTTAAGATCTCAATAACATCACTCTATTCAGACACATTATTAGTTGCAGGACCTAAACAACGCCTTTGGAGGGAACTAGTGGTCCTCTGGGTGCATAAATGACCCAAGAGGCTGAAGCCAGATTGCAAGTGTGACGGCTTGCACCATCAACAAATCCTACGAACCATTCCACAGACATATGAAACAAAACCAAGTCTACATAAGAAATGTTGAAATATTGTAACTTCGAAGAATATTCTAAAATGTATTTTACTAATGTAACCTATCAGAGATGTTTTATTCCTCCATCGGGATGTTACTATTGTATTTGGTCATCATAGAGTCATAAGCTAAAACCTCCATTATAAGTCGAGTCAATAGAACCCTCCTGAATATAATATAATATTGTTTTGAGACTTCCTAGGTGAAGTTGATCTAGTAAGTTTGTTGGGGCTGACTTGTTAGGGAAAAAGTCAAGTGAAGGAAATAGTATAAATAGAGGATGCGTGTTCCTCATTTGACACATAGACACTCACTTGTGTAAAGCACATAGGAGAGAGAGAGAGAGAGAGAGAGAGAGAGAGAGAGAGAGAGACATACGGGTAAGGATAATGTTACAGAGAGAAATTCCTATGGCTTGGGGTACCACAACAGACAGCTAGACTCCAGAAATCAATCTTTCCCAATATGCAATAGAAATAAAACATCTAACACTAAAGGATCGAACCTCGTACCTTATTCCGGACGGTTGAAGTAGATCCCCATTGAGCTTTCCAATCTTCAGCTTGAATTGTTATAGCATGTCCTCAACAACAAGTAAACAATACAAGCATACTATATTTCATGGTGTTAGATCTATTCTAGCATATATAATCAATAATATAAAAGCATTTGACATATTCCAATGGATACAATATTCATTCAAATACAGATTACTAGACAGGAAAAGATATTTCTATTAATATGAATCAGAGATTACAAGTGACAACCTCTGATGGCACGTCTGCGAAGCGGAGAAACTGAATCCCCCACTTGGGCCTCCACCATCTCAATCCTCCATCACTTCGATAGCAAGCTTAATAGCAAAGGGAAAGCTTGGGAAGAACACAACAGTGCTCCAAGGGACAAAGGGATGCAGACTCAAGCATAAGTTCTGGCAACAATGGACTATAGTTTCGTTACTCTCAATTATCTCTTATGCTTTCAATGTCTCAATGGGTTCCTTATATAGCTTTTCAAATGGATACTGAAAGGTCGAATCCGTGCGATCTCAAGGCATATGGAAGGCCAGGAGTCATATGAGTCGGATCCAAGTCAAGGAACGCTCCAAAATATTTTGGATTATGTACACATCCCGATGTACGTGACTATAGAGGGAATATCTGCGTATGTACACGGTTATTGGGGAAAAGGCCGTGTATATCATTTTTCTTATGTTTTTAGGGATGGTCAAGGATACATCAAAAGATAAAAAGTGGTCCATAGGGGCTAATGAGTCTGCAGCGGGACAGGGGAAGGCCATACAATGTGTGATTCACCTAGTGTGGTGAAATCCTCTATAACAGATAAAGAGCACATGTTTTGAGGTTTTATCTTATACATCTATATAGAGGAAGTTTTGTTGGGTTTTCTTCCCCCTGAGGGTTTCCTAAGATAAATCAGTGTCTATCTTGTGATTGTGTTTCTTTCAGTGATCCTGCTTATGATACTGTTGTGAAATTGGATTAAACACTAATGATATCTAGCTAAACATACAGAATATTGACATGGTATCAGAGCTAGCCTGAATAGAACAACTTTCACAAGGTGAAATTCCCTCTCCTCTCCCTCCAACAAGAAATTAGGGTTTATGTCAAACTTGGAATTTTGAAGATCTGATTGCATCAAAAGTTGTGCCTCCCTAGAGTCCATCTATTGAGTCTTAGATCAAAAATTTTGAGTGGGTATATCTTCAGGAAAGTCAAACCCCAATTTGTTTTTGAACAAGAAAACTGCAGAAAACCAGAGAACTAGAAAACTACAGAAACTGCAGATTAGAATCTTGCAAGTCAATTTTGGAAGGTGAATACTTGGAATCTCCAAAAATCAAGTGTATCAATCAACTTGCCTCATTCAAGTGCATATCTTGGTAAGTTCAGTTTTTGATTTGGAGAAATTTCATTTTTTAGTGACCCCCTGGATAAGCTGGCCCCAAGCACTAAGCTTGAGGACAAGCTAGAAAGCATAGATAAATTCAGAGCATGGAAATATCGGATTGGCCTCATTCTTAGAGAGAATTATCTTGACAAATACATCAAAGGATAAGTTTCAGAGTTTGAAAAAGAAGAAGCTAATGAAAAGCACTAGAAGGACCTAATCAAAGCAATGAGGATCATTGCTGATTCTATCAAAGATCACTTGATCCCTCAAGTTTCATCCAAAGAGACACCAAAGGAAATGTATGATGCCCTTTCCAGAATTTATGAAGGAAATAACATCAACATAAATATGAATCTGAGAGGCACTCGATTGAAAAGTACCAAGATGAGCAAAGGAGAATCCATTCAAGACTACTTTACAAGGGTCTCCTAGTTTAAGGAGCAACTAGAATCCATTGGAGACTCCCTTGATGAAGATGAAGCAGTTATGAATGCTCTTAATGGTCTCACTATACCTTGGGATTCATTCATACAAACTATGCGTGCCCGAAAATAAAGTATGAAGTTTGACATTGTATGGGAAGATTGCATCCAAGAGGAAGCTAGAGTAGCCAACATAGAAGCTCTACTTAAAGAAGACGTTCAAGCCCTAGCCACCCATACCAAAAGAGGAAGAATAAAATCTAACTTCAAGAAGGAAAATCAAAAGGAGTATCAATCTCCCAAGAGGTTCTAAAGGAAAAGAGAAAATAGTCAGAGGAAATACTACTCCCAATTTCAATGTTATAACTGTCACAAGATGGGACATCTTGCTAGAGAATGTCCATTAAAGAAGAAGAACAACAAAATACATCATGCACATCTATCTGAAAATGAGGATGAAGAAGAAGAAGAAGGGACTCGAAGAAAACAAGAAAAAAAAGAATATGCAGCAGAATATGTATTATTCTCTACACTCTGGTTCTATGACACCTGGAGAGGATACATGGCTTATTGATAGTGGTGCTTCAAAGCACATGATAGGAAAAAAGAAAACTCTGTCAAAACTTGAAGAAAAGAAGTCTCCTAAGAAAGTATCATTAGGATATGACTATCAATATCCCATCAAAGGTATTGGTGAAGCAAGCTACAAGCGTGATTTTAGAACTCCCATGAAGATGAAGGAAGTATTATATGAACCAGGTTTGAAGAAGAACTTACTCTCCATCTCAGCTTTAGATAGGAAAGGATATAGAGTTGCATTTATAGATGGACAAGTACTCATGTGGCCCAAAGGAAAATCAATTGAATATGCAGTTGTCATTGGTGAAGAAGAAGGAGGATTAGATAAACTCAAGGGGCATTTAGAAACAACCCGTCACTAGCCCAACTAAACTATGGCATAGAAGGCTTGCTCACATTAACTAGAAATCATTACCTTATGTGAGAAAAGTAGTAAAAGGTTTATCGGATTTCAATATCGAGCATGAAGGAAATTACAAAGAATGTGCAAGATGAAAGAATATCAAGAATCCATTTTTGAAGAGTGAAACAAATACTAAAGCTACGTTGGAATTAATTCTTTTTGACATATGTGGTCCAATTCCCTCCACATCTTTAAGTGGTTATGAATATTATGTTACATTTATTGATGACTATTCAAGAAAGGCATGGATATATTTCTTGAAAACAAAGAATGAAGTATTCATAAAATTCAAGGAATTCAAAGCCTTGATAGAGAACCATTTAGAAAGAAGAGTCAAGACACTCAGAACAAATAATGGTGGAGAATATACTTCAAAAGAGTTTGAATCCTTTTGCAAAAAAGCTAGAATCAAGAGGGAACTAACCACTCCCTACAATCCTCAAGAGAATGGTGTTGCGGAAAGAAAGAATATGACCATTATGGAAGTAGTGAAGACAATGATACATGTTCAAGATCTTCCTATGCATCTATGGGTTGAAGGAGAAAGAACAATAGTTTATGTGCATAACAGATTATCCCATAGTGCCCTTGGATTCAAGACTCCAGAAGAAATGTACATAGGAAAGAAGCATGAAGTGAGCCATCTCAAGATATTTGGTTGTCTAGTATATGTTAACATTCCAAAAGAAAAGAGAACCAAGTTGGATCCTTCCAGAAAGAAGGGAATATTTGTTGGATACTGTGAAGTCTCCAAATCCCTCAGGATATACATTTTAGGATTCCATCACATAGATATTAGTAGGGATGTAACATTTGACGAAGAAGCAGCTCTCAAGAGATCCCAGAAATGTAAGCATGAAGAAGTACATGAAGAGGATGTACCTCCCAGAAAAGTAGAATCTACACCCTCTCCTGAAAGTGAAACATCAAAAGTCCATGATATGCTAGAACCTTGGGAACCCCATACTATCAACATATCACAAAAGAGAAATCCTGCTTGGGTAAGATAAATCATACAAGAACCATAGAAGTATGGAGCTCTAGAAGGATCCAAAATAATAAGCAAGAGATCAAAGCCATTATCTAGTTATTTAGCTTTGATGTGTGATCTTGTAGATGAAGAACCTACTAGTTATGAAGAAGCTGTATAGAATAAAGAATGGGTAGAATAAATGATGGAAGAATACCAATCAATAATGAAGAATGATGTTTGAGACATAGTATTGAAACCCGAAGGTAAAAGTGTGGTATCTTCCAAGTGGATCTACAAGATAAAACATGCAGATGATGTGAGCATTGAGAAATACAAGGAAAGGTTTGTGGCTAGAGGATTCTCTCAGAAAGAGGGAATTGACTATGAAGAGAAATTTTCACCAGTAGCAAAGTACACTTCCATTAGAAACATCATGGAACTTGCATCGATGATGAAGTGGAATCTACGCTAGATGGATGTAAAGAGAGCCTTCTTGAATGGTGTTATTGAGGAAGAAGTGTACATAGAACAACCACAAGGATTTGAAGTCCAAGACATATAGACTTATGTATGTAAGTTGAAGAAGGATCCGTATGGACTAAAGCAACATCCTAGAGCTTGTTATGGAAGGATAGATAGATTCTTGACAAGCTTGGGCTTTACCAAAAGTAAATCTGAACCTAACCTTTAATTTAAGGTTATGGATGATGAACATGTCATATTATTACTATATGTGGATGACTTATTTCTGACATGAAATGAGAAATAGATTGTAGATTGCAAGAAGAAGCTTGCTGAATAATTCAAGATGAAAGATATTGGATTGATGCACTATTTTCTAGGTCTAGAAGTGTGGCAGAGCCTAGAAGGAATATTTCTGAACTAGGGAAAGTATGTTGTGGAAATCTTAAAAAGAATTGATATGTTGCATTGTAAATCCATGGCTACCCCCATGGATACCAACCTGAAGTTGTTATTTGAAGCATCATCAGAATTAGTGGATATGAATCAGTATAGACAGATTATTGGTTCATTGATGTGTTCGATGAATACCAGGATAGATATATGCTTTGGTGTTAACACCCTGAGTCAGTATCTAGTTAAACCTATATGTGCTCACCTGATAGTTGCAAATCATGGGATGAGGTACCTGAAAGGTACTATAGAATTTGGACTATACTATGATAGAGATCATGACTACAGATTGTATGGATATTCATATTCAAATTGTGTAGGAAGTTCCTCGAACATAAATATAACCTTAGGTGGATGTTATTTTCTGGTATTTTCCATGATCTCATGGTTTATCAAGAAACAATCCATTGTTGCTCTCAACACGACTACATCAGAGCATATAGCAACTTGATATACTAGTTGTGAAGCCATATGGTTTCATAAGTTGATGTCAAGTCTATTTGATCTGTATTTGGATACCATAGTGATTCTATGTGAAAACTAGAGTTGTATAAAGATGACGAAGAATCCTTTGTTCCATGGAAAATCAAAGCACATAGAAACCCGATATTTATACATAAGAGATATGGTATAGAAGGGAGCTATAAAAATCCAGTATGTAAGTACCAATGAGAAAGTTGATGATGTGTTGACCAAACCTCTGTCTTGAGTAAAGTTTGAATACTTATGTGACAAGATTGGTGTAGTCCAAAAATACTTATCTTGCAAGGAGGAACAATGATGATGATATAGATCCTTCCTCACAAGGAGGAACAATGATGATGAGATTGCAGGTTAAGTTCCTATATAAGACATTATGTCTTGGCATTCATTTACAGATGATGTGGTCCTGCATTCAATTGCAGACGTTGTGGTCTGGAATTCATTTGCAGATGATGTGGTCCTACATTCATGTGCGGACGCTATGGTATGGAATTCATTTGCAGACGATGTGGTCCTGCATTCATTTGAGGACGTTATGGTATGGCATTCATTTACAGATGATGTGGTCCTGCATTCATTTGTAGACATTATGGTTTGGCATTATTTTGCAGACCATGTGGTCTTGCATTCATTTATGGACGTTATGGTATGGAATTCATTTGTAGACTATGTGGTCCTGCATTCATTTGCAGATGTTATGGTCTGGAATTCCTTTGTGGACATTGTGGTCTTGCATTCATTTGTAGACGTTGTTTTCCTGCATTCATTTACAAATGATACAAATTTTTTTTGATGTTGTGGATGATCTCACATTAAGTGGCAATGTTGTGGACCCTCCTTGAAAAAGGGGAGCAGGTTGATGATATGGACCCTCCTTGAAAGGGGGAGTAGGCTGATGATGTTGCAGTAGGATTGTATCATCCTTGGACATTAGTCTTAAATGTGACCCATAGAATTTGGTCTCCATAAAAGATGAGGATTACATCGTCCTTAGACCTATGTCCAAAAGTGATAGGGATTGATCACCTCGTAATTGGATCATGTGTGCTGCAGATTATGTTTTTGCTGATGATAATGTTGATCAAGAATATCAAAGTGTTGCTGCAAAGGATCAAGTGGTCGAGTGTTGCAAGAAGATGAAGATCAAAGTGTTGCTGCAAAGGATTGAGTGATCAAGTGCTACAAGAAGATGAATATCAAAGTGCTACTGCAAACGATTGAGTGATTGAGTGCTACAAAATATAAAAGATGAAGAATCAGTGCTGTAGAAAATGGTGTTCCAGTACTAAAGATGTTGAATATGTTCGAGTTACTGATGTTTGTTAAAAACTTCCAATGACGTATAGATGTATCTCCTTGATGTTTCTGAAGATGGTCTCTCTCCTTTCTCCTATAGTTGATGATGTTGTTGTCAGTAGAATACCCCTCTTGTTAAGGGGGAGTGTTGAAATATTGTAACTTCAAAGAATACTCTAAAATGTATTTTACTGATGTAACCTATCAGAGATGTTTTATTCCTCCGTTGCGATGTTACTATTGTATTTGGTCATCATAGAGTCATGAGGTAAAACCTCCATTTTAAGTCGAGTCAATAGAACCTTCCTGAATAGAATATAATATTGTTTTGTGACTTCCTAGGTGAAGTTGACCCAGTAAGTTTGTTGGGGCCAACTTATTAGGGAAAAGTCAAGTGAAGGAAAGAGTATAAATAGAGGATGTGTGTTCCTAATTGGACACACACACACACTCACTTGTGTATATCACATAGGAGGGAGAGAGATAGACATACCAACAAGGAGAAAGAGCACATGTTTTGGGGTTTTATCTTATACATCTATATATAAGAAGTTTTGTTGGGTTTTCTATCCCTTGAGGGTTTCCTAGGATAAATCTGTGTCTATATTGTGATTGTGTTTCTTTCATTGATCATGCATATGATGTTGTTGTGAAATTGGATTAAACACTAATGATATCTAGCTAAGCATATGAAATATTAACAAGAAACACTAATTAAGTGATAACTATTTACAAATTTACACAACTATAGTATAAGAAAAAGCATAAACACTAGGCATAGTACTTTTTCAAGTAGATCCCATTTTGGGGCGTAGGAAACTTGTTCCCATCATAATAAACAATTCATAAGCACCTTTCTTTAAGACCTTAGACACAACATACATACCTAACCACATCGATTTGAATTTTCCTGCCTCGAGGGGTTCCTTATCTTGGTCATAAACCAAGATAATATCTCCTTAAAAAAACCCTAGGTTTGATTGCTATGTCGTACTGGTTTTTGACTCATGCTTTGTGTGCTTCATTTGTTGTTAACTCATCTCTTAATTGTTCATCTAGGTGTTCTAGATGCATCAGATGTTCCTCTATGTCTGAAGTGTTAGGCAGCACATGAATGGAAATTTTGAGAGATGGTATCTCGCATTCAACTGGGGTAACTTCTTCCACTCCGTGAATGAGTTGGAAAGGGGAGAAACCTATAGCAGTATTAATTATTGTTCGATACGCCAAAGTGCTAGAATATGCCAATTTGACCTACTTGCATTAATGGTCTGCTTTAGAATGGTTTTTAACATTTTATTAACAGCTTCCACTTGCCCATTCACTCGCTGGTAAAAGGAACACGAGTGGAATTTTTTAAACCCTAGCAACATAGTCAACTCAGTCATCATTCTATTTTGAAAGTGAGTTCCATGGTTTGTGAAAATATGCTTTGGGATACCGAGCCTAGCAATAATTTGGTTAAAAATGAAATATGTTGCCGTCTCACCATCGACTTTAAGGATTGGCATTGCGTCTTCCCACTTGGTAAAGTAGTCTACAACGACAATGATGTATTTTTTCCCCCCAACATATAATGGGTTGCAAGTCATGAAATCTACCACCCACTTAGTGAAGGGTCCTACTGCAATGATGGGATGTAGAGGAGCAGGATGTGACCGCGTTTTTCTTGTGTAAAAATGACATGGATGACAACATTTCATAGCTTCCACACAATATTTAAATATGGTGGGAAAGAAATAAACAGAACATAATATCTTCTGAGCCATGGCTAACCCAGATAAATGACTCCCACACACTCTGCTATGAGAATCATTTAGGACAAACTTGGCCTCCTCATGAGTGAGGCAACAATGTAGAGTACAATCTACCCATCTTTTGTACAAGGTGTCTGTGATGATGAGGTTTTTTTTAGCATTTATTCTCAACTTTCATCACTCCTCTCATGAGAAGGTAGATGGAAATTTCAAAGTCTAAAGATATATGAGAATATCTCCGTACCAGGGATCATTTGGTTGAAATTATGAAGATATGTTTGTTAGGAAACAATTTGTCTTTCGTTATTATAATTCAATCACTAGGGAACTCAGAGATAAGTTACGCGAACACTAAATAATTTTTCGATTTAGCATATTGGAAATCCAAATTGAATTCCTGGAGTATGACAATCCATTTGTTGAATTTTCCCCTGACAATTTTTCAAGATAGAACATATTGAAATGGATTCATGTTCGCTACTATGGTAGTTTTCTTGAGTAATATGTAGTGATGTAACCTCTGAACGACATATACTGCTGCTAAGGCCAAATTCTCCATGTACGAATACCTAAGTTCAGGTACATCCAAATCCCAACTAAGATAATAGATGACGTGTACCCGTATCTTGTCATCCTCCTGAACTAGCACTACCCCAATCGTAGAGTCCAATGCTGCCAGATACAATATAAATTCCTTTGTGTAATCTGTTGGATGCAACAATGGGGATGAAAGTAACACTTTCTTTGATGGCTCAAAATATTTTTGAGCGGCTTCATCCCATATAAACGAGGCATATTTATTCATCAAGAGCATGAAACCATTCGTTATCTTAGCATAATTCATAATGAATCATCTGAGATTTATATTTACCCTGTAGGCTTTGAAGTTGTCGGATATTTCTAGGAGGAGGCATATTGATAATCGCCTTTACTTTTAATGGATCAACCCTAATACCTTTATTGGAGACTATGAAACCTAAGAATCTCCCCGACTCAACAAAAAAGACACAATTATGGGGGTTTAAGATAATCTTATAATGTCGATATTTTTCAAACACCAAACGTATATGCTCTAGGTGATCTTTTCTGTTCCTAGAATGAGTTGGAAGGTAATCCAAGTAAGGTTCAAAAGTATGCTTTATATCGTGAAAAGAAAAATTCATAACCCTTTGAAAAGTGACCCGACATTCTTCAAACCAAACGACATCTTCTTATACGCGAAAGTACCCAGGGGTAGATGAAGACAGTTTTATGTTGGTCCTTGGGTTTAATTTGAATTTTATTATATCCTGATAAGCCATCCATAAATGAAAAGAATTTGCTACCAGGACACACGTCAATTATATAATCTATGAATGGTGTGGGGTAGTTATCTTTAAGACATTCCTTGTTTAAATCCCTGAAGTCTGTGCAGACACGTATAGTTCCTTTCTTATTGTATACTGGTATTGGGTTGGATGCCCATTATGTTAAAGATATGGGGTATATGAAACCAACTTTCAGTAATTTTTCCACTTCATCCATGACATGTATCACTTTCCGTAGATTCACTGGGAAAAACTTTTGCCGAACGGGTCTGACATTAGGGTATGCTCATATTTACTTCTCTACTATAGATGGGTCGATTCCTGACATCTCCTCATAATACTAGGCGAAGACATCATAGAACTCAAATAAGTATGTATAAGTGGCAATTTCTTCAGGTGAAGAGCTTGCATTGATGTAAACATTCTCCACGATAACAGTTTTAGTGGAGATTTTGATGGGTGTAGTTGCAGATATGTTGGCCATGTTTCCTTTTGCGAACAATCCTTCCTTGGGAAAAGGATTTACGAGTTGATCAAAACCTTCACTTAATCTCAAATGAAACTCAGAACTTTGAATTCTACTAAACTCTGGTAGGAAATAAGACTTTTGATGTAAGTCTTCACATACTTTGTCAGGTCTTATCATTGCCTCCAAAATGTCTTCATTAGATGAAAAAATTATGTCTAAGCAATCGCATGAATAGGTTGAGTTCACTACCCATGTAGGTACATAGGCTTCCTCTGGCTCCTCTGATACAAATGGAGTTAGGAGGGTATCAAGAATAGCATCAAGTGAAGCTTGGTAAGTTATTTCTGCAACTAACAAGGTCACATTAGGATGGACTTGTGATGGTAGAATCCATGGATCGGTCCTATCTACAACTATACAAATAGTTTTCCCTACACTAGTCGATCCTAGAAATTTAATAGGAGTGGGAAAATCAAAAGTTCCCATCAATGATGTATACATCCAATCTCTTAGAATTTCATTTTCCGGATGCGATTGATTGATCAAAATAACACTAGACTCTGATGTGTCTATACGACCTTTCTGTGTATAATACAATTGGTCAATAGTCACTAGCTTCCCTTCATGGGGGAAAATAAGAACATGGAAGATAGATGATGAAATAACACACATGGAATAAGTCCAACTACTTCCAAAAAGTAAATTGTGTCCAGAGGGGCATTGACGACCTCAACTTCTATTGAAACCATTTTTCCTACCAATTCTATATCAAAAGAAGGAAGTATACCATGAGGGCATAAAGATATTCCATCAAAAGAGGCCAGTAAAGTGTTTGACGAGACCAAATTAGGGAAGGCCAAAGCTATCCAACACGAAACAACCATCACACATGTAGATGCACCTTCATCTATAACACTTCATTCAAGGGTTTTTCCACCATGGACTACTTTGATTTGGAGGGCTACGTGATAGTGTAAACGAGGCTTGACATCAAATAAGTCAAACTTGGTTGTTAGGTTTGCATAATCAGTACTACCGATGGCTGCCAAAAGTGCATTACGATGAGATGGAAAACTTTGCAACACTTCCTAGGTGAACATAGCAGAAGGATTTTGGGATAAATCCTCCACAACCAAGTAGTTGGGAGCGACCCTCACATTAGGGTTATCCTGTATGTCTTCTTGAAAACACCTTTTGGTATTTTTGGAATAATTTTAGCTAATTTTTCAATTGAAAGAGGGGATAATGACTCGGCAGGTTGCTTTTCTTTCCGCGAAGACTCTGATTCGTAATTCTTGGCTCGGGTTTGTAACAAAGTTTGGAGCAAACCATATTGATGTAGGATTGATCGGTAGGGGGAGTACTCTGAGTGCCCCTGACATTATTCAAATCACTTGAATTTGCATTTTGTCTGTGTGGAAAAGGATCCTTAAGGAAAATAGGTTGTTGCTTCAACAACTTCTGGGCTTGTTCCATTAAAGGAATGCTAGGTCAAGTGATCCTCCAGGCAAAGTTTGTAAGGAAAATTTACCTTTTTTATGTTCTTTCTTGGCTCCCTCAACATTGTTTGTGGGGTTTTGTTTGTTTTGGTTTCCCTCCCCTTTCTTCCCTTTTTTCTTCCCATCAGATTGCTGAGTGCCCTTAATGGTGGGATTCTGCATTAAAAACTTCTGCATTCTGAGGGGAGGAGGTTGCAGCCTCGCTTGCATCCACTACACACTGCTTCAATGATAATTCATGATTTTTTTCCAATGATTCTATAGTGGGTGGATCGACCGAACCAATGACTCCATTGGCATGTGGTCCAGGTTTTGTTTTTTCAAATTTAGTATTAGATATTGGCGCATCCGGTATAATTTTGTATAGAATCCTAGACTAAGTGTAGATTAGATACAGCTGTTGGGCTCTAAGAATGCCCTCTTCCTTGATTGTTACTCCTGAATTTGATACGTCCTTTGAACTATATGGTAGAAAATATTTCAAGAACCATTCCAGTAGAAATTCAGGAGCATTATTAGCCTTGCCAAAACATCTTCCTTCTTCACCACTCCTGAATATGGTCAGATATGTGGGTTTCTTTATTCTTCCAAAAATTCGACAAAAGGTCAGTACCAGAATCATACCTAATATAAAGTTGAAAGTGGTTGAGGAAAACACTGGCTAAGTCAAGAAAACGGTCGTAAGCAGCAGATGGAAATTCCATATACCATTTAGCTACTACATGTGTCATATTTCTTTGAAATATCCTTAACCAAATTGAATCATCATTCAATGAGTTAGAAGAGAACCATAGATGGAAAGTTGTGACATGGTCACCAGGGTCCTATCTGGTATTCCCTTTAAACTTTGAGATATCATAAGGGAGTTTGATAGGGATTGGTGGCCAAGTTGGATCATGGCGCACAAGGTTGTTCATCAATTTTGAGAGGTTCGAAAAGTTCACCGTTTATAGAAAAGGAAGTTGAGGTTGAGACGAGGATTGATATTGGGGAACATGGTGTGAGGAAGTTCCTACACCAATGTTCCCATAATGTTGGTTGAAATTTCCCCCAGTCACCGACTGTGAAGAAGTGACAATATTCTGAAAAAGGGTTCCATCCAAAAGCTAAGGGGTTATTGAATTAAGGTGTGTTGAGTTGAGTTGGTATGGTTCCGCTCGAGACAGGGTCATCGATACTAGAGATATTGACCTTCCACTGAATAGGTAAAATGTAGATGTTCTAATCGACACAGTTGATACTTAACTTGAGGTTTGAAAGTTGAATCCTGAGAAAGGATTCAGGATTCCATAAGACACACCTTCCAATGTAGGTGTGGGGCCTACATATGGCATGGATGAAAAAATGTGTCCTCCATACCAGGGATACCCTTGGATGGGAGGAGTGGAACCACTAGGATTGTTATGAAAATTTTGAAATAGGGGAGAGGATGTAAAAGGGATACTGGGTACACTAGTAACCACCATATTGGAAAAACTACTAGTAGTTCTTGCAGGTGTCGAATGGCCAACCACTCTAGCACTCAGAAATAAAGGAGTAGATGGAGTAAAATTTAAAGACACTACTGGTGCATTATGTATGTTCGATAGTGGCAATATTATGAAAAGGGTTCCATCCAAAAGCTAAGGGGTTATTGAATTTAGGTGTGTTGAGTTGAGTTGGTATGGTTCCGTTCAAGACATGGTCATCGATATTGGAGCTATTGACCTTCCACCGAATAGGTAAAATGTAGATCTTCTAATCGACACAGTTGAGACTTAACTTGAGGGTTGAAATTCGAATCCTGAGAAAGGATTCGTGATTCCAGAAGACACACCTTCCAAACTAGGTGTGGGGCCTACATATGGAATGGATGAAAAAATTTGTCCTCCATACCAGGGATACCCTTGGATGGGAGGAGTGGAAACACTAGGATTGTTATGAAAATTTTGAAATAGGGGAGAGGATTTAAAAGGCATACTGGGTACATTAGTAACCACCATATTAGCTGAACTACTAGTAGTGCTTGCGGGTGTTAAATGGCCAACCACTCTAGCACTCGGAAATAAAGGAGTAGATGGAGTAAAATTTAAAGACACTACTGGTGCATTAGGTATGTTCGATAGTGGAATGCTCACATGCGTAGGATATGACCCATCAGCTGACATGGATGAAGCAGGGGTATTGATATCCCCAGGTCCTTCTCAAATATTTGACATGAAAATACTTGATGAAACACAAAGACCAGGTTGACTGAAAGGCCTAACTTGAACAAGCACAAGATCTCTCAAATCAGTAAGAGGTGAGTTATAGTTCCTTGCAAACTCTTTATCGTACATGTCTTTGATTTATAGTGACGGATGATCAAGTTGATTGTACCCAAGTTTAGGCTCCCTTGGAATTTCACTAATACCAGTTGGTTCGAAAGAACCTCTTGTATTAATTCTCCGAATTCTAGGTGGCATTGGAGGCTCCACAACTGAAGGTGGAGGAAGGCCTTGCAACCTTCAAGATCTACGAGTATGTTGATCCTCCACAGCTAAATATTTTTAAATCACACACCTAATAGGTCATACTATATCACAAGAAATACAAACAACACACCACTAAAATTTTCCTAAGTATCACAACCAATCGGGTGAAGATGTGCCTCCAAAAGGAACATCTCAGATGATGAGGGCCCATAACAGACCAGTGCAGACTTGAAGAGTAGTTACTCAAGGTACTGAAACAAGTTCTCTGGGTGCAAGCAGTTGAATCACTAACCACCCTCCCAAATTATCGCACGAGGTCTCCTCCCATGTCTGCCCTGGGTATAGTGGAAATAGCCTTCCACTGTCACCCATGTAGAAACCCTAGGTCAAGATACTATAGTTACCATATCAACAGGAATCTTCCAGTGGAATAGTCGTCAGTCTGTTCGATGTGCATGGGCAGGGTAACAAGCCTGAAATTCAAGCAGCACCGAAACCAAAAAGGGACAAAAGGTGGTATTGAATGAACCCCCGTATGCACAACAATCTTGTTTTATGATCCACCAAGTATTGGAGGGGTATCTATGCAAATTAAGCTTCAAATGACCTCGTGCTTGACTCCTATGTTAGAGGATATTTTTGGTTTACCTTCCTATGGAAATGGGTTTCCTAAGCAATATGCCATTAAGTTTGAATTTAAAAAGTTTCAAATAGTTATAGATAACCCTAGTCTGAAACCCTAGCCTAAGTTAGTTGGTGATGTCCCTAAAAATAAAAATGTTACTAGTTAATTTTAAATATTGTCATTCTTTTCAAGGCTTGTTTTTAATAAGGGTGATGGATTTTCAACTTGTGATGTTTTGGACTTGACTAGAAAGCAAAAGTATGATGTAAAGTGATTGAAATTGACATTGTCATTTTAATTTCTCTTTTCCTTTTTCGAAAAATAATGAAACTTTAACTATTGAACTTTGCAAATCAAATGCAAATTTTTGTTTTCTTTTTGAAAAATTCAAAGCAATGTATAATGAGCCTACCTAAGACTAGACATGCACCTAAAATGCTTTGTTTTTATATTTTTTCAAAAATGAAAGTAACAAATGCAACTTATGCACCTATAAAAGCTAGAGTTATGAACATATGTACTAGTAATACTAATGAATAGACCACACAAACACAAACATTGAAAGATAAGCAAATATTGATAATGTTCTACTTGGACTGAACTACACGTCTTAAAAAAAATAGAGTGGTTCAAGAAATTGGGAGAAGTAACAATAGATACAATACTCAAGAAATTTGACAAGAAGAAGAAGAAAGCACTAATAGAGGTTAAAATCTCATCAACTACTCATAATCCAACCAAAAGTGCCAAGAGGAGAGACCTAATGCAATGCCCCCTCCCCTCATCCCGACAATGGAGAGGATGCGACCAACACTGCTGCTGCTATCAAATGGGAAATCTAGCCCCATAAAACATAAAATAAAATGAATTGAACATAAAATACAAATGAATATGTATAATTCATTAAACAATGGAAGAAAATACATTCATTCACATTCAAGCATTCAACATGTTCATGATAATTTACAAAACAAATACAGTTGCAGAGTTAAATACAAGAAATACTTATCTTGAAAAGAAGCTTCCTTGCAACTAGCTATGTCGTTGTAACGTTCCACCCAACCATAGGCCAATGTGCTCATGAATCTCTCAGAACCACTGCCACCCCCGAGCTGGGCATGATTTCCACAAGGAACTAGGGAACAACAAAATTACACAAAGCAAGACCATACACCCACAGTCAAGCCAACACACAGTTGGGTTTCATAGACTATATACTAAGACAACAAGCCAATAACATATGGGTTCCTTGGACTTACTCATCCAAGCCAATAATCACATCCAAGCACAGTCAGACCAACTAATAGATGGGTTCCTTGGACTTACTTGGCCAAACCAACACAAGGATGCACTTCACAACAAAATACAATTGCTAGGTATGGACAAAATCATCCTGGGAAACCAAAACAAAAATGGAAACAAGGGGAAAACAACCATCTGATAGCAAATTCGATTTTAGAGATGTCTATGGCTTCACGTGGGAAAAAATGACCTCTTCAAACCCCCAATTTGTGGATTTGAATTCAGAAAATGCATATGGACATTCCCGGGGCAAAAACGACTGCTATAAACCCCAAAATCATGGTTCTCTTTACCCATTTGCTCAACGATACAAAAATGGATTCCGGGCATGGAGAAGTGAAGAAAATAACATAAATTGTGAGGGGAAAATGCCCAGAAAGCTCAATTGCGTGATGAAAGGAAAAACATCCTCTTAAACCCCCAAAATCATGGATCTCTTCTCTCATTCACTTAGCAACACAAAAACGGGGTCCCAACCCTTGAAGAATGAAGAAAAATGCAGGAAAACATGAAGGAAAGGGCTAAGCCACCTCTAGCTGCATGAGAGAGCCAAACATGAATGAGATAATGGATGAGGTCTCAATTTCTGGGCTCTTACTTACGCAAAAATCCAAAACACGTTTTTCCAAAATGGGTGGTCTTCCTAATTCAAATTTGACCTCCATACCTCTCCCATCCCAAGGAAAGTAACTTCCTCAACCAATTTCTGGCATAAATAAATGATTGGCACAAAAAGACAAAATGGGTAGTTGGCAAATTTACGGGTTTTCCCTTTGACCTTTGGCTTTTCCCCATTGGCTCAAGGGTTGGAATGTTCCCCCCTCCCTATTCCTTGTGAAATCATGCCCCCATATCTTTCACGTTGCGGAGCATAGATAGTTGTGGTATTTTTATTAATTTGCATTTTTACAAGATGTCTCCAAATATATCATTAGAGGAAATTTCAACTCAAAATGGGCCACCTAAGGAAAATAATAAAATAATAGTTAAAATAATAAAATAATATTTATTAATTTTGGAGGAAGAAAAGAAAAAAACTATTTTTTTTTCTTTGTATTTTCGACATATCTCCCTGTGTTTTTACTCAAATTTAGATCAAGAGAGCTCATTGGACACGGAATTAAATTTTGCATCCAACGAGTACCCACGATGCATACATTTGATGGACCCCGCTACCCAACAACAAGAAATACTTGAAAAACGTGATGATGACATCATCATCACATTTTTTAGGTATTTCTTGTTTTTTGGGTAGTAGGGTCTGTCAAAAGTATGTAGAGTGGGTACTCGTTGGATTTAGAATTTAATTATGCATCCAGGGAGCTCTCCCACTCGAAATTTGAGTAAAAACACAGGGAGATATGTCAAAAATACGCACATAAAAGTAGTTTTTTTTATGATACCTATCCCCAAATTTATATTAAAAAATTATTTAAGCCCTATATGGTATTTCAAATTTAAAGCAATTTCATTGGCTAACACACAATGACATGGAATTTGAATTAGGGTTGAAACACCCATTTTGAGTTGAAATTTCCTCTAATGATTGTGCTTGGCTAGCACATAAACCATCGTCATCGATTTTAATTGCCGAAACTTAAAACACTAAATCCATGGTGGGGCCTTTGCCTTGAGCTCCACACCACAATTTATTAATGCTATTTACATCATATGCAATTCAATACCATGGGGTCGAAACTGAGGCACACATTCCCCTCCTCCTTGGGGTCAAAACCGGGGTGTTACACCTAAAATCCTTAAACACACACTCAAACTAACTTACCCAATGAAAGGTTTACAAAATCCAACCAAAAATATTTGCAACCAGTCATAGTCTGATAAATCTTCAGGATGAAGCCCCAGAAGCAGTCATCTATCAAAATAAAACTCGGAGAAAGTAAACCACGTAGGCTTTTAGACATCTATCTACAGGAAAACACAATTGTCTAGTGAAAGTCCCGTGAACCACTCATGACTGTACTTCCGAAAACCCACGAATGCAATAGGAAAACACAACTGTAAGTATAGGAAACCCACGAATTCCTTAAAAAAATTTGAAAAAAAAATAAAAAGGGGGCCAAGCACATCAAAGATTCAAGCAAACAGACTGAGAATAGACCACTGCAAACGTTAAGCATGACCAGAAAAGAAAAAAATTGGACAAAGAGTTCAAAATAAGAGACCCCAAAACAAAATAGACTCCCTAGTGGAGTCGCCAATCATGTTGTTAGGGATAATCTACCTTATGGATGGGGGTTTAGAGGCCACCAAATTACATTAGAGAAAATGTGGGGTCTAAAATGGGCCTTATAAGAAAACGCGCCAATAATAAATTTTGTGAGTTGGAGTTCAAGAACCAATAGAATTTCAATAAAATGAGTCAACCATAATGGTTGAATTGACATATTTGTCATAAAAGAAAAATATTTTTTTGTTTGTATTTTCGACATATCTCCCTGTGTTTTTACTCAAATTTAAAGCAAGAGAGCTCATTGGATGTGGATTTAATTCCGCATCCAACGAGTACCCACACTACATACTTTTAACGGACCCCCTACCCCAAAAACAAGAAATACCTGAAAAACATAATGATGATGTCATCATCACATTTTTTCAGGTATTTCTTATTTTTGGGGTAGTAGGGTGTGTCAAAAGTATGTAGTGTGGGTACTCATTGGATGCAGAATTAAATTCCACATCCAATGAGCTCTCCCACTCAGAATTTGAGTAAAAACGCAGGGAAATATGTTGAAAATACAAACACAAAAAGTATTTTTTTTCATTCTTCCTCCAAAATTAATAACTATTATTTATTATTTTTACTATTATTTTATTATTTTAACTATTATTTTATTATTTTCCTTAGGAGGCCCATTTGAGACCTCAAATTTCCTCCAATGATGTGTTCTACTTGCATACAACTAGGTTTTTACAAGCATATATTAGAGAATGAGAGAAAGAAAATGTGTACCTTAATTATGCTGGTTGATCCTAGCTTTGTTCTTCTTCTCCAATGCTCCTTTGCTTCCAATCTTCAGTACCTGCAACAAAGATTTCCCTTTCTTTAAAGTATCTTCTACTATTATATAGGATGGAATATGAACATATAATGATTGTATTCAAAACAACTTACAACCTAGATCATTACTCAAAACATTAGAAGCATAAATCTAGACATTGATGGAAGGAAACACAAGGCTTTATTATCATAGATCTAGAAACATTACATAGCCTCCTGTCTGACCAAGCTCCTCTGCAAACCAAGACCTGCATCCTCTTTCTCCTCCTCTAAATGGAATCCTCCAACATAAATTTTCCTTCAAAGTTTGTCCCCTTTCCTCATACCCTTCCCCTCTTTTTATAATTGCTTGTGAGGAAGGAATTCGAGGCTTATGATGGTTGGGGAAGTTGCCAAACCGAGCCCAAATTTCCCTAGTTAATCATCTTTTTATTTTTTAACTATTCTTGATGGAATTTGCGGGTTCATATGGAGCATCTCGTGAATGAATCGTAGGTTTTCCCAAGGAAACTTGTGAATACTTATAATACATGGATTGTACATGGCATACCCATGAATGGAGCATGAGTTGCTCAAAGGAAATTTGTGGATAAATGATGAGGTCAAGAGAAAAAATGGTTGATGTTGGAGAGAAGAAGGTGTATTAAGGATCCAAGTCATCTATAAGGTTATGGCTACTACAATCCATAGTGTCCTTCTGCGCAATGACATATTGGATGCCATTACTCAGACAGAGAAGTGCCATTTCACTGTATAATAATCTCCCAAGCATATTTGATATGTTCATTATAGATATCATTATAAGATATGAAATTGTAATAAAGGTTAAGGCTTTTGATAAAGGGTGACAATTCTATCAAAACAATATAAGAACCATGAAGAGAGCCTACTTTCTTTATAATCCTCTAAGAGCATGTAAATTTAGAGTGATTGCATCCATTGGTTATTATTTAGCCTAATATGTCTATGATTTTGATCTTCCTAATATTTATACAAGTATAGAGCTAAATGAAATTATTCATCAAGATCACCAAGTATGTTATTTTTAATGAGATTATTGTTTAGTTACTTTGTCATAGTCTAAACGTTTTGCGAATTTGAACTTTCTTGGGCACTCAAAATAAAGTGAAGAGAAACCGACAGTGTTGTTTAAAATCCAATAAGAATAATTTTGGTTTAATATTGGAATTGTAGATATCAATCATTAACATTGAAAAATCAAGTTGCAATAGGGGTATTCGAGGGTGCAAAATCTGTATTCTGCACTAAAAACAATGGTGTCAAAAATCCAAAATTGCAATTTTAGTGAAGATTTTATGACCCAATTTTGATGATAGCAAATTGGAAAAAATCAAAATAATAGAATGTTTAGCCTTCTTGATTCGCTTGATCTCTAAACCATGTAATAACACATGCCTACTAGAGTGGATGTTAGAGTATAATCCCTAATGCATAGATATAATGATAACAATAATTATGTGCCATTCTCAAATGTTGGAGCGGAGGCACAAGGAAAATGATCCATGCAACATTCTCAAAATATTTGACACATGAAGTATTGACACTCATCAATATCAATGTTGTAAACAATAAGAAGAATAAATTAAAAGAGCGTGATAGGTTAAGATGCCTAGAATAAAGAAAATAAGAATAATCCATATGGATAAAGTGAGGGTTTCGTAATGTATAAAATTGAATGAATACACTCACAATTCTCATTATTGTCATCTCAATTGTAGATTTTCTAAGGTTGATAAAATTAATTTTGTGTAGGTTCAGATCTAAACTCAATCAATAACATACAAAGTATAAAAGTTTATTGAGTTTAATAGAATGTTTTATTGCAAACAAAATCATAACACAAATGTTATATTGCAAACAAAATAAAAACACATTTTTGAAGACAAGAAAATTATGCAATCTTTAGGATGTGTTTTCCAAACCTATAAAAGATTGATATATTGTTGAGAAATTGATGATCAATTATTAATTATGTGTTTTGTTCCCATTAAGTATCTATTGTAATGATACGGATGCCATGAATTACATATTAAGTGGTAATGGCATCAATTCCTTAAGTCCATTTGACATCTATTCTTTTCACTTCAAACTCATATTTATATTCCATCTTACTAGTAAGTTTCTAATGTCATTACAATTTACACCCATAACCGAATATTAAATGTTTTGATAATTTTGGAAGTCAAGGAAAATATAACAAATCAAATGACATTACGATGAGGGTAGAATTCAAATAAGTTAAGTATCGACATTTTTCAATGTTAATTTTCATACCAATAGGGAAGACCATGTTTATAACACTTGAATTCATGTTAGGATAAAAAAGACAAGCCTTCTAACTTTTTTTATAAAAGGCTATAGAGAAATAAAAAGTATTATTTTTAAATAAATTCATTTTTAAAATTTTAAAATATAGGTTGCCCTTCATCTATAACAAGTAAAATCAAATAAAAAAAATGTATTTTTTTTAAAAGGAAAATTTGATTACAAGAAGGCATGGAGTGCCAACCCCTTGAAAGAGTGTAGTATAAACATACAACTATTTGGACCAAGGACCAATTATAGATGATTAATTGGAAAAATCCAAAACATCTCATATTCACATTTAGATGGTCCCTTAATTTTGATCATTAATGGGACCAACGTCCATTCTTCACGACGAAAACAATTGTTCTTGGCACGCTACCTAACAACCATGTCGACAAAACTTGTTAGTTGTTACCATTGAAAGAATGTAGGTAGTAAGAATATCTCCGGACTATAGACTTACAATCACCATGATGTAGTCAGTCAACATAACACTACTTGACCAAAACGTAATTACTTCGAAACTCCAATTTAAATCAATTCACCTCATTGAATTTGAACGACGTTTTTGGTAAATAAAAAAATCACACTATGAAGAATGAACAATGAATTGTTGTTATGTCTTCGACAAGAGATATATATGATTTATGTAGGTGTATTAATTCAAACGGAAGATTTAAATTTTTTAATCTTCAAATGTTTTTACTATAGTTTGGATTAATTTTTATTTTACAAATTATTTAAATATTGATTTAACTTGGTTCTTATTCGTCTTTTGCAAGTGACGTGGTCCTAGGACTTTGTTTCCCAAGACCTGGCGGCAAGATGGCATAAGCAGTCCCATTGGCATGTATTGGAAACTGGTTTTCATTTCTTTGAGAAGAGAGCCTTCTTACCAAATTCAAAGCATCGTCAGCAAAGTTTTAATGCAACCAAAGTTTTTATGCAGCAATTTGTAGGTTCAGTCCATGCATGCATGCATGCGGGAAATGGGAGATGGGATCGAGCTTTTCTAGATGTGATGCATTGACAAGGGTTAATGTAACAAGTCACTAACTATTTACTTGTCCTTTCACTACTTGAAATATGTGCATTTGTACAGTGGGTAATGAATGTTTAAACTAGTGTCAGCATGAAACCTCTGCCATGGGAATACAATCACACCAACTCTTCCCATTGTAACAATGCTTCGAATAATTACAACAACCCCCTAAACCTAGAAAGTATTACACAAAGATTATTCGCAATGTCATTGTTTCCTTTCAAGATGGGAGGTGAGGGCTTAAAGTCTCAAGAAAATGATGGCCACATTGATGAACATATGCAGTACTCCAACTACAAAGAATCCAAGTTCTTAGATTCCAGGTTAAGGAAGCATCCACTGAGCGCTAATTCTTCGATAAATCAGGCGCCAAACTAGGTTTTGCAAGGGATCAATGATACTGATAAGTATTTTGGTCGATCCATGGTTTTGCAGCTAAGCACAGGAAATGCAAGCAATTCATAGTTGTTGTCCTCCATGAGAAAATTTCCTCACAATGTTGTCGTAATGACACGGGCCTCCATGGGAAATTTGCCTCGCGGTATTGTGCTAATGACGCGGTGAACTGGGGTTTAAGTTATCAAGGAATCAGAAGGGCCGGCTTCTCACATAAGGCGATTTCTTTAATGCATGCTATATTAATTCTAAAAGTTGAAGCTCTACAGGTTGGTATCAATACCATTTCTTACAATTAAATGTTTGAATTATTTGATAGCAGAGTTGTTGCCATCATAAGATCAATTAGGTTTGAATAATTGTTTAAGGAGTACTTCAGTTAATGCAAAAGACGAAGCTAAGAAGGTGAGTTGTAGCTTTACGTTCGTTTTTATTTTTCTGATATATACTCTCATTTTTGTTTTTCTGTTACATACTTCTTAGCTTTTAGGGTTTACTATTAAATTTGTGAGAGCTATTTGAATTCATTTTTAAGTATTCGTTTCGAATATATACATATGAATGAAAAACCATTACATATTACCTTCTTGTATATATATACAATCTGTAAACATTTAAAAAACTAATACATATATTATCTTCACATTCTTGTATTTAAACTATTATTAAACATTTGAAAAATTAATGCAGATAGAGCGTTTATCTTCTTTATTTCCTGTTTTTGCTGTGAATTGTTGGTATTATTGAGTGTATATTGTTAGACTGGTTTTGTAAGTGTTGTTTATGTTTTCATAACATTTGGCTCTGTTATTAAATTTAAGAAATGCAACCTTTTGATTGTAATTGTTTCTGAGGATGTATTTAAAAATTTATGTCTGGGCGCTTAATATTATACTTTTCCTATTGAACAACCTTACATTCTACTTTTTTTTTTCTTTTGTATGCAGGATTTCACATGGATTTTAATTCAAAAAAATAGATAACCATTAAATTGTTGCAAGAGGCCATGATTGTCTTAGCCTAACTAGATTTGAATGTCTAGATAATTTTGAAGTGAGAAATTATGAGGCTCCTAATTTTGGCTAACCCTCTTCCTCTTTCTGAGTCTCAAATTCGAGTTAAATTAATAGATGCTTTGATAAGTCCTCTATTGCTCCTGTATAGAAGGATGCTTAACTTTTTAATATTTTCCCCAGCATCTGTGCAATAAATTGCAGAGACAACTCTATTCCTGTTTGAATCTTTCCTCTTGTCAGAATTATCGAAAATCATCAAAGGAGATTAGAATGGAAAAATAATTTATATACTACAAGTGTTCTTTGGTACCGAAAATCTACAATCTGCCATTATATAAATAATTAAGAATGAAAAACTATCGCCAATCTAAAATTTCATTTGCTTTAAAACAAAGATTGGTAGTTGGCCACCTGCAATTTGACAAACCCATACCTATGATTTTTCAAATTTGAAGCAGCACGGTGAGGCAAGCATGCCTAGTAATTTTTCGCAACTTTTGGTCTGGAAACTTGAATTAAATTTCGCTTGTTTTCAAGTTCTAGAATATTTTGTTTCCATGGCTCGAAGGAACGACTGCGAATACACGGATAATGTGGCTCCATCGGACTATCATGTGAGTTTCATATCAGTTTCCCACATGTCGAGTTACTTGCCGTACACTGAACACTTTGGTTTCTCACTGGAAACGAAAACCGTCGGGTTTTACTTGGGCTACATTTCACCCTCTATCTTTATTGAAACACACAAGTAGCAATCTAGATTTTGAAATCTCAAACAATAATATTTTCAGCACTTGTGTTTGCACACAGTAATGGAAAACCTTATTATGGAACCTTATATGGAACCCATGGCACACTGTACATCTAATCAAACAAAATGCAGTCACACTTTCTCGACTATCCTTTAATATAAAAAGGATTAGCTCTTCCCTCACTGTTGTGAAGAAGTTAAGTTTATATTAGCTATAATATTATTTGAATTTTCCCAATTATGCACTAATACAGACAATTCCAAATAGAATTATAGAAATAAACTATCATTTCCATCATAGGTATTTATTTAAAATAATTTCAATGCCTTATTTAGTAACAATTTTGGAGCATCTAGATTTTAAAGGAAGGAATTGTTTAGAACATTAAAACTAATAATAGTATTAATGGTAAAAGAATTTTGGAGTCCCTGCTTTGATTACTTACCAGTAACTAGTTTTTTTTACATGATTTATATTTGAAGAAATATAAAATAATGTTTATGGATAATTTCAAATGAAAGAAACAAAAAACTAAAAATAAAAATCTATTATGGAAATTGAGGAAGTCAATGTAATACAAAATAGTCTCATTCTTATATGTTATTGGGTCAAAAACACACCCTTAACACATCTTTATTAAGGTTCGCCATATTATAATATTTATGATCCGAAGCTAATTACACTTTTTACTAACAATAAATATTTGTTTTTAATTAATGTTAAATGCAAATGTTTTTTTTCTTCCATATTATGGTATGTTTTACCTCAATCTCTTAACAACTTAACACTTTGACAATAACATAAGGAAACTTATATATGATATTGGAAACCATACTAAGTAATTATATATGCTATTGGAAACAATCATGCATGGGGGCTTCACTCAATGAATCTCTAAGATAGCACACTGGTTCGTGGCATATGAAACAATACCCTTAATTTCATTAAATATTGGAAAATACCTTTCAAAATCAGTTTTTTTAACCCCCTCCTAGTATGCCTTCCCAATTTAAAAACTTACCCCTATTTTCACTATATATTGTATGTATCCATTTTTTCATTTAGATTTTTTATACCCCTTTATATTTCTACCTAGTAGATTGACATGATACCCCTCTTATGACCCCACATGCATTCTACAATGCACCCTGCTTCTTTCGATGTATTTTGTGGATGCACATTACTTCACACACAATGCAATTACTCAACCACATATCATTATGATTTACGGCATCTAATGCTTTAATGAAGAGATGGGAGATCACTTCTTGTATGTCACTAAAGCCAATGCACATAGTACAAAAGTTAGATTCAATGTTATAGGCCACCAATTGCTGACTAACCCTCTTATGGGTTGGGTATACAAGCCCCCAGGGCCTGTAGCAAGCACTAGGAGGTTGAATAAGCCTCCCAAGGCTTGTAACAGGCACTGGTGGTTGGGTATCCAAGCCCCTGAGGCCTAATGAGGTACTATAACAGGCCTTGGGAGTCTTGGAGCCTCTAAAGGAAACCATCAGCATCATGGAATACTCGTTGTTTATTACAAGACTGTTGCAGCATGGAGAGTCCTCCTCAAACCCAAAAATGACCAGGATGGCCTCATAGTTAAAATGTTACAAGAAATTCTCCCACTTCCATGTTAAACGCCCCTGAAATTACTCGCAAATGATATGGAAAATGTTGGAGCCCTTCTCCCCGAGAGAAACATGCTTCTAAAGCACAGTAGGGGGGACCACCTGAACCCAATGTTTCATTCCATGATTGTTAAGTATAGTGTGGACATGCCTTGGTTGATGGATATCCGTGCTGGATGGGGGAGGTCATTTTTACACCCATCAAGGATGAACCTAAATAAAGGAAGGGGGCTCACTACCCTTCCTCGTTATCTCACTTGGACTTTCCTTAAGTGGGTATTTACTATGCCCTTCATCTAACCCATCATTCTGCATTCAATTTGATTTCTCTGGATCCCATTTGGTTTGATGTCCCATGCATACAAACATGGGAGGGGTATGATTGATCACTAGTAATCATCCAATGGGGTGTGTTACATTCACTATGATAGGTTTATCAATCACTACTGTTCTCACCTCTTCATTTTCAATCTTCTTAGTGATTATTCTATGTCTCTGCCCTACATGATTTCTGGGATTCTAGGAGGCAACTTCACAAGGTCATTGGTGTTTTGAGCCTTAGCTTGTCATGGAATTAGTAGGGCCTCCAGCATTCATAACTTCATTCTTCCCCCAAATTCACCATAAAAAATTGTTCTCATTACTGCTACATTCACTGTGATATATTTATCAATCACTATTGTTATCCTCTCTTCATTTGCAATTTGTTTAGTGATTCTTCTCTATCTCTGGTTTGCATGCTTTTTGGGCTACTCGGAGGAAACTTCACAAGGCCACTGGTGTTTTAAGCCTCGCCTTGTCATGGTATCAGTAGGGCCTCCAACATTCATTCTGCTCCCAAATTGACCATAAAACCTTGTTCTCATTGCTGCTACACCTCTAAAGAGAGTCTGTAAGATCGTAAAGGAACTGTGTTGTTGCACAAAAGAGATTACTCTGATCTAGGGAGAACCATCCAAAGAATCCATTGTAACTGCAGAATTGAAGGTTCGAATTTAGATAGGCCAAAGCTGTTAACAGAGCCTAGGACCACTGCACCCTGGAGTATGGGAAACATGTCCTAGACCTAAGGGACTAGGAACTGGAATCTAGGAGTGATAGTTGCAATATAAAAAGGGGGTAATTATGAGATCAAAGCATCCATTTGTTCCCTCTCAAATATGTTGGTAAGAGTTATTGCATTTGTCAATATGACCCTTGTAGACTACTTCCTCCTGATTTGAAACCCCCATACGAATTCAAGAGATTCTCAAGGGAATGTCAAATCAACTGCCCAGGTTTCTACTGCAAGTTTAGACCTAAAACCATAATTTAGTTATTTATTGTGTCCTATAATTTTTTGTTTTTTCTAGGTCAATATGTCAAACAAGACACATGCCAACTTTGGAGCAGGGAGACAATCTGCTATATTAAGTACATTTTTATAGTTTTTCTTCAAATCTATCTAATTTCTGCACTCATAAGCAAATCTAAATTGTTGTAGTGAAGTTGTATGAGTATGGCCGCAACAGTTTGTTTTAATAATATAATCATAATCATTATTATTTTTTAAATATTGTGACATGCTACATTAAAAAGATAATATTAAAGAAATGGTTATGGTTTGTTAACATTTTGTATGATTATCTTCAGGATCTATCCTGGCATTTTTGCAAAACCCAATGATTTAGTCATGAAGTTCTCTATGGGTCTGTTAAATAGTGCCAAATTTTTGTACATTTCATATCAGGGCTCTGGGATCGTGAAGATGAAAAATGGAAATGAGACTCCAGGTAAGATCTTTCTGACTATAATTTTCAAAAGTAAACTCTATATATTCCTTGTTACATTTAAGTGTCAAGTTTCCACAACCTATCAAAAGGTGAGACACCATTTTACACTTTAGTGTGTGTCCACCCCAACCTGACTTAACGATCACTACAAATCAACCACCAATCAATGGCCCCCTTGTGGGAGGGAACTAGCTACATTTTTTAGGAATCAAGCCCTGGTGGTGGCTATAAGTTATAACAGGGCCCTTCTTTCAACAATCTAGTCGACCTCTTGCATCTTATAATTTCAGTAGTAAATATGATGACAAGTTCAAATCCAGTCAAATCCCTCAGGGTTACCAGCCTCTGTTGTGGTTGGTGGTTGAGCCACCCTCCAACCTAACATTCCAGGGAAGAGGGGGAAATCCTATGAGGTGGGAAGAGGGGGTATTCTATGAGATGGGAAGAGAGGGGATCATGTGAGGTTTTCCTTTGTAAATAATTCTAGAAATACTTTGGCAAACACCCATTAACAGATAAGATCCTAAAGTTTCTACAAGAGAATAAAAAATGGAGAGCATCTCGTGCCCTGGTAAAGACAGATATTTGGAGAAGAGTATTTCAAATCTAAATATCACAATTGATCCAACAGTTGTGTCATATGACATTTTAAAGTTGAAATCTAATTGATTGATCGATATATAGATTTATAGGATTCTGACCCTTTCAAAATACCTAATTTAGTTGGACCAACAACAAATGGAAAATCAGAAGAGGCTAAGCATCATATTTGTTGGGCCTAGGCAAAGGTAAATTCTTGATTACTTTCTCTGTGGAAGATAGAGAAATGGATACTATTGATAATTTAATCAAACTTATTGCAGTTCCATGAATGCATATCTTAAACGTTTTAACAATATCTTCCAATCCAAGATTTTAATAATATCTTGGATCTGAGCCTGCTCTCCCATGGTTGCTAATTTCGGTATCCTTTATGACAATTATAAATAGTTTTATTGGAAAATAATGGACTGTAAACATAAAAAGTTTGGGCACAAGTTCAAATTGATATACTGAACAGGATCAATATGTAATAAAACAGAATCATGAGAAGCAGAACAAAGAATAAATTCTGGACAAGGTAGAATAAAACATATAGTCAATCTCTAAGATGGTTCGATAAACTAATTACCATGTAGAACATTAGACTTTGAAACATTAAATCCATGCTTGAACTTTATATACATTGATTTACATAACTAGATTAACTGTATATGAGTTGTATCTTCTCCAACCTGAGAAAAAAATGGTAGACCATATTGTTCTCTTTCCAGTATTGTTTTCTTCCAATATCTTTTCCTTGGCCCTTTCTTGGACAAGGAAAGCATAACACATATGTGGCGTCTTGGCCTGGAACTAACTATGATAATGTCAGTGATGTGGATAGTATTACTGAATACTACAAGAGTTGATAGTATGAAATATTTCTAGAATGAGATCAAGTATGCTTTAATTCTCTTGCAAGGAAAGTGCAACATTGACTTCGTGCAAAAACAAGAAAAAGAGAGAATTAATTACCTTTCTTGTAGAATTTTTGGCAAAATGAAACATTCCATGAAGTGAATACTTGTTAAAAAAGACATGAGTAGTTTTTGGCAGTTGAGGAAAAGTAAATTGGTCTTGAGCACGATCCATTTTGCAGCCCTGGTGATCATTAATCATGGCTAAATACAAATTTATAGAAATGTTGGTCTCCACAAACCTGAAGCTAAATTCAACGATAACAATAATAAAAAAAACCATGGATAAAAGAAAAACACAATATGTAATAAAAAAAAAAATAGAAGGAAACAAACCCGAAGGTATAAACATTTCTTCCATTCTAGAGGCAGTGGAGACTCAACGTGAATCTCAATACCAATACTTGACAATTTCAATTCTATCTACTGACACCAATCTCATAACCATGTTAAAACATACCTGAGTAGTTGTTGGCAGTTGAGAAAAGTAAAGTGGCCTTGAGGACGATCATTTTGCAGGCCTAATGATCATCAATCTTAGTTGATGATAAATTTATAGGAATGGTGGTATCTGCAAACCTAAAGGAAACATACCTGAAGGTGAATTCAATGACAAAAAAAAAAACAACAAACCATAAATAAAAGAAGAACAAAATATGTAATCAAGAAAAAAAGGAAACAAACCTGAAGTTCTAAACATCGTTTCCATTCTAGAGGCAGTGGAGACTCAACGAGAAGCTCAATACCAATACTTGAAAGTTTCAATTTCTGTCCACTGACACCAATCTCATCACCATTTTTAGAATTTCCTGAATTCCAAATCCATTTTCTCTTCTTGGTTACGTCTTCAAAAATCTTCTTAGATCCTACAAGCCTCTAGTATTAACCCATCAAATATAAGGTATGTTAGGCTAGGTCTTCCAATCAAGTAGTTGTAATTACAACCAATAATTGAAAGAAAAACAAACATACAAGTAAAATGAATTTATATAATTATAATATAACAAACATTATAATCTTGATTGACTCTTGTAATCCTGTGAGTAAAATACATTTACCATGGCTATATACTATGAGTAAAATACATTTATATACCAATTTCCCCCTTCTTATTTTCCTTTTTCCATATCACCAATAAAATAGCTTAAGATTTTTCTAATACCTAACACACTATAGTTAGGTTGACAAATTTGACCATCAATATCAACTTTTGATGGTTTTCATGTCCCTTGTGCAAGCGCCTGCTTCCTCCTATACTCATACATATTTGTAAATAAATGAGTAAGCTCAGCCAAGTTATGAGACTGACTAGAAACCAGAGTTGTTGTGGATGGATTCCGAGACAAGACAATCTCATACCCATCTCCATATGAGATCTTTCCTTCTACCATCAACTTCCAAAACATGCCCTCTCCACCTGCTACTCCCCTGCTAGGAGAATCATATACATGTCTATATACCATATCAAGTAAATTGTTTCTCTTAACCAAGCCAAATCCAGGGTCTTTGTAAGATTTCCCAAACTCTGCAAACAAAACTGGTTTCTTCAATATTCTATTTCCATCTTCCAGATGGCTCTCTATCCAGCTATGCAAAAATGAAAGCTGGGCCTCCTCATCTGATCCAATAAGCCTTTAAAGTTAAAATCACAGTTCAATATATCAGTACAAGCTCTACATCATCATCAACTAAGGCACACCTATTTCTATAATAATGCGTTGGCTGCCTGTAATATTACATGAATCAATGCAGGACCAGTGTTGACTCAATCAATTCCTCATATTGGAACCAAAATCTCAATTATGCATTAAAAGTCTATAAAATAAATCTAACTTTGTAAAAACACATCATTCTCAAAATTTTAATCACTCCTATACAGTATAAATATGGGTTAAAAAGATAGAGACTTACCAGATGTCAGGATATGAATGAATAGTTGCAAACTCAATTCCTTTGATTTGGTTATTGGTGATGAAATATGTCCCCACAGAGAATCCTGGATTTAACTCGGTTTTGTATTCTCCATAAAATCCTTCCAAACCAACCTCCAGAAGATGGTCTCCATCAATGGATTTCACATGGTTATTCATCTCTTCAATCCATCCCCATTTTCCCATCACAACCAAAGAACTACCATGTTTCCTCATAACGCTCACATACAATCATTACCAAAATAATTAAGTACTAGAAAGCAGAATTATAAACACAACCCTAGAAAACTATCAATATACATGATTTGACAACTCTATTGTTCAACAATAGAAACAAGACCTTAAACACAACATCTTTGTTTGAATATATGGTTACATATGTTTTCCATTTTCCAATTCTGATTCAAAGACAAAAGGTGGTAGCTAACCTGGATGGTCCTCCCAGAAGGATCACTTTGATAATGAGGCTCGCTCTTGAGCTCCCGTGCAAAGATTGCAAGCTCATCCCTATAGGCTATTCCTGTGATGTTGTTCACCCTAGTTAATATAGTCTGCAAGAAAATGCATTTCCCAATGCAGATTTTATTCGCTTTTGTATGTATATGTATTGCATGCAAATTGGTCTATGTATGTCTATATACATAACGAAAGAAACGTAAGCATATAATGAAAAATAAATAGACATTTATAGAGTTATTTACTTTAACATGGTTCTTATAGTAGCCTTTTACAGTGGGATTGGTGAAGAAATCATCAACATAGTTGAGATTGTCCAGCATTGTGATCCCGTTGTACATATTGAGCCTTTCCTCCAAATTTGAAATAATTATTTTCCAAGCTAAGTATTAGTATGAGACCATACTTGTGGGCTTCATAAACCACAAATTCTAGAGCCTAAACCAAAACAACCCCAAAAATCAAAAGAAAAACAAACAATTACAACAAATATAGACACCCAAAACCAAAAATCTGAGGAAAAAAATGGGTGGAGGCCTTGAAGGACTGATATATTGCAAATTTACAAGCCCCCATGCACACACCTAAAATACTTGTTCGTCATACACACCAGGAAAAGTTTACAGTACTTTGTACTGGTCGTCGTTGAAGGACCAAGTCCTGGCAACATTGAGCCTATGAACTACAACTTCTTCAAAAAAAGAGGTAACTTTATTTCTTTATGTTGGATCTATTGCCACAGTCATTAACCAGTAAGATTTGAACCCACTGACAAACAGAGGGATCCCATTAACAAAACTGGGTTCCCGTTGTTTTCACAAACGAACATGCATGCAAAAATACAAAATACCATCCTCATTCCATCACCCATTTGATTTAAAAAAAATGGAGACCTCAAAAAACAATACACATTCCCAGATTCAGAAGTAAAAACTATTTAATGAGGATCTTTGCATTGGTGAGGATATCTCCTAACAATGAAAAACTTTTGAGTCTCAATGAGACAATGGAGAAGGGTATATAAAGGTCAAGAATCGAAGAACTTAGTGCCCTGCATGCGAAGTTGATAATGGCGTAGAGATGAAAGTGCATGGTAAGTTGTTGGGGCCCAAAGAACGTTGTTTGAGAATGGAATAACAATTTTCATGAATGCTCACATGGGAATTCACAACAAAATGAGGAATGTTGGGGCCCAGAGAATGTTTTCTGAGAATGGAATAACAAATTTCATGAATGCTCACAAGGGGATCATGTAAAGGATTCCTCATATATATAATGTATCCATATATCTCCATATGTTTATATGTACATATAGATATGAGCATATTTTTATAAATATACATATATATGAGACTAATTTCATAAATATATAGATATATATCAATATTTTCATATGTACTTTTATACATGCCATATCCAAATGTATCATATCCAAAAAGAAATCTAAAAACTAGAATACGTATTCTCATCCATATCCTATTTGTGTTTTGGTAACTCCAACTCAAAACCTACACAAATGCCATATGGTAAACAAGTAATATCTAACATAAAAGGAAAAACATCACTAATTCATAGATAAGGGACATGAGAATTAGATGTGTCATTAAAGGAAAAGAGAAAATTATAAAGTAAGCTTCCTATACTTTTCAAGAAAAGAAAACTAGGATAAAAATGAATTCCAAATAACAAAAACCATAAAACCCAAGCATGTAATATGACATGTAAATGTATCCAAAGTACTTGATGTTGAAGTTAAGGGTTAGATGAGTTTTTAATTTAAGTAGTAAACTTTAATGCATGAACATATAAAATCAGATTCAGAACAATAATGCTCTAATAAAATTTGAATTGTAATAAACAAACATAATTTTCATCTCTTTCAACTTAACGCTCCATTAGTCATTGTGTTAAAGTTGGTTCTCGAGAATCATCAAATACCATGTACATTAACAACATGATAAAATAATGTGCAGTAGATATCAATAGTAAAGAATCATAACCAATATTTGAATCAACCTTATACTCATATATTTCATATTTGATCTTCTCACCGAAAGGACAAGTCAATCTAGGCAAACAATTTATGTACCTTGAGAGAGAGCCTAAGAGGGTTAAAGAAAAAGCATACTGACCCAGACAAGCATACCCATCAAAGTCATGCTAACAAGCATAGTCATACCCATCACAGTCAACAAGCATAGTCATACCCATCATAGTCATGCTAACAAAGCACACATAGTCATGTTGGGTAAGGATCTAGTCACATAGTGCATAGACACAGAGTCATAATTTTCACATTCATGCTTGAAAAACCACAGTCCACCCATAAAGTCAAACTCATTGTCACATTGGGGAAGACCCCATAGTCCACACAAGAAAACAAGTTCATGGTAACATTTGGGAAGGACCAACAGTACAACCAAGATAAGAGATCATGGTCATGTTGGAGAAGGACCGATATTACACCAAGAAAACAGATCACTGTCACGTTGGGGAAGGACCCACATTCCACTCAAGAAAAAAGATCACGATCATGCTGGTGAAGGACCCATAGTCCGCCAAGAAACAGATCATGATCACATTAGTGAAGGACCCATAGTCCACCCAAGAAAATAGATCACGATCATGATGGAGAAGGACCCATAGTCCACGAAGAAAACATATCACGATCAAGCTAGGGAAGGACCCATAGTCCAATCAAGAAAACAGATCAAGGTCATGATGGTGAAGGACCCACAGTCTACCAAGAGACAGATCATGGTCACTTTGGTGAAGGACCCACAACCCACCAAGAAACACATTCACGGTTATGATGTGGAAGAACCCACATTCCACCCAAGAAATAGGCCACGATCATGCTAGGGAAGGACCCAAAATCCATCAGACTCATGGTCACACTGGTGCAAAGTGACCACATGGAAGGTGTAACAAGGAAACCCCAGTCACGCGGGAAAATTAAACCATGCAGGTAGTGAAGTAAGAGATAACATAGATTAACAACAAAGATCACGCAGAGGGAGAAAGCTCATTCACGTTGGAGCAACATACTATGAACTGGATCCGTCTCTCATGTTAAATTAAAAATTTAATTTATAATATAGATACTCCTCAAGATAGGGTATCAAAATATTAATAAACATAACATATGGTCCAAAGATTAAAATAAAATAACTTAGGGTAGTATCAAAGCTCCAAAAGTAAAATCAATATAAAAAGGGTCCAAAGGTTTTATTTATAAAACCATAAAGTGTTTTATTAATAAAACCATTAAATATGACTTAGGATAGAACCCATAAGGTAAGAGTCAAAGGTGAAAACTCAATAAGAGTGTTAGGACCAAGTAAGATAAAGAATCATGAGTCAACCAAGGGGGGCACAACAAAACAAACCACAAACCCACAAGATCAAGGTGAACCATATAAGGTGGAAAAAAGCAACTCCTTTATAGGACTAACAAGACCTGTAATATTTTCTATCTCTCAAGGTACATTGTTTTATATATTTTTTTCATCACTGTACAAGGGGAAGATCCAAACTAGATGGTATGATCCTTTGGTCCTCAATACTGCTCCTAAGGGTTAGGTGCTAGTGACATCATCAAGGGGTGTCTAGTCCCTTTAGAAGCAACCTAGAGGTAATAATTAGGAGAGAGGAAATCACACATCACCGTCTTCCATTCTTAAAGAATTCCTCTCAGCCCTAGGATGAGTTTCAGTCCCAAACTGAATCAAATTCCTAGTAACTGAATAGGTGCCTCCATTCTCCTAGAGAATGTTTTCAGTACTAAGCTGAGATTTAGTCCCAGACTAAATCAAATTCTTGGTAACTGACCAAGTGCCTCCATTCTCCCATATAATGGTTCTCAGTACTAAGTTGAGCTTCAGTATGAAAATACTGTTGCATCCAAGGGCTGAAAGAATATTCGAGCTGCAACAAAGAAGAAATTCTCAATGCTACAAATACACAAAACTTAATGATGTTGCAATACATCATCCTTCAGTATATTACATCAAACTCATATAGTGAAACTTAATGAAACAACGAGTTCACCTAGTTAAAGACTCTTATACATCAATTTCAAATTTTAAAGAATAATTTTCATCTAATTGAACTTTAACACTCCCTAAGCCCCCTGTGTTAAAGTTGAAAAGCATACAAAGACAATAAATAACAAAAGTAGTAAATATAACTCAACGTACAAAGAAAACAAATAATATAACCCACTAGGAGAGTTGAAACCTTCCTTATACTCAATGATATTTTTTTAGATCAGATCTTGTCTATTAAGAGACAAGTCACTACAAGAACAAGGGACATACATGAGAGAGAGAATAAATTCAATTACGATAGGTTTATTCAACTATAGTAGCAGTCAAGGTAACCTAGTTGACAAGCAAGGAAACCCCAATTACTGCAGCAACATACCAAGAAACAATAGTCCATAAAATATCAGGTAATGATGACATTCCACACACAAACCAGAGCTCAATTTGTAGCCCATACAAATATGATGGCTTTCTTGAGCGGGTTGTGAGTTGTTTGGGGATGCTAAAAGAAACCATAACCCTGTTTGAGTGGACTAAGATCTTAGTTGCACTGTTTGAGTGTTTGGGTCTGCTTGAAGTGAACTGTAAGGAAACCCCAATTATTGGAGCAAGAGACCCATAAAAAACAGTCCATAAAATATCAGGTAATGATGAAATTCCACACACAATCAGAGCTCATTTTGTATCCCAAACAAATCCCATTGATTTCTTATAACTTAGCACACTCAAAATATGCAGCAGATATATTATTCCACTTAAGTATGAAACCACAGGGGTGTCGCTGATGGACCAATGCCATATCACATCTGTTCATATTAGTGGCTTAATAATTTAAAAAAAAAACCATTACATTGGGGTCATATTTAGGGTTGAGGGGTTTATTTTATGGGTTAAAAAATTTAATTTTTAGGGGGTTTTATCATAAAAGGGTGGGAGGGCGGGGGGGGGGGTTGGGGGGGNGGGTTTGGTTGTCGATACTACCCACATACTACCGAGACTACCTCAGCCGAGACTACCCATAGACTACCTCATTCAGTGGAAAGACTCAGAGACTGGATGGATGGATAGATGAGGCCTTGGTTGATTACAAGATCAATAGATTGAAACCTTGTTGTATAGGACATTTCACCCTTGTAACCTAGGGTCTGGGGTTACCAACTTACTATTATACTTGCAGACAATCAGCTTTTATAGAAACTGGAATGAGAATAGGAAGATATCTTATCTTATCCGGTTTATGACGGTTGATCCAAGCTCGGTCTTCTCTCGCTCCAATCCTCTCCTGGAAAGAGCCAATTCTTCAAGCAATATCTCATACATATATAAATCAAAGGTTATATGAAAATCATATTAATAACATAATTGAACATATTCATTAAACCAATATACATGAGATAAGAACAATACAAGATTGGATGAAGAATTCTCTTTATTAACAAATGGTGAAAAGGTAATAATACAACCCAGCTTCTGACACAAGGACTCCTTTGCAACCAAGGACTTTGAGTTTTACCGCTCCAAGACTCTGAAGGTATACCACCAGCATAACTTTTCTCTCCAAAAATGGATTGATTAGCCCCATCCCAAGGCCTCTATTTATACTTCGAGAAATAGAGAGGTTTCAAAGGTTAGGATGGTTGAGACAGTTGTGATAGTTATGGATTAGGGCCCAACTAATCTCATCTAATCTTGATTTATATTTTTTAATGTCGAATTAAGGTATACATGAGTATTAATAGAGAAAAGGCATGTATGCCACATGGGTTGCTCAAAGGGAACTCGTGTATGCAAGGTATACATGGGTTGCAATGCACATAGACGCGTATGAAATGCAAGTTGCAATGCACATAGTTGCATATGCATCCCAAAACTCAGAAGAAGAAAAAATATATGGGGCTGGTCTGAAGATAATGCATCAAAGGTCATTCACATCTATAGTGTTTTGGCCACTTGAATCCAAATTTTCCTTTTGTGTATCGACATGGTGAATGTCAGCACTCGGGTGGAGAAGTGCCATTTTGGTTGATAATAGATGCCCCCTAATGTGTGATGTCAGAGGGAAGTGATGGCCGAAATACATTACAATATTAGTCTTGGAGAACTTAGAAGTCCAAGGAAACAGAGGAAGTACCTGAAACAAATACATATCAATGTCATATACAAAATCATATCTGAGGATGACATGTTCAATATACTGGAACACTAGATCCTTTACAATATTTGATTACATCATATGATACGGGTACAACATCATGTATATTACAAAGGTGGATCGAAGCCACAATATACAACGATGAGTCTTCAAAATCTGGAAGCTGTGTAAGGTGAAACACAACACAATCTTACGCAACTTAGGTTATAGATGTGAACCTAAGGTCTTCGTCAAAATACAAAGGAACCAGTGCAATCTAGGCCATGTGAATAGATGTCTTGAAGTCGAACATGGAAATGATTCAACAGATTTTCAATCAATACATGAAAACTGACAACTGAAGGAAAGGAATTCACCAATGATGATAGTGAATCCTAAGGTACCATTGTCAAAACTCTAGGTCTTCGTCTTCAGGAAGTGTTGATAAGAAACCATGCTGTGATGAGGAAGGCAATAGATCCTCCAACGGATAACAAGAGTGACTAGGAGCTGGATAAGGGAAGGTAGACACAAATAATATTCAGATAGGATAATGATGGAATTAGGATAATAAACAGATGCATGGATAAATCCTTGAATAGTGAGCACGACACAGAGATGACCCAAGGCATCTTTGAACTTTGTAGATAGGAAAACTAGACTTATCTGTCATGTAGGAGACATGATCAGATTCCCCATGTATAAAGAACAAGTGGAGGAGTAATAATTTTGAAGTGATAGCTGAGTTGAAAGTGTACACTGAGACATGAGTATCAAAAAATTTAGAGAGTGATTTGTTCAAGGAGGACATGCTCCCACTGTCTGTAACCCAAAAAGAAAAATTCTTCCTTATCTTTCCTGTTAAATTTTAACGAGTCCAGGAAAGTCAACTCAGGTCTCTCTTCATTTTTGACAAGCTTGAAGAGGAGAGAGAATAATGCTTGATGATGTCACTGATTCATGGATTTTACGAGCCCGAACTAGTACATGCTCGCTGGTGTTTTCATGTTTATAGAGTCTGAAAACTCTAAAGAAGACTCTAGGGGGTTCCTTTTTTGTCCAATTTAGCCTCCTAAGGCCGAAAAAGTATAAAACACACCACAGAAGAACTCTCTTAGATTTCGAAGAAGTAAGGCGCACCTTTTTCGTACTTAGTCAGGGAGGTCCGAAAAAGGTTAAATTACCACCTACCCAATGCTCCTTCAAGAGAAGCTTATAGCTTGAGTTTTATGAGTGTGAAGGAAAGCAAGATCACTTGGAAAGATCCATTTGGTTACAAGGAATGGGGCTTATAACAGTAAACTCGATGCTTTGTTCTTATTGTTTAACGAGCATGACAAAGCCATAAAGTACACTAAGAATCTTTTTCATGTTTAGGTCCAAAGCACAAAAAAGAGAAAACTAAGCTCATACTGAGCGCTCCTTTTCTGTAAGTTTAGTCCCTTGGGTTCGGAAAAGTGATAAATCTATGCCTGAGAATAATCTTCTCAATTCCGTAGAAAAGAGAGCGATCCTTTATTGTATTATTCCACATGGTTTGAGAAAGTGATAACCTACCACCAATGTGGATGCCCATTCACATATTCTTAATGAGCCTAAATGTACAAGTTTACTCGGTAGTCAAGTCTATTTTAAGGAGTTAGACTTAAGCCTAAAGAAACTCCATAAGGACGGGGAGCCTTCTAAAGGGGATATCTTGTTAAAAGAGACCAAAATGAGGCTCAATTTGGCGTGAAAATAGGTAAGAAGGCTCCCCTAACCCGCGAGAAATGAGACATGAGTACCAAAAGACAATAATGTGTTCTAAACTAGGGTACTCATGGAAGGAAAGCCATATCCACGGAAGAAAAATGGTATAGACAAGGTAATAATGGTTAAACACCATAGTCCGTGGTCAAAGTAGTGATCCTAGGGTTAAGTCGAATTAGGTATAAATGAAAAAATGCATATAAATGACCAAAATTCTAACCTATATGAGTGAAAAAAATCTTTTAAGTAACCTTGGACCTGTTGCATTAGGCAAACATGACATGGCATTAGTTTGATTTTTGATAGAAAATTAAACTATAGGCTAAAAAACTCACATTTTGAAATTATTTCTATAAATAGTTCAAAAATAGAAAACAAAATCACCATTTCATATTTTTACCCAATATAGGCAATTTTCACCTTTAACTTCAATCGCTTGGTGTGTACAAACCAGTGGATGATTTCCAAATCCTCAAGTGTCATGTAAGTCAACTCTTCATACTATTTCATTTCATCCATTCAAATTTTCAATTTTATGCAAAATTTTAATGTTTTGAGCCAATTTTGATGAGGTCGTGCTGTATATGTGGGTATGCGACTTACACAGTCGCATACACGCATTTTATACACGACTTGTCCGAAGACAACGCACGTATGATATGTGACATATCTAAAAGACAGTCGCATATACTGCGTGACATAGAAAAAGTAAACCTAGGGCCAAAATCAAAGTTTTTTAATGAATTTTTAATGTTTGATGGTGGCTTTATGGGCAGGATAAAACATGGTACTGGAGTGGAGGGAGAGGGAACATGAGGACATGGACCAAGATGCACTTCATAGTGCCCCCACGGTGCAAGCATTGCAGCAAAGTGGGTTTTGAAATTCTTTTGTACCTCACCTATGCGGGCCAATGTCCGCTTACTGGAGTTTTTGATTAACTACTGGGATAATGACTTAGGTGCATTTGACCTACAAGGTGAGATTTTGGAAATTACACTGGAAGACATATATTTCATTACAGGTCTGTCACGATGAGGAACACCTGTCAACCTGGAGGGTACTGGCAGAGGCTGTGACCTTCGAAGTGTTCAGGACTATATCAACACTTATTGCATGCCTGACACTCAAAAAAGGGGAACTTGCATCCCTATTTCTCATGTTAGGAACTTTCCATTACAGGTGTTGTTAAGCACAATAGTGAGGGTTGCAGGATTGTCATCAATTCTTATTGCAACTCGGAACCATATGAGAATCGATGTAAAATGCCTACAGGGAGTTGTATTTGACCGGTGCTTGAGAGTAATCCTAATAATGAAGAAGAATCTCTCTGATTGCAAGAGAGGCCGACAAAAGAAATTTGGCTATTCCAGTGTATTGGTGGCCTTCTTCTTTTAGAGGGTGCCTGCCATCAGCCCTGTAGACCTCTACCAACATTCTCTCCCCGTCAGCCTAGACTGAGTAGGTGGGGAGAAATTTTCCTTTGCCAAGGTGGAGGTGGCTTGGTTCAAAGTGTCTATGACGATGACTTCTACCTATATTAGGGGCGACATCTACCAACACTGGAGTAGTTTCCATATGCTAGGATGGATTTTTGGGGTGACAATGACCTTTTTCTCCCTCCTAGAGGAGCATGGGGAGCATCAGGTATTTTGGTTTTTTAAGTTTTATGAATTTTTAATCATAAAAGATATATACATATGTATAAGTGTTTTTAATCCTTTTAATGTTTAAAATGCAGATATTGGACCAGTCCACCCTGATGGGCATCCTCGTATGTATGTGCGACCGGTGGTAGGAGAGGATCAGGGTTTGATCAGGGTTCTTGAGGGGAAGCTGGCCAAGCTTACCCAAAGAGTCCCTACATTACGCATTGAGCAGATCCCTGCCATTATGCAGGAACTAGTAGTTGGTATCCCACCCACCTGGATACGCCTTATGAGGAGGGTAGCCAGGGTGGTACTTGTTTACATAGAGGCTGCGGAGGCTACTGCAGTTGAAGAAGCTGAGGAGGCTCAGGAACAAGATGACTAGGATGACCAGGGTGACTAGGGTGGTCAGGATTAGAACTAGGAGCATTTTATGGATTACAATCCAATTTTTGTATATTTATACAGCTATGACTGGATCTAAGGATCAAGAAATCGACCTATCTATATGGATAGATATTCACACACACACACACACAGACATTTTTCCAGTTTATTTACAAGTGTTTTGAAATGTATATGTTGTATATTTTATGGAATGTGTGTCAAATTCCAATCTAAGATAAAATTCGCATATGCATCAATTAATGAATTTTGATTTTTTGGAATGTGATTGAATGTAATAAAATCAAATTTTCTTTCAAATAACCTAACTTGCAAAAATTGATGTAATAAAATAGGTTTTCGCACCTGATAAGCTCGATTGAGCTGGGAAACCACCAGTTGAGAGTCAAGTCTAACTTCCAATTGGGTGTTTACACATGACATGGCATCTTGTAAAAGCTCAATGACAGCCCTATATTCAGCCACATTATTGTTAGTAGGACCTAGGAAAGCGCCTCCAGAGGCAACTAGATGTCCTGAGGGTGAGTAAATAACCCATGCAGTTGAATCCAGGTTGCAAGTGTGACGACTAGTGCCATCCGAAAAACCTATGAACCACTTGAAAGACATCTATAAAAACCAACAGATTATATAAGAACACAAACTGGATATCTATTGTACATAAAGTTACATACAAGAAAAAGTGCTATGCCTAAGCATAGTACTTCTTCAGGTAAAGCCCATTTCTAGGCTCGAGAATCTTATTCGCTTTGAAATCTGTTAATTCATATGCGCCTTTCTTCACTACTTTCGACATGACATAGGGTCCTAATCACATAGACTTGAATTTACCTGCCCCTAGGGGTTCTTTGTCTTGGTCCTAGAGCAAGACAAGCTCCCGTTCATAAAAAATCCTAGGTTTGATCGATTTATCATATTGATTTTTCACCCTATTCTCATGAGCCTCATTCGCGGTTAGCGCATCTCTACGCAGTTCATCTAGATGTTCTAAGGTAGCAAACGCTCTTCTAGCTGAGTCGTATCAGGTAACACATGAATGGAAATTTTTAAAGACGGGATTTTGCATTCAACTAGGGTTACTGCTTCCACTTTATGAACGATTTGGAAAGGTGAGAACCCCGTGGAAATTTTCACATTGGTTCAATATGCCCAAAGTGCAGGATACAACATGATGTTCCAATTTGATTGGGCTGCGTTAATAGTACGCTTGAGAATAGTCTTCAAGGTCTTATTGACTGCCTCGACTTGACCATTCATTTGCGGGTAGAAAGAAGACGGATGTTCTTGTTTAAGCCCTAGCATAATAGCCAACTCGGTCATCATGTTTTTTTGGAAGTGACGATCTCTTTAGGAATACCGAAACACGCGATAATCTAGTTAAAAACAAAAAATGTTGCAGTTTCCCTGTCAGCCTTATAGGTGGGAATTGCCTCTTCCCACTACGTGAAGTAATCTACATCGAAAATGATGTATTTTTTCCCTACAACAGAAATTGGGTTGCACGTCACATAATATATCCCCCACTTGGTGAAGGTGCCCACTGTAATGATGGGAAATAACGGACCAGGATGCGACCACATCTTTCTGGTGTAAAACTGACAAGGATGATAGCGCTTCATGAATTCCACATAATATTTGAAGACCATGGGCATCATTTAGGACAATATCAGCCTCTTTGTGGGTCAGGCACTGACAAAAAATAGAGACTACCACTCTTCTGTACAAAGTATCTTCGATGATGAGGTAGTTTTTCGCATGTGTGCGTAATTTGCGTCGCTCTTCCCGTGAAAAGCTTGCAGGACACTTCAGAGCCTGGAGATAGATAAGTATATCTCCATACCAAGGGCTAGAGATGGAAATCAAGAAAATATGCTCATCTGGGAATGAGTCTTCTTCAATTGCTATATCTTCTTCAACTGGAAATTCTGCAATGAGCTCTACAAAAACTAAGGATTTTTTGTATTTGGCGGATTGAAAATCCAAGTCAAACTCTTGGAGAATGACTATCCATTTGTTAAATTTGACTCCAACTATGCGTCAAGACAAGACATATTGGAAAGGATTGACATCCGCCAATACTATTGTAGTCCTCAGTAAGATATAGTGACGTAACCTCTAAACAGTATACATAGCTGCTAAGGCCAACTTTTCGATGTGGGAGTACCTAATTTCAGGGCTAGCTAAAGCACCGTTAAGACACTAGACGACATGCTCTTGGAGCTTATCATCCTCCTGGACTAGCACTACCCCAATGGTCGACTTGGATGCAGCCAGATATAATATAAAATCATGAGAGTAATCTGGCAGATGCAATAAAGGTGCCGATAACAAAGCTTTCTTTAATGCCTTGAACGCAAGTTGTGCGGTCTCATCCCATACAAATGGGGTGTCCTGCTTCAACAGGCGCATGAAACCTTTGGTGATCTTGGCATAATTCACGATAAAACGTCGAATAAAGTTAGACTTCCCTTGCAAGCTCTGAAGTTTCTTAATGGAATGAGGAGGAGGAAGATTTACAATGGACTCAACTTTCAAAGGATCCACCTAAATACCTTTGTTAGAAACAATGAACCCATGCAGCCTACCTGACTCAACATAGAAAACACACTTGTTGAGATTCAAGCATATTTTGTAATACCTGCATCATTCAAAAATTAAATGCAAGTGATCTGGGTGATCGATCCTCTTACGAGAATGTGCTGGCAGATCATCTAGGTAGGGTTCAACAATATACTTGATGTCATGAAAGGAAAAATTCATTGCCCACTGAAAGGTAGCCCCTGCATTTTTCAATCCAAAAGGCATTTTCTTGTACGCACATGTACCCCAAGGACAGATGAAAGTTGTTTTATGTTGGTCTTCCAGCTTGATTTGAATTTGATTATACCCGGAGAAACCATCCATAAATGAAAAGACTTCACTCCCCACACAAGCATCAATGATTTGATCTATGAATGGTGTGGGTTAGTTATCCTTTGGACAAAAATTGTTTAAATCGTGAAAGTCAGTACAGACACGTATCGTCCCTTGATTTTTATCGACAGGAACAAGGTTGGATACCCATTCTGTCAAAGGTACCGGGTAAATAAAACCAACTTTCACCATCTTTTCAATTTTAGAGAGTAGTTTGCACCAATATATATATTTTACACAACATTGGGGTTCGCGGAGATGTTGATAGGAATAGTAACGGAAATGTTTTCCATATTCCCTGTGGCAAGGATTCCCTCCCTTGGTAAGGGATTGATTGGTATATCAGCATCACCTTCCAGTCTCACATGGAACTCTTGATTTTCAATCCTGCTTAACTTTGGAAGAAAGTAGGATCTATGATGAAGATCTTCGTAGATATTATCTCGCCCTCTCATGGCTTTCAAAATGGTTTCATCTGAAGGAAAAACCATGTTTAAGAAATCATTAGTATAGAAATATTTCTTTGTCCAAGCAGGAAGATAGGCTCCTATGAGACTGTAGGAGGAGCCGAAACAGGATCAACAGTGGTGTTAATGATAGCTTGATAGGATACTTCCACTGCCGATAAGGGAACTTTGGGTTCATAACGGTAAGGAATAACCTAAGGATTTGTTCTATCGCCAACCGTTGCAATAGACTTCCCTACACTAGTAGAACCTAAGTAATTAATCAGTAATTAAGCGGGGCTGGGATATCGAATGTGCCCATTAATGATGAATACATTCCAACCCCTAATATCTTTGAAACAGGTTTGACCTGATCAACCAATTGCATGGTGGACTAATTAGTTTCCATGCGGCCCTTCCGAGTGAAACTGAGTTGGTCTACTATAACCAACTTCCCTTTGTGCAAAAACACTACCACCCAAAGAACGACCGATGCAATAGCAGGAATGGCATAAGTCCAACTTCTCCCCAGAAGAAAGTTGTAATCCAACGGCGCATCTATTACCTCTACTTCAACAGACACTTCCTTCCCTGCCAACTTTATCTCGAAAGCTGGTAGGATACCATGTGGATGAAATGACCTTCCATCGAAAGCAGTAAGTAGGGTGTTCGAAGGAACCAGCTCTGGCTATCCAAGAGCCTTCTAGCAAGACAAGGACATGACACATGTAGAAGCACACTCATCGACAACTAACCTTCCAAAGGTTTTTCCGCCATGGATGACATCTATCGACAAGGCTAGATGATACGGCGGGCAAATTTTGACATTAGACAAATTAAACTTCGCCATGAGGCTTGATGAATCCATACTACCTAAGGCAGCTAAGAGTGCATCTTGTTGGGCAGGACAACTTTGTAACACCTCCAAAGCTAACATTGCACAAGGAGTTTGGGTTAAATATTCAACTATAGAGTAATTGGCTGCAGCCCTAGCATTAGGATTGTACAATGCTTTCTTGAAGACACCCTTTGGTATCTTAGGCATAGTTTCAACAAGTTTTTCAATTGTGAGAGGGTTTGAAGTTTCACCTATAGACTTACCCTTCTCAGGAGCCTCTGTCTCATAGTTCTTGTTTCTAGTTTGGAGCAAGGTTTGGGATCGAACCATGTTGATATAGTTTTGTTCGGGGGCATTAGCAGTGCCCCCTGCTACGTTAAAAACTGAAGTTGCATTATGTCCTTGGGGAAAAGGATCCTTTAGAACAGCCGGTTATTGATTTTTCAATAGCTTTTGAGCTTGATGCATAAGAGGGCATTGATGGGCCAGGTGATCTTCTTGGAACAACTTACATGGAAATTTCACCTTCTTCTTCTCTTTTTTGCCCCCATCAGCATTAATTGTGGGTTTGGGCTTGTTTTGGTTCCCCTCACCTTTCTTCCCCTTTTTCTTTTTCCCACCGGGATGCTGATTGCCCTTTTGGGAGGATTGAGCAAAAATGTTTGCATTTTGGGATGAGGGGGTAGCCTTTGCTGCCTCTGTTGTAGACTATTTAACGGACAACTCATGGAGTTGTTTTTCCAAATATTCTACAATGGGAGATTTAATTGAACCAACCACACCATCGGCATGGGGTCCAGGCTTAGGTTTATCGACACTATGTGTTGGCCATGGTGCATCAGGAATGATTTCATATAGAATCCCAAACTGAGAGTATATCAAGTCTAACTATTGGCCCCTGAGGATATCTTCTTCCTCATTAGTTCCTCCCGAAGTGGATACATCCTTAGATATATATAGCAATAAGGAATTAAGAAACCACTATAACAAAAACTCGGGAGGAATAGTGGCCTTAATGAGCCTTTTCTGCCTTTGGTACTCCTGGATGTGATTTGAAATATGAGTGGCTTTGTCATGCCAAAAGGAGGACAATAAGTCTGCCCCGACATCATACTGAGCAGGAAGTTGGAAATGGCTAAGGAACACATTAGCTAAGTCCCAAAAACTATCAAACACAATAGAGGGCAGTTCAATGTACCACTTTGATGTGGCACTAGTCAGAGTTCTTTGGAACAATCTCAACTGAATAGTATCATCATTCAGTGAGTTGGAAGAACACCACAAGTGAAAGGTGGTGATATGAGACCCTAGGTCTTCACTAACTTTTCCTTCGAATTTTGGGATATCCGAGGGTAATTTGGTAGGGATAGGTGGCCAGGTGGCATCATGTTTCATCGGGTCATTCATTAACTTGGACAAGTCTAGCAAGTTAAAATTTGCCAATAAAGGAAGTTTGGGCCCAACCGGAGCCTAAACAGTACGATCTTGGGAAGTAGAAGGACTTGTCCCCTGGTTCCCAAATGTAAAGGTGGGGTTGCCCCCAGCTACCGGTTGTGAAGTAGTCGGACTACTTTGAAAAGGATTCCACCCATGAGCCAGTGGATTATTCATATGTGGTGTAATGTATGTGGTTTGAGCTGCTCCGGTTGAAACTGGAATTTGGAAAATGGGAGCAAGTATCCCTCCTCTAAAAACTGAGAAAGGAGAGCTCGTGAAAGGAGATGAAATCGATGTTTGAAAACCTTGACCATAAGGGTTGGTGTTTCCAAATTGCACCCCTACATATGTAGGTGTGGGGCCTACATATGGAGTGGATGGGGGAATGTGCCCCCCATTCCAAGGAAAAAACTGAACAAATGAAGAGGATCCAATAGGAGCACTCTGAGCAGTGTTTGCAAAAGAAAGCGAAGCAGAAGGTACACTAGGAATCCTAGTGACCACCCCACCAGAAGTGCCTGCCACATTTGTGGAAGCCGGTGGTTGAACCACTCGACTAGCTGGAGTTAAAGGAGTAGCATGTATACTTGTTCTAGGAGTACCAACCGGGGGAGGTGTCACTCCTTCAGCCAGAACAACTGGGATGGATGGAATTTCTTTTGCAGTAGCCATAAGTCTGCTCACAGGAACACTAATCACAGGTGAATTGAAAGGACGAACCTAGATGATCACATGATCGTTTAGGTCAATAATAGGTGAGTTAAAGTTTCTTTCAAACTCATCATCCTACAAGTATTCTATCTCTACTGTGGTTGTATCAACTTGGTTTGTCCTAAGTTCTGGTTCACCCGAAACTTCACTAATTCCTATCTGTTCAAAAGAACCGTTTGTGTCTAATCTCCGCCTTTGAGGGGGCGGTGGAGGCTCCACTATAGTAAACAGAGGAAGGTTTTGCAACCTTTTTGACCTTCTGAGAGGTTGGTCCTCCATGATTGAAAATTTGAGTCTTCACACCCTAAGGTTAGCTAAACACAAACAAACCACACAACAATCACTACAAAATTTTCTCAAGCCACAATAGACACAAGGGGTATGAGATATGCTTTCCAGAAGAAATATAAGAGATAGTTACTTAGCGTCCTTGTAGATGTTCTTAGGCACAAGAAGAGGAATCACCCATTGCCCTCCCACACCTTCTACCAGGGTTACCTTCCAATCTCATCCAAGGTCAACTAGAAATAGCCTTCTGGTGTACCTGTGTATAAACCCTAGATGTCAAAGAGACTAAAGGATACTGTAATTATACTGACAGTCTGAGGGGATGGTTGCAATCCTGGTTCGTATGCATGGGCAGGGTAGCAAAGCCCAAAAACCTGTCAACATCGGCACTGCACGGGCCCTAAAGGGTAGTATTAACAGAAGTCCCCAGATGCACAAAAACCTTGGTCTACGCTTTGACAAGGAATCAGAGGGTTATATCCTCAATCCAAGCCTCCACGAGGCCTCGTGCTCAACTCCCATTTGAGAGGAGCTTCCCAGATACAATCAACATAGAAGAGGGTTTACTTATCGATTGGCCAACTACGTCTGAATTTAAACACTTGTGGAGAGTTTAAACTCCTTATTCCACAAGTCTAGCCTAAGCTAGTTGGTGCATGAGCCTATAAAATAAAACTTACTAATAATTTTAAAATTATATCGTTCATTTTAAGGGTTGTTCTTAGTCAGAAGGTGAATGGCATGAAAGATTGTGATGTTATAGACTCGATAAGAAAAAGTAAAATGATGTATAAAGAAAATTCCAAAGAAAATTGCAACTACTTAAACCAAATTTCTTTTCTTTTTGCAAATATAAGCTAATGAAATTGAAACTAAGTGCTAGAAAACTAAGACTTCTTTTTATAACTTTTGAAATTTTATTTGAAAAAATACTGAAAATAAAACGACTAAATGCAAGTAAATGAAAAAGTATAAAATGTTTTTCTTCACTTTTTTCAAATTTTTCAAAAACTACAATGCTACTAAATGCAAATTTTTTGAGCAAGTTTGAATAATCAGAGCATATAATAAAGTAAAATGAAGTATAAAGGACCCAAAATAACCAACTTCAACCAATCAATAAGAAGACTCGGAAAAAACCTGACTTGGAGAAAGTATTGAACCCAAAAGTCCACTAGATTCACAAAAGAACAAGTGACAAACTGGCGCTACAAAATGCAGTACAGAGTATAAAGTATCCAAATCCCTAATCACTGACCTAGGCACAAAGAACTGAACTTATCAACCAAGTAGGAGGACCAACTTCAAATCACTAGATGAAAGAAAATTCAAACAAAGAAAGCTCAAAGGCTTGAAAACAAGCAAAAGGTGTGACATGCAAAACTTTATACTCACAGAGTCATGCCAACAACAGAAGACCCCCAAGCAAGCAAAAATCAAACAAGACATGGACAAGGAAACCCTACCCAAATTTTATGTTGCTACAGGATATATGCAATTGTGTATGCAGGAAACCCGCGTACCATACGCGACTGTCTTATAGAGAAACCTGCGTATACAAGGTGCTATACGTGACTGTGTATAATACTAACCTGTGTATACAAGGTGCTATACACGAATGTGTATAATAGAAACCCATGTATACAACTAATTTTTTTTTCAAAAAGAAAAAAAAAAGAAAAGTAAAGGCTTCTGGGCACACTACACTGTGAATTAAAAGAAAGATAAAAAAGACCACATTCGGAATCAGAAACATAACAAAGACTGGTAAAGAACCTATAGGATAAACCCACATTAGGTTGGGCTCCCTAGTGGATTCGCCAGTTCTGTTGTACATGACATTTCACCCTTGTAACCTAGGGTTTGGGGTTACCAACTTACTATTAGACTTGCAGACAATACTATTTTATAGAAACTGGAATGAGAATAGGAAGATATCTTGGATTACTCAGTTTACGATGGTTGATCCAAGCTCGGTATTCTCTCACTCCAATCCTCTCCAAAGGTTCTAGGGATGCTTCTCTTCACCTGCAAAGAGCCAATTATTCAAGCAATATCTCATACATATATAAATCAAAGGTTATATGAAAAGCATATTAATAACATAATTGAACACATTGATTAAACCAAAACACATGAGATAAGCACAATACAAAATTGGAAGAAGAATTCTCTTTATTAAAAAGGGTGAATAGGTAAGAATACAACCCATATTTCGACACAAGGACTCCTCTACAACCGAGGAATCTGAGTTCTGCTGCTCCAAGACTCTGAAGGTATACCACTAGCATAACTTTGCTCTCCAAAAATTTATTGATTAGCCCCATCCCATGGCCTCTATTTATACTTTGGGAAATAGAGAGGTTTCAAAGGTTAGGATGGTTGAGAAAGTTGGGATAGTTATGGATTAGGGCCTAACTAATCTCATCTAATCTCAATTTATATTTTTTAATGTCGAATTAAGGTATACACGAGTATTAATATCGGTAAGGCACGTATGACACGTGGGTTTCTCAAAGGGAACTCGCGTATGCAAGGTATACACGAGTTGCAATGCACATAGGCGCGTATGACACGCGAGTTGCAATGCACATAATCACGTATGCATCCCAAAACTCAGAATAAAAATATATAAGGACGGTATGAAGATAATGCATCAAAGGTCATGCACATCTATAGTGTTTTGGCCACTTCAATCCAAATTGTCCTTTTGTGTACCGACATGGTAAATGTCAGCACTAGGATGGAGAAGTGCCATTTTGGATGATAACAAACCTAGCTGGTGATATTGAGGAGACCTTTCAAGCAATGTTAGTTGGATTGAAGGTGGGAAGCACCAAAGCCATCAGTTTACCTTGTTCCAAGAAATAATAGTCCATAAAATATCAAGTAATGATGACACTCCATACACAAACAAGAGCTTATTTTGTATCCCATACAAATCTCATGTATTTCTTAAGCAGGTTGTGAGTTTTTTGGGGATGCTAGAAGAAACCATAACCCTTTTTGAGTGGACTAAGATCTCTGTTGCACTGTTTGAGTGTTTGGGTCTACTTGAAGTGAAACGTATGGAAACCCCAATTACTGTAGCAACAGACCAAGAAACAACAGTCCATAAAATATCAGGTAATGATGACATTCCACACACAAGCCAAAGCTTAGTTTGTATCCCATACAAATCCCATGTATTTATTACAACTTAGCACACTCAAATAGTGCAGCAAAGATATTAGTCCACTCAAGTATGAACTGTGACCTTTTAAGTTGGGTTGTGACCTTCTTCGGTCTGCTTGAACTGAATTGTGACCTTCTTGGGGATGGCTGGACTAAACCATGACATGTTTGAACTTGCTTGAGCATGCTATGAGTTTTTTGGGGCTTCTAGAAGGTCACACCCATAACAAACATAAAAAAAGGGTTAAGGTACCACACTATGAGGGGGTGCTAGAATAACGACCAACCAAGGGTCAACATAAGATCAAGAGTCAACAAGAGGGGTCATCAAAAAGTGGGAAAACAACCCCTACACCAACAAGACCAAGGTGTGTCAATAAAGGTGGGAGAATAACCCTTTTACACATAGGACCAAGGTTTACCATCAATGTGGGGACACAACCCTTTTACCCAAAAGATGAAGGTGTCAAACTATTAAATTCTCTCTCAAGGTATATAGTCCATAAGTGTTCCATACCACAAAAATACATTTTATCATCATCTTACAAGGAAGTTCCATACCACAACAATGAGTTTTATAACAAGATATTTCCACACCCTGGCCATCTTTCGAATCAACAACAGTCACAATTTCCTAATGAGTTAATATGCACTCCACACAAACATGACGAAATTAAAAAATAATTCCACTGGAAAATTTTAAGTTTTGAAACCATAAACATCAAATGGACTATCAAGATTTAAACCTAAAAATTTCTTTGATTTCTCAACTTTGTTGTTAATTGCTGAACTATTACCAGCAGCATTGTTATTCCCTTGATATACAATGTCATTTAAATATACACAACAATTATTGCTTTCCTTCATAGCATCATGCAGAGAGGTGTTAGACAAGTTAGCATCATTTCCACCTGTAGAAAGATTTGCACCCGAGGTAAAGTCTGAACCAGTAGGCTCAAAATGTGATTTTGTCAATGTGGCCTTATTTGTAATTTTCGTGGCAAAAAAACCGATTTTGTATTTGATGAAAATTCATGCTCCAATTCAATTTTTTCAAGATAAAGTCGTAATATCTGAAAATACATTTTTTCCAATTCTTGTACAGCATGAGACTGAAAAAGAGATACCTTTGCTTTTACTAATCATACAAAACTTGGACTGTGATATGCATCTTCCATGAGCTAATAACACATAGTTAGCTAATAAGCTTTAAAAGAATAAGCAGAACTGTAAGGCATGCTAAATAATGAGCACATCAAAAGTAAGTCTAAATATCACAACTTTAAGGAAAGGACCAACTGGCCCACACAACATCATGTGGCAGTAGGGATCACACCTGTATTGGGAAGAGTGTCATCTTTGTCTAGTCCCCATCTGTCAATAGCTGGCTTAGGATCAATGATGATGGGGTCCCACCCATTGTTTCCCTGTTCAGGCTCAGACAGATTCTTAGTCTCATAAATGGCCAAGGTCAGTCATGGGGACTTGTTGTTATGAGAGGCATATAATAGGCACCAACTATGGTGCCTCTCTTGTGACTTGCCGATAGGATGACCAACACAGTTTCAAAGTCGACGTTTAGACCTGTGAGACTAAACTGAGTGGGATGGGAATTCAGCACTTGGTTCCCTGCTATTGGTGCAAGGTGCACCACCCTATCTATCATTGATACAATTTAATCCAATAATTCTATCATTGATACAACTTAATCCAATAATTCTATCATTGATACAACTTAAGAAAATACCATCAAGATCAAACACAATGACAATTGTCCCTACACAACCAATATTTCCACTCATTCTATCAACCCTGAATGGATGGGGATTTCCACTTGGCATCTCAACTTCAAATAAACGGTGGTTGCTAGTCAATATTTCAAGTCTAAATGGATGGGGGCCTTCCAAAGTGTTAAATATGGTTTTAAGGACCATCTACCATGTCCCATCCTCTTAGTTTCAAAGTAGGATGTTCCTCCAAGATGGATTACCATCAAATGACATGAATATTCTTTGAGGAAAAATGTTGACAAAGAATAGGGAACAATTGATCATTATCCAAGAGCTGAATGCATTCATGAAACCCCTAAAAATTGGATTTTGCGCATAATGTTACTTCATTGGATCAGTTGCTCTGTTGCTTGGCACCTTTTTATCTAGCAAAAGACCCCAAGGCTATTTCTATAGAAAATTTGCATCATACCCTATTTGGATCATGGCCAAATTTGGATATGAGCTTCCTAATTTTATGAGAAGTACAAGGACATGCTTTAGGTTGCATTTTGAGGTCAGAATCAACCTAGATTGTACACACAAATATACCATATTTGATTTTATTGATTTTTTATTGCACATGTATGGTCATAAATCAATATCTACTGCTACTCATCGCTATATGAGAACATGACAAGGATATCAAATGTACATGAATGATTAGAAACAACCAAGACACTAGGTGCTCCATGAATAAGCATCAACAAGATCACTTAATTATCTTCCACATGCATGACACCAGGTGCTCCATGAACAATCATCAAATATCACTTAATTATAATGTCCATGGGGTACCACATCATCGCAAGGGAAACAGACCTTGATTCATAGATTGGTTTGACTTGGAATTCACTTCTGGCCCTATGTGGGTATAACCCGACCGTAATATCAGCAAAATTGAAGGAAACAAACTTGAAGGTGAATTCAATGACAACAACAAGGAAAAAAACATAAATAAAAGAATAACACAATATGTAATCAAGAAAAAAAAGGGAAACAAACCTTAAGGTCTAAACGTTGCTACCATTCTAGAGGTAGTGGAGACTCAATGTGAAGCTCAATACCGATACTTGATCGTTTCAATTTCTATCCACCGAAACCAGTCTCATCACCATGTTTAGAATTTCCTGAATTCCAACTCCATTTTCTCTTCTTATATACATCTTTAAACATATTCTTAGATTCTACAAGCCTCTAGTAATAACCCAATAAATATAAAGTATGTTATTCTAGGTCTTCCAGTTAAGTATTTGTAATTACAACCAATAATTAAAATAAAAACAAACATACAAGTAAAATATATCTATATAATTCCCCAGATGTGGGTGACACGGGGCTCTACAACATTCAAGATCCAACTGACAGGGCACATAATTGTTCCTAGTCATCAAAACCTTGACATCATGCCGATGCATTGCTGGTACATGCTATCTCCTTCAACACTGACGACACTCCTTAACTCCTCCAACGAACGTGTCCTCCTTGCAGACAGATACTGGTACGACGATGTCAGCACGATGATGGTTTTCCTTAATGGGTATGTGGTTTTGAAATGGCACGTTAAGTTCACCGGCATCCCAAAATTCCTCCTCATGTTCATCTCTGCTCCTCTCCGTCAGCCTTCCACAGGTGATTCTCAGGCGCTGTCCTCTCCACCCACCTTGATCCTCGCTCCCATGTTCACAGCTTGTATCATGCCACCTAGGAAAAACGGAATTCCTAGACGGGGACACACTCGTAAGGGTGCTTCCAGTCAGCAGAAAAATCCCTTCAATTCCCAAGCCAGCTCTGATGGCTAGGACATTGAAATTTTGACTCCTCTGTGTCTTCTGGTCGATGACTCGGAGGATGATCTCACCGACTCCCTCTTAGCTTCCAACCGCACCATAGAATGCCAAAGGAACTACTGGGTTGTTAAAAATCTATTATCTCACCTCGTTCTCCACTCCTCCACCCTCTAGGTTGCAACTCTTGTCCCTGAATTTAATCCAGTTGGCTCTGGTACCCCTGGTCCATATGCTCCCCAGATCCTTCCACCCCCACAAACGCCACCCCTTCTGATATCCCTATTCCTTCACCTACACTGACAACCATGGAAGTCACTCCCCTACCACCCCCACCTCAAAGGAGACTTGTCAGCACCACTACAGGAAAATCCCTTTCCATTGTGGTGGTCCCTAGGAAGACCGAACCTTTGCCAGTCAAGCGAGCTAGCTCAAGCACCGAGGATGGCTTGAGTAGCAGTGCAAATTCCAATGACAAAAATGAGTCTAGCGGCGGTGAAGAGGACACTGATGGAAAGGATGACAACCACAACAATAAGGGCGACCCTCCTGGTGTGCATCTAAGCATCGGTTTTGGGACCCCAATAATCGAGGAACCCTTTACTAAATTTTAAGACAGGTTCTATTATCTCCCAAAATAAATTTAGTTTTCAATAAGTTCAATCAGAAAATTTATTTTTGATAGGATGAGGAATTCAAGTCATATTATGAAAGATTTTAAGGTGATTGACAAATTGTGGATCTCTGTTATTTCGATATTTGTAAAATTGAAAGTTTCAGCTTTCGGTGGCTTAGCCGGGTTTTCCAATAGCTCATTAGCCACTGAAAAGCTATGGTTTCAATAGCTAATGGTTTAACGCAGGGTCATAGTTATCCACCAAAATATAGCTCGTTCAGTTATTCGTTAAAAGGGACTTTTGGTGGCTTAGGCGAGAATTTCAAACAACTCATTAGCCACCGAAAGGTGTTGTTTCCGGCAGCTTAGTGAGCGACTGAAGGAGGGAATTAACCACCGAAAGCAAATGAAAAGCATTGAGGAAAAGGCAGTTTTGGTGGCTTAGGAAAAAGAATTGATGGTTCATTAGCGACTGGAAGGCTTGTCTTTCGGTGGTTAAACGAGGAGATCTGGAGATACTATAAACCGCCGAAAGCAAGTTTTACAACACCATTTGGAAATAAAGTTTCGGTGGCTTAGGTGAACAGGTCAGCAGTTCATTAGCCACCAAAAGCTTTGGTTTTGGCAGCTAGCAGAAAAAATATTGGGGGCCCTCAACCGTCGAAAAGGCCGAAATAAGAAACGGTTAACTACCTATCAAATCAAAGCTGGTCAGCACAACAAAGATCATGATAGGGCACGATAAACCATCGAAAGGATAGGAAAAATGGCACACCAGGTGAAGGCTCAACCAACTAAGATTGCTGGAATATTGTCTCACCATGGCCTTATACAACTCCTTATCCAAGAATTGCTGAAGAGGAGAAATATGGGATGGACACATTTCTTGTTTTGGAATGGTTTTGAAACAAACCTACAGCCATAAGAGAAGGGAAAGTCTCCTTCAAAAAAGTCTAGCACCCCAAGGAGTGGAAAGAGGAAAAGAAGGGATATCTCCCCAACAACAGCAGAACAGCCTCCTTCCTCTTCTAAAAACAAGCAGGTCAAAAGAAACCTAGATTTCAGTGAAAAGGGCCAGGAAACAATAGCACAAAGTGGAAACATTTTGAACCTACCCTACTCATATTCAGAAGAAGAAAGAGAGGAAGGTGCTGACCTAGTAGTACAGGTTGTAGCTATAAATGAAGAATTCCCATCACCTACACCAAAAGAGCAAGATGAACCAGTAGAGAAGGCTTCCTCTAGCAAGCCCAGGACATAGAGGATAAACCAGTTGCTGAGACAAGTGTATGAAATGGAAATTTTAGAAAGATAGATAAAGAAAAACAATGCTATATTGAACAAGAGGAATAAGCAGTTGCACAATTATTTCCTAGAGATGAGAGAAAGGTATATCTTTCTAAAAAGACTAAACCTAAGATACATAAAGGACAACACTGGGATACACAGAATGATCAGGCTTCAGAGGCTACAGGTGAAGGATGCCAAACCAAACCCTAGGACTCATCTTACACTAGAAACCCTAGCTGAAGCAGCAATAAGCCTTCAGCCTCCAGAATCAAGCCAGGCTGTTGCTAACCTTCCAAACATTGAGAAGGTTGAATAAGAAGATAAGCAAAAAAAACTTAAAAGCATAATTTTGGAGGCTGCTTAAATTTTTTTGCAGAACAGGGTTTTCGGTGGCTTAGGCGGACGCTGAAGCGGTTCATTAGCCACTGAAAGTAGTGCTTTCAGCAGCTAACAGACCCCACATTTTGATCCCTTAACCACCGAAAGTAGAAAGAGTCACAGGATCAAAATTTGGCACAAAGGACCAGTTTTGGGCAAACATAACTAGCTTAAGGATGAAGTATAAAGATGAAAGGTGCTGAAGAACAACATTAGGGAATGTATACTCCAGTTTTGCAGTTACATAAAAGAAGAAAGGGTCACAAACACTAACTGTCCAGTAAACAATGACTTATCTAGCAGAGAACCGGTGGCAATTGATTCCTAGTACTCACTTCAATCATCAGAGGGTTCAAACAATGGATGAATTTGTCAGTTAGATAGTCTAGTAGTTAAATTATGGTTTTTAAACCTAATTCTGCAAAAACAATTATTATGTATATTTTTAGTAAAGCAGATCCAAATTTTCAGGATCTGAATATTTTTGTAAAGGATATAAAGCCTAAGACTTATGTTATAGAAAAGGTTAGACTTTGGGGACTTGTAGACCATTACTATTGTCAAGCTTCTCATATTGCTCATGACCTAATATAAGCTCTTTTGCTATCATATGTTCAGCTTCCATTGCTTGTCTATTCTGTGCTTATGCTTGAATGTGTTATTCAAGTTTCTTCAGGTTAATTGATGTCTGATAACTGTCATCCTATTGGCATATTGATGATTTGAATTATAAGTACTTTCCTTGTTATGATTAGCCATTTATATATATCTATTTTATGTATGAGTTTTTCAACATGATAAGTTCTCCATCTCTGCACCATACTATCAAACCTCTGAACAATGGTAGTTAGAAGCCTTATCCCTGATTGAGTTTCATGCATGTCTTGAGAGTGTGAGGTCCTGTAGGTCACATGACTTGATCCACTTAGAAAACCATAAAAAAATTTAAGTTACCAGGCATCCTCAAGCTGCAACCTATAGGAGTTTCCCGGAGTGATAACAAATTGGCGCCATTTCCAAGGAGAGGAGATTGAAGATCAGCTTCCCTGGGAGACGACATAGATCCGACTTTGATGATAGACAAAGTTTGGACACTATTTTGGTTGTAATTATCAATATGGAAACTCCATTGAAATAAGGTGGCTTCAAGAAGACCAAGTACCAGAGAAAACTCTCAAGGGCCACCAGCAACACATGTTTCAGATCCAGAAGAGATTTTGAGAAGAGCTACGGCTTCACTAAGGTAGACCACTAGAGCTGCAAGGGGAGCTACATCAGGTATTTCAAGAAATACTCCTGCTATTATTTCTTCTGCTGAAACATTTAATTCTCAGGAATTTATAAATACATCAGAAAATTTTAGGGTTTGGGTATCTTAAAGCACTGTTGCTTATGAAGATCCAATCCCTTGTGACTCCACTGGGACAAGTTTACCACCAACACTCTTTCAGCTACCACCTACATTAGTAGCACCTTCTTCCACCCTTTCCATACCCATTTCCAACATGGCTGTCCCTCTGACCAAAATGGAAAGGATCTTGGTAGCTAGGTATGCCCCCCTGAATTTACCTAACCCCCTCTTAGCCATGCCCACTAGAGACTATCTCAAATACATGCCTAAATTTACAGGAGAGGGAGACTTCACAGCTGAAGAACATCTAGAGGCATTCTACAGTTATGTTGAGAACATAAATATAGAACAAGAAGATGTGTGGACTAGGGTTTTTGTGCAAATCCTAGATGGTCATGCTAGGAAATGGTTCAAAGAACTTCCTGCTAGATCAGTAGTAGGCATTGAAGCCCTAGATGACATCTTTCTAAAGCATTGGGGAGAGAGGAGAGACCAACTCTATTATATCACCGAGTTTAGAAAATTGAAAAGAGAGAATGGGGAGTCTGTCTCCAACTTCACCAAGAGGTTTAACAATATGTTCAGCAAGATCCCCACTAAGATCAAGCCCTTTGATACCTTGGCCAGAATCACCTATGCAAATGCCTTTGACTCTGATTTCTTCCTGCTTCTCAGAGAGAGGAGGTTTGCCTCCCTATCACTCATGCAGGATGCTTCCCTAGAGGTAGAATCTAACACTGTAGCATCTCAAAAGGTCAAAGGAAATATAGATAGGAAGAAACAACCCACAGACCCTTTTGGGGTTTCTTCATCAGAGAACAAGATTGAAAAAATGGCCAAACTGTTAGATAATTTGACTGTTGAAATGTCTAAGCTAAAGGACCAAGGGAAGATACCTGTGAGGGGTAAAGGGCCAAGTGATTTTGTTCCTTGAAACCAAAATTTTGTCCCTTACAGAAGAGGAAACCCCCTAGTCTAGATCCTCAGAAGGGAAAGGAATCAAGTTGAAGATTAGAGAATCAGATCTCCCTTTCAGAATGTTGTACTAGAATAAGAACTAGAGTTCATTCAGGAAGAAGGAGAGGCTGAAGACAACATCAATTTCATGGAGGATGAAGATGACTATTCTTTTTTGACACAGGCAGAATATGAGGAAGCCCTAATGGATGATCAGGTCAGTGAAGAAGCAGTATATCAGGCAGATGATCAAGGAGGTTATAATATGAGGTCCAGGATAATTGCTCCCCCTAAGAAGATGGCTGTTCCTGCAAAGAAGCTCGCTACACCAGCTAAAAAGGTTACTGTTCCACCAAAGAAAATGGCTGTCATTCCCAAACAACTGCAAAATATAGTACATTCATCAACCTCTGATCCTGTCCAACCCAAAGCTCTAGTACAAGAGGTAAGGCTTCTTGATAAACTACATTATTCTTTTAATCTTGAGTCAGAGATTTAGAAATTGAAGATCCATTTCCCATTGATAGAGATAATGAAAAATGATGCATTCAAATCTTCAATACTGAAGTCCCTTCAACCAAAGATACATATAGATACTGACTTTGTCAATCTGCAAGATGATAAACCTATTGTAACCCTAGGCCCTATGATTGAAGAGCTAAATTATTCTTGCCCACCTTTCTACATATCTTTGAATATCCATGATAAAGTCCTTCATAACTGCTTGCTGGACTCAGGAGCTTCCCATAACTTAATGCCAAAAGCTGTGATGGATGAAATTGGCCTCCACATTACAAAACCCTACCATGATCTGTTCTCCTTTGACTCCAGAAAGGTCAAGTGCTTGGGCCTCAACAAATACCTTGTTGTAAACTTATCTTAGCTACCCTCAAAAAGCATAGTGATGGACATTGTAGTGGCTGATATCCCTCCTAAATTTGGTCTCTTACTGTATCGATCATGGAGTAAAAGGCTAGGTGGCACCCTTCAGATGGACCTTACATATGCTACAATCCCAATGTTTGGAGGGGAGACCAAAAGGAATTACAGAGAGAATTAGCTTGCCTACATCATAAGCAATGAAAATAATTCAGTGAACCACCTCATCTATGGAGTAGACATAGATTTTGGGTCATGCATTCTGCAAATAGATGATTCTCAGTAAATACCAGTCCAGCTTACTAAGCCCACCTATCAGCAGCCCGAAGAAGTGATCACATCAGTCTGGAACATGTATTTTGATAGGGCTAGCACTCAAAACTCAATAGGTGCAGGTGTAGTATTGATCTCTCCATCCAAAGAGACTATTCATCTGTCTTATAAGCTCAATTTTAAAACCACTAACAACATAGCAGAATATGAATCCTTGCTATTAGGAGTGAAAGCTTCCAAGGAAATGGGGATCATGTGCATAAAAATATTTGGAGATGCAGACCTTATTATACAGTAGGTCAACAACACCTTTCAAGCAAAAAATGTCAGACTAAAGGCTTACAGGGATGAGGTATGGAAACTCAGAGACTCCTTTATGTTTTCTAAACTGTCATATATACCTAGGGCTGTGAATCACCTGGCTGATTCCCTTGTTGTCTATGCAAGTCTGTTTGTTCCCCCTTTACCTCCTAGGCTCAGCTATGATATTCAAGTCAAGTACAGACCTTCCCTACCAGATAATGTGAAGTTTTGGAAGGTGTTTGAGAATGATGATGACCTTAGTAAATTCCTCCAGCTAGTAGATGAATTCTTTGATATGCATATAGATCAAGAAAACCTAAACATGGAAGAATCGCAACAGCTCAAGTTGAAAGATAAAGTAGCTGATCAGAATATTGTTCAATTACCCAATAATTATATACCTCGGGGTCTGGTACCCCTAGAAGAACTTTTTGATCATAATGATATCCCTCTCAAGCCTGCCAAAAAGGAGCAAGACCCTGCTGTCCAAGAGCAAAACATAGGTAGCCAAAGCCATCCAAAACTCATAAATCTGTCCATTGATTTGACTGCTGATCAGAGGTCCAAATTTTGTGGCCTGATAAAAGAATTTTCTGATATCTTTGCCTGGGATTACAGTGACTTGAAAACCTATGACACCAATATCATCCAACACAGGATTCCTTTGGAGAAGGACACCATCCCTTTCAAACAGAAGCTGAGATCCATTAGTCCTCTCCTACTACTTGTAATTGAAAAAGAAATCCATAAGCTACTCAAAGCCAAATCATAATTCCCCTCGGGTATTCCAAATGGATTGCAAACTTTGTGGTGGTAAGGAAGAAGAACGAGGAGATTAGGTTATGTGTGGATTTCAGAAATCTGAACAAGTGTTCCAAAAAAGACAACTATCCACTACCCAAGATGGAACACCTGTTGCAAAGAGTCTCAGGCGCTAGTGTCATGTCATTTCTGGATGGTTTCTGTGGATACAACCAAGTTGATGTGCACTTTGATGACCAAGAGAAGACTGCTTTTACCACTCCCTGGGGCACTTTCATGTATGCCGAAATTCCCTTTGGACTGATGAATGCTGGGGCCACTTTTCAGAGAGCCATGGACCTAGCTTTTGTAGGATTGAATGATAAATTTGTGCTTATATACCTGGATGACCTCACTATTTACTCTCATAGCCATCATGAACATTTGCAACAATTGAGGAGGGTATTTCTGAAATCTAGGAGGTTTGGGATATCACTCAACCCTAAGAAGTCCCAATTTGCACTCAGTGAGGGGAAACTCCTAGGTCACATAGTCTCAGTTGAAGGTGTGAAGATTGATCTGGTTAGGGTTGAAGCAATCCAAAATTTTTCCATACCGAGGTCAAAAAGGGATATTCAATCCTTTCTGGGTAAGATAAATATTGTCAGGAGGTTCATCCCTAACTTTTCTGAGTTGGTAAAGCACATAACATCTATGTTGAAAAAGGTGCAGAAATCAAATGGACTAACCATGCAAGAAGCTCTTTTGAAGACATCAAGAAGGCTATCATGGAAGCCCCCACTATGATTAGTCTGGACTATACCAAGAGTTTTTACATCTTCTCCTTTGCATCCTATGACACAGTGGCAGCTGTGCTATTACAAAAAGATGATGAAGGTCTCGATCATCCAATTGCATTTTTCAGCAAGACATTGAGGGATGCTGAAATGAATCATGATCCCATTGAGAAGCAAGCTTATGCTCTCATCAAGTCATTGAAAACTTTCAGGATTTACATTCTACATGCAAAATTCCTTGCCTATGTTCTTTCAACTGCTGTAAAGGATGTTTTGACTCAACCTGAAAGCTAAATGGATTGCCAAGCTTATTGGGTTTGACATAGAGGTAAATCCCACCAAGCTAGTAAGAGGCCAAGGTCTAGCCAAACTCATGGCTAAAGAAAACTGTGAACTAATGGTGATAAACTTCACTTGTGTAAATTCAACAAATCTGCAAACTAAAGTAGCAGCAGAAGTAGTTCAGGATCAGAATGGCATTCAACAAGTGGCTGACAACTTGTCCTCGTGTGAGTGGTACTTAAGTATTATTCATTTCCTAAAAAAATTAGAATTTCCTCCCGGTCTCACTCCAAATCAAGCACGAGATCTTAAACTTAAGTCTATTAAATTTTGTGTAATTAATAAATTGTTGTATTGGAAAGATCTGTCTGGTGTTTTGTTGAGGTGTCTAGATAAAGAAGAATCAGTTCAGGTCATGCATCACTTTCATTCAAGCACATGTGGAGGCCATCACTACTTGAATACCACAACCCACAAGATTCTGAGGGCTAGGTACTATTGGCCTATCCTTTTTGCTGATGTGTGTACCTTTGTGAGAGCCTGTGACCAGTGCCAAAGATTTATAGGGAAGCAGTAGCTCAGAACCTTGCCCCTTAGGCCTATTGTAGTGAATGGGCCTTTCTAGCAATGGGGTTTGGATTTCATAGGTGAAATAAATCCCTCATCCAGTGGTTAGCATAAATGGATCCTAGTAGCCACAGACTACTTCACCAAGTGGACAGTACCCACTAGGAATGCAACTCATCAGGTCATCATGAAGTTTTTATATGAGAATATCTTCATCAGGTTTGGTTTCCCAGTAAGGCTAGTGACTTATAATGCACCAGCTTTCAAAGCCGGGGCATTGGTTAACATGTGTGATTCAATGGGCATTCAGCTGGTGCATTCCACATCTTATTACCCTCAAGGAAATGGCTTGGCTAAGTCATCCAACAAAAGCTTAGTCAGGATCATCATAAAACTATTGGAGACAAATCAGAAAAGTTGGGATTCTAAGATAAAGTTTGCTTTATGGGCTGATAGGGTAACAAAAAATAGATCTATAGGGACTTCTCCCTTCAAATTAGTTTATGGTACTGAGGCCATTTTTCCCATTCAGCTAATTCTGCCAGTAGCAAAATTCTTTCAGGAGGGGGATGATGAACCAAATGATATGGTGAGGAGGAGGATGGATTTGGTGGAGTTGCAGCAAGTCAGGGAACAAGTGATAGGAAATTCAGAAGCTCATCAACAGAAGATCAAGGTCATGTTTGACAAAAGGGAAAAAGTGGACAACTTTCAGGTTGGAGATTGGGTCCTCAAGTGGGATACTGTCAGGCGGGACAAGGGAAAACATGGAAAGTTTGAATCTTTGTGGATTCGCCCTTTTGTGATAGCTTAGATACAAAAGAACAACACCTTCAAATTTCAAAATCTGGAAGGGGAGGAGGTGTTTGATGGCCCAGTGAATGGGCGATTTCTGAAACTCTATTTTATCTGAGGCTCTGAGGCCTTGTTATTGTAAAATATTAGTTAGTAGGTTGTTTTTGCTTACAAAACAAACTCCATGCACAATGGAACAGTAGATGATAGTTTTAAATTATTTAGTTGTTTTCCAGGAAATGCATTTTGGTCTGGGGTTCTTGGGACCTCACAGGAAGGTTCCCATCCCCAAGTAGGAGCCAGATGTTATCTCCCAAAATAAATTTAGTTTTCTATAATTTCAATAAGAAAATTTATTTTTGATAGGATGAAGAATTCAAGTCATATTATGAAAGATTTTAAGGTGATTGACAAATTGTGGATCTTTTTTATGTCGATATTTGATAAAATTGAAAGTTTCAGCTTTCGGTGGCTTAGGCGGGTTTTCCAAAAGCTCATTAGCCACCTAAAAGCTATGGTTTCGGCAGCTAATGGTTTAACGCAGGGTCATAGTTATCCACCGAAAGCTAGCTCATTTAGTTATTCATTAAAAGGGACTTTCACTGGCTTAGGAGAGACTTTCAAACATCTCATTAGCCACTGAAAGGTGTTGTTTTCTCCAGCTTAGCGAGCAACCAAAGGAGGGCATTAACCACCAAAAGAAAATGAAAAGCGTTGAGGAAAAGGCAGTTTCAGTGGCTTAGGTGAAAGCATTGATGGTTCATTAGCCACCGAAAGGCCTATCTTTCGGCGGTTAAACGAGGAGATCCGGAGATACTATAAACCGTTGAAAGCAAGTTTTACAGCACCGTTTGGAAATAAAGTTTCAGTGGCTTAGGCGAACAGGTTTTTTGTTCAGTAGCTATAGAAAACTTTGGATTCGGTAGCTAGCAGAAAAAATCTTGGGGGCCCTTAATCGCCGAAAAGGCCGAAAGAAGAAACGGTTAACTGCCTATCAAATCAAAGCTCATCAGCACAATAAAGATCATGATAGGGCATGGTAAACCACCAAAAGGACAGGAAAAATGGCACACTAGGTGAAGGCTTATCCAACTAAGATTGCTGGAAGATTCTCTCACCATGGCCTTATACAACTCCTTATCCAAGAATTGCTGAAGAGGATAAATATGGCATGGACACATTTCTTGTTTTGGAATGGTTTTGAAATAGGCCTACAGCCAGAAGAGAAGGGAAAGCCTCCTTCAAAAAAGTCTAGCACCCCAAGGAGTGGAAAGAGGAAAAGAAGGGATATCTCCCCAAAAACAACAGAACAACCTCCTTCCTCTTCTAAAACCAATTAGGTTAAAAGAAATCTAGATTTCACTAAAAAGGGCGAGGAAATAATAACACAAAGTGGAAACATTTTGAACCTACCCTACTCAGATTCAGAAGAAGAAAGAGAGGAAGGTGCTGACCTAGCAGTACAGATTGTAGCAGGAAATGAAGAACTCCCATCACCTACACCAAAAGAGCAAGAGGAACCAGTAGAGAAGGCTTCTTCTAACAAGCCCATGACACAGAGGGTAAATCAGTTGCTGAGACAAGTGTATGAAATGGAAATTTTAGAAAGAGAGATAAATAAAAACAATGCTATATTGACCAAGAGGAATAAGCAGTTGCACAATTCTTTCCTAGAGATGAGAGAAAGGTATATCTTTATAAAAAGACTAAACCTAAGATACATAAATGACAACACTAGGTTGTACAGAATGATCAGGCTTCAGAGGCTGCAGGTGAAGGATGCCAAACCCAACCCTAGCACTCATCTTACACTGGAAACCCTAGTTGAAGTAGCAGTAAGCCTTCAGCCTCCATAATCAAGCCAGGCTGCTGCTAACCTTCCAAAAATCGAGCAGGATGAATAGCAAGATAAGCAAACAGAACTTAAAAGCATAATTTTGGAGGCTGCTTAATTTTTTTTGCAAAACAGGGCTTTCGGTGGCTTAGGCGGACGCTGAAGTGGTTCATTAGTCACCGAAAGCAGCACTTTCAGTAGCTAACAGACCCCACATTTTGATCCCTTAACCACCGAAAGCAGAAAGAGGCACAGGATCAAATTTTGGCACAAAGGACCAGTTTTGGGAAAACATAACTAGCTCAGGGATGAAGTATAAATATGAAAGGCGCTGAAGAACAACATCAGGGAAGGTATACTCCAGTTTTGTGGCTACATAAAAGAAGAAAGGGTCACAAACACTAACTGTCCAGTAAACAATGACTTATCTAGTAGAGAACTAGTGGTAGTTGATTCCCAGTACTCACTTCAGTCATCAAAGGGTTCAAATAGTGGACGAATTTTTCAGTTAGATAATCTAGTAGTTAAATTAGGGTTTTTTAACCTAATTCTGCAAAAACAATTATTATGTCTATTTATAGTAAATCAGATCCAATTTTTCAGGATCTGAATATTTTTGTAAAGGCTATAAAGCTTAAGACTTATGTTATAGAAAAGGTTAGACTTTGGGGACTTGTAGACCATTACTATTGTCAAGCTTCTCACATTGCTCATGACCTAATATAAGCTCTTTTGCTATCATATGTTTAGCTTCCATTTCTTGTCTATTCTGTGCTTATGCTTGAATGTGTTATTCAGGTTTATTCAGGTTAATTTATGTCTGATAGCTATCATCCTATTGGCATATTGATGATTTGAATTATAAGTACTTTCCTTGTTATGATTAGCCATTTATATATATCTGTTTTATGTATGAATCTATTAGCATGATAAGTTCTCCATCTCTGCACCATATTATAAAACCTATGAACAGTGGTAGTTAGAAGCCTTATCCTTGATTGATTTTCATGCATGTCTTGAGAGTGTGAGGTCCTGTAGGTCACCTGACTTGATCCACTTAGAAAACCATAAAAACATTTAGGTTACCAGGCATCCTCGAGCTGCAACCTAGAGGAGTTTCCTGGAGTGATAACAAGTTCAATGTTTCAGTTTCTCCTCTTTTTGACAAGTTTTCTAGGAATGTGGCCTCCCATGTTCATGTTTACCAAGCTAAGCTTGAAGTTTTTTTGTAATCTCTATAAAATTTATATTGTTTGGATTTGTTTTCCCTCTAGGAGGGAGGATCTCTTTGACTGCTACAATCAGATTTCTCTACATGGGAAAACTGGTATTTTTTCTTTGTCTCTTCCTATCTGCAAGTCAGATACACAGTTTTGTACTTTTATTTGTAACACTACTTTGTTTTAATAGAATAGACTCTAAATTCACACACACACACACACACACACACACACACATATATATAACAAACCTTATAATCTTGATTGACTCTTGCAATCCTCTTATAGCAGCATGGGGAATTTGGAGATGATGAAATACTCTATGAGGTTTTGAAATAGGGTCTTGCTTGAAATGTTTAAGAATAGCTAAGATTTGTGACACACAAATTTTAGAGGGGTAAAATTGTCTTCAAAGAAGCATGCATACAAAGAGGATAAGAACTCTACCTCTTATAGCAGCATGGTGATTTTGGATATCAAGGAATGCAATTTTCTTTGTTATCAAGGAATAACTTAATAGGAAACACACAAAATATCGAGAATATGTAAGTCATGTGTTGGAGGGTGAGTAAGAATTTCAATCACCTTGTTTATGATTCCCTTCTGATACTTAATCATGATAGGTGCAAATATTCTATGTAAGATGTCAATTTTATACATGGCTATATGCCTACAATTTAGACTCATAATTGAGAAAGATAAGAGCATAGCAATTAGTGGGAAGGATGGTATCCTTACTGAGTATATAATGGCGCCATTGCTTGAGTGCCTATACTAAATCATAAAATTCATTTTCATGTGTATTGTAATTGATTTTAGCAACTAAGAGTGGTTGAGATTGATATGCAATGGGATTTCCTCATTATTAAAGTATGGGTCAGTTGATAGAAAAATGAGAATCATTTGTTTCTATCTCAAAGAATAATTTCATATTCAGTAGACTAAGAATCAATTAGGAACATAATTCAAATATGAGATTATAGAAAGATTGATCCACTTCTACATAACACAGGTCAAATATTTTTGATTGGAGACTTGATGTAAAAAGTAAGCAATAAAAGATAATTAGTTGATTATTTTTTGGTAATAGTTCAAAGCCATTAAAGATAATTTTTTAAATCACATGCTAAACTAGGTGTGGTCCACTAAGTAAGTGCAATAACTTTGGAAGTATGAATGAAAATGCTTGTTAACCCAATAATCAAGCTCATGAAAAGTAATAATCAAGCTCAAGCACCAGATATGTATGACACGTTTTTCCAAAGGAGGATTTCTTTAGTTATACCTGCATATGAGACAATAAGGAGTGTCCCACTGCTTGTTCAATATTCCGAAAATGCATCTTCATACCCTAGGCTTTACATGTCTCTTCAACATAGAATTGATTGGTAGGTCCAAAAATTTATAGTTAGGGACGTCATCTTTTCCAAAAAATATGCATAAAGCTTGAGCAAGTCCTTCAAGACCTAGTAGATCATAGATTCAAAAACATAAACAAGTATCCTTAGTTCAAACATTCTTTGGATTTGTGCTCAATAAATACCACATAAACAATATAAATTTTCCTGAAGATTGTATTTTTAACATTGGCTTTTAACAAGTGCAAGAAGAAACAAATAAAAAACCTAGTTTCCAAATCCTGCTTGAGATGTTGTTAACCAGACAAACACATATGTCCTAAAAAATGTCATGAAAAAATTAGTTGTCTAGGCTTCCTTCAATCAACAGTACATATGTACTCTGAAGTTAATGAATTCAACATTATTTCTAAAACAAAAACATGGATACCAATTGATTCACCGTGGATGTTGTATGTTGATAGTAGGTAACATATATAAGATGTAACTTGGAAAGCAATAAAAACCATTTTCATTGAGAGACATGCAAAAGTTTTGAAATTAACTTTGCTATAACTCTTGCTAGAATGATATCATGTATGCTTTAATTCTCTTGCAAGGAAATTGCAACATGGACTTCCTCCAAAAACAGGAAAAAGAGAGAATTAACAACCTTGCTTGTAGAATTTTTGGCAAAATGAAACATGCTATCAAGTGAATACTTGTTAAAACATACTTGAGTAGTTGTTGGAAGTTGAGGCAAAGTAAAGTGCCCTTAAGGACGATCCATTTTGTATGCCTGATTATCATCAATTCTGGCTGATGACAAATTTATAGGAATGGTGGTCTCTAGAAACCTGAAGGTGAATTCAATGAAAACAACAACGAAAAAAAACATGAATAAAAGAAAAACACAGTATGTAATAAAGAAAAAAAGGAAACAAACCTGAAGGTCTAAACATTGTTGTCATTCAGGAGGCAGTGGAGACTCAACATGAAGATCAATACCAATACTTGACAGTTTCAATTTCTGTTCATCAACACCAATCCCATCACCATGTTAATACATACCTGAGTAGTTGTTGGAAGTTGAGGAAACGTAAGTGGCCTTGAGGACAATCCATTTTGCAAGCATGATGATCATCAATCCTAGCTGGCGAAAATTTTATAGAAATGGTGGTATCTGCAAACCTGAAGGAAACAAACCTGAAGCTGAATTCAATGACAACGACAATGGAAAAAACTATAAATAAAAGAACACAATACGTATTCAAGAAAAAAATGAAACAAACCTGAAGGTCTAAACATTGTTGCCATTCTGGAGGCAATTGAGACTCAACGTAAAGCTCAATACCTATACTCATACAGATCTCCATACTCATACATATTTCCATATATTTATATGTACATATCGATATGAGCATATTTTTATATATATACAAATATATGAGACTAATTTCATAAATATATAGATATATATCAATATTTTTATATGTACTATTATATCTGCCATATCCAAGTGTATCATATTCAAAAAGATATATAAAAAATGAAATACATATTCTCATCCATATCCTATTTGTGTTCTAGTAACTCCATCTCAAAACCTACATAAGTGCCATATGGTATGTAAGTAACATCTTACATAAAAGGAAAAATAACACTAATTCATAGATCAAGGACATGAGAATTAGATGTCTCATTAAAGGAAAAGAGAAAATTATAAAGTAAGCTTCCTATACTTTTCAAGAAAACCAAACAAGGATAAAAAGGAAAGCCAAATAACAAAAACCATAAAAACCAAGCATGGAATATGGCATGTACATGTATCCAAAGTACTTGATGTTGAAGTTTAAGGGTTAGAGGATTTTTTAATTTAAGTAGTAAACTTTAATGCATGGAACACATGACATCAGATTCAGAACAATAATGCTCTAATAAAATTTGAACTGTAATAAACAAACATAATTTTCACCTCTTTCAACTTAATGCTCCATTAGTCACTACGTTAAAGTTGGTCCTAGAGAATCATCAAATACCATGTACAGTAACAACATGATAAAATAATGTACAATAGATATCAGTAGTAAAGCATCATAACCAATATTTGAATAAACCTTATACTCAGATATTTCAGATTTGATCTTGTCACCGCAGGGACAAGTCAATCTAGGAAAACAATTTATGTACCTTGAGAGAGAGCCTAAGAGGGTTAAAGCATAATCATAATGACCCAGACTTCTTAGTCAACAAGCACAGTCATACCTAGTACAGTCACGCTGACAAAGGACACACAATCATGCTGGGTAAGGATGCAGTCACATAGTGCAGAGATACATAGTCATACTTTACACAATCATGCTTGAAAAACCACAGTCCACCCATAAAGTGAAACTCACTGTCACGTTGGGGAAGAACCCATAGTCCACACAAGAAAACAGGACCCACAACCCACCCAAGAAAATAGATCACAGTCATGCTGGAGAAGAACCCACAGTCCACCAAGAAAATAGATCATGGTCACGCTCGGGAAGGACCCACAATCCACTCAAGAAAACAAATCACTGTCATGCTGGTGAAGGACCCACAGTCCACCAAGAAATAGATCACGACCATGCTAGTGAAGGAGCCACAATACACCAAGAAATAGACTCACGGTTACAATGTGGAAGAACCCACAGTCCACCCAAGAAACATGCCACGATCACGTTGGGGAAGGACCTACAATCCAACAGACTCACAGTCATGCTGGTGCAAAGTGACCATGTGGAAGGTGTAACAAGGAAATCCCAGTCACACGGGAAAATTAAACCACGTGGATGGTGGAACAATAGATCACATGGAGCAACAACAAAGATCACGCAGAGGGAGAGAGCTCAGTCATGCTGGAGCAACAGACCACGAACTAGGTCCGTATCTCATGTTAAATTAAAACTTTAATTTATAATCTAGATACTCCTTATGATAGGGTATCAAAACATTAATAAACATAACCTATGGTCCAATTATTAAAATAAAATAACCGAGGGTAGTATCAGAGGTCCAAAAGTAAAATCAAGATAAAAGGGGTCCAAAGGTTTTATTAATAAAACCATAATGTGTTTATTAATAAAACCACTAAGTATGACTTAGGATAGAACCCATAAGGTAAGAGTCAAAGGTGCAAACTCAATAAGAGTGCTAGGACCAAGTAAGATAAAGGATCACGAGTCAACCAAGGGGACCACAAAAAAAAATCACAAACCCATAAAGTCAAGGTGAACTATATAAGGTGGACAAGCAACTCCTTTATAGGACCAACAAGACCAATAATCCTTTTCCTCTCTCAAGGGACATTGTTTTATATATTTTTGTCATCATTGTATAAGAGTCGTTAGTTATAGAAAGTAGAACCAAATAAACAACTTATACAAGGAAGAGAAATGAAATCCATAAAACGTAGTTAGCTTGGTTTATGTCATCCAAGTTAAAATCATGCTGCCAAGACTGCACATAGGCTAGAGAACTAGCAATATTATATGTTTCATGTTGCACAACAAATCTCGCAGCAATATCCGAGCTTCCAAATGGGTGCTTGAACTTCAGAAACCTAATGGTTCTTTGGAGGAATATTTACCTCAACTAAAAAAAATATGTTTGGGATGCACTTTCAAAACATACAATGATGGAAGATACAAGTATGATCTATTTTTTGGAAAAACCTTTTTTTTTGGTGAGAACTGATTATGAAAAAAGGAAGATGAATATATAATGTCCATGTTTTGTAGCATGGAAAGGTACCATTCTTAATGTCTGTCTAATAAAACTCAATATATGAAACATGCCATTAATATATAGGCAAAAACAGAAGCACTGCCAAGTTGTTCATTCCAGTTAGATTGAAATGACCAACATTGAAATGACATGGTATTTTATTTACTCTATTATTTTGACACATGATTTTCTTTCACATTTAATTGGTTGTCATCTAAAGAATCCATAAATAAATTATTAGGTATTGAAATATATAAAAGATGAAATGAAAAAATATATTTAAGAAATGAAAAAATATATATCTCCAATATTTTTCAATGGACAATGCCTCATAAACCTAGTAAATAGGATTGAAATATATACATCCATATCTCTCATCTTTTACCAAAATAACAATTAAACCATTAATCTTCAAGTGCATAAATTTTCAAAGTTATTGAGTAATCTAAAAGTGGCAAAAAAAAACTTCAATTTTACATGTCAAAACTTTTGACATACTTTACAGTTTCTTCCTTCACATGCACGTTGAAAGATCCCACATACATACCTACTATTAATGCCAATAGGTATGGGTTTTGAATAGAGGTAGACCAGCTATGAGCTATCTGCCATGCATGTCTTTATCAATTTGATTGAAAATTGGGAAATAATATCTACAGTTATGATATCATTTTTTCGAATTCAATATTAATGTGATATACGTGTGTTGAGAGGTATATTTCCAAGTATAAGGCAAGGTGTTATATATTTATTTATGTAACTAAAATAAGGTTATTTAAAATAATTAGTTAGTTGTCACTTAAAATAAATAATTTTATCATTATAGTACAATGGTGGGGACAGACTTTTATTTCTAAAAGATACTTTATATTATAAGAAGATGAATTGAGACTATAATTAAAAAATAATAATCATACTCCAAAGTTAAGACTTATATTTGCAAGAAAGTCAATAATTGTAACATTAGGTTAGAATTTTATGTTATGATTTTTCTATATTATAAGAAGATGAGTTGAGACTATAATTAAAAAATAATAATCATACTCCAAAGTTAAGACTTATATTTGCAAGAAAGTCGTTAAGACTTATATTTGCAAGAAAGTCAATAATTGTAATATTAGGTTAGAATTTTATGTTATGATTTTTCAATTAGCATTAATCTCAGGAAATTAAATACTAGTATTGTAGTTTAATCATAGAAATGTATGTATTATGTGGGCAATGCATGTACTAAAATGTTGATTACTTGTTTAATTATTAATAATTTAAATATTAGTTTAATTATTTATTAAAAGAATAAATATTGATTAAGTTTTTGCTAAAACTCTTAGTAATTATTTGAGTATTTTAGTTAACATCATGAACTAAAAGATTTTGTCAAAATATGGACTATGATTTTTACAAATGTAATAACTTATTCCTTAGCAATTGAGAGCACTCAAACTATCACACCCTTAGCTAGGGAGGAGCCTTAGGCAACTCTCTTACCCACAGGAGGACTTTGGGTGGCAACATGTTCGGCTAAATGCCCCGAGGGACATGGTTGGCATGGATCAAAGAACCCAACTTGGAAACCGACGTTAGAGAAGTGCCCAACATGTAGACATCTTGGTGGACGAGCACATCATCCCATGAGATTTCAAGAAGATGCCAAAGAAAGGGTAGGTTGGGAGGAGAGAAAAACACGTGAGGTGAATGGGCTCAATGACACGATCGATGTGTAGGCATGAGTGCACAAGAGAACCCATTGAAGGGACGTGTGGTAGAAGAGCACCTACACCAAGGTATCACATGGCGTCTGAGAAAAGGTAGCACGAGTTAAGAGCCCACAGGTGGAATGTCATCAAGTGGACTTGATTGCACTTAGCAAGTAACACAACTTGGGAGTCTCAGCATAGAGTAGTGTTGAATTGGTTCGCCGACATGGGATGGGCACATGGTAGAGGACATGACGTTTTGGCATGGCTAAGTGCATCTATATATGGAGGTGTGTGGCCAGGAAGGAGAAAAACTCAAGTGGAGTCAAGACAAGTCCAAACAAGTGCAAGGGAGAGCAAGGTGAAGGTGGTCCAGGACTAGTAAAACTTAAAAATACTTTTGGGCGCAATTTGTTGTAGACCCAAAGTAGAAAAACTTAGTTACCTTCTGGGTGCAATCTTCCAGAGACCTAGAGTAGCATGACTTGGGTGCACTTCTGGGTGAAGTCTGTCTCAACCCCAAAGTAGCACGACCTATAGTGGACCTATATCCACATGTGGGCTTACTCTGTTATAGCTCCAAGTACCATGAGTTTGGGACATTGAAAAGGTATTAGGAGAGCAAGGCAGGTGCTACAAGAGGTGGACTTACGACTGTGGTAGGGGTAGAGACTACCGGAGTCAGAAGAGTATTCTACAAATTCTAGGGTTTCTTTATAAGGAATCGATATTGTGTTTTGGGTGCACTCCCAGGGGAGGTTTCCTTGGGAACCCTTCTCATTGTTGTACATGTAATTTGGAAGTCTTGTAATATAAAGGTTTGGTTTATCCCTTTGAGGCCATGCCCATCATGCTCTTGTGTTATTCTTGTGTTTAACTTGGTTATGTGCACTATGTTATAACATTGATAAACTATCATAAGAAAACACATAAGTAAAGGGAGAGACATAGTTTAGCAAGACAACATAGGTTTGGTCACGCGACCGAAAAGTAGAAATTCAGAAATTTCACATGGCTAAGAAAGTAAATGAGGCTTCGACATTGAGTTGGATCCTTAATCCTATGACATATGGTATCAAAGTTGATTTTAAGAGTTTATGGGAGGCATCACTTTAGAGAGGTGCCCAAATTGAAGGGATTTTGGGATGCAGTACTTTGGGAGGCACACAAAAAGTACGCTAAGGACACAACATAGGAAGTGCACATGGGATGCAACACAAGAAATGCGCTTGAAACATAGTACTTTGGGAGGTGCACCCAAAATGCAGTGCGTCTAAAGGAGCACAAGAAAGGGTGCAACCAGAACAAACCACATCAGAAGAAAGGTTTGCAGAAGAAGAAGGTTTTAGGAGGTGCGCCCAAGACATAGTACTTTGAGAGGTTCCTAGAAAGAAGTGTGATCGGGACGTAGCATGTTGAGGAGCGCCCAAAACACAGTGAACTTGAAACAGAGTAGGTCCAGGACACAACACACTTCAGTAGGGGAGCACCTAGAACATAGAAAAGGTGTTCCCGATACACTGTGCAATTTGGTGAAGAAGCACCCAAGATGTAGTGTGCTCAAGGCATAGTGAAATAGACTTGGTGCAACAAGCAAGCAAGGAGTTTCATCTACATAAATTTGGGGTTTTTGATGGTTTGAAGAGATCTCGATGGATAAAAAATGAGACAAGTCATGGAATATGGGATTGGAAGTTGTGACAACATTCTTGGAATGATGGAAACGTGAGTTCCACCAATTGTTTTGAGAGCATGAATGCAGGGTAGAATATAACCAATTGCAAAAAAAGGACTTAGGCTCAGAACTTGTCAGAAGCTTGGAAGCTATTGAAGGAGGAGTCACTTGAGGAAGCAAGTGAAACAAAAAATAATGTGACATTGTTGTTGGAACCAACCATGAAAAATAACTCTTGGGAAGAGTCTTTGTAGCCTAAAATGGAGGTTGTATCCATGAGAAAGGCACACCAGGTTCAGAAAATCCACGTTGGGTTCCTAGGCCATGCGACACAGCTAGAACAAACTAGTGTGCAAGGTGAAGCTTGTACTCAAGATTGGCCAAACCACCAAGGGATGACATGGATGTTGCAGATGAAATATCTTAGAAGTAAAAATGTCAAAATCATTGCATGAAGGAATTGTTGCATACAATGATGAGTCTTGTGGAAGAATCTAGTGGTCATGGCTTTGTGGTTTTTGATGGAGGCATCCTTAGCAGCCACCTACCATCCTCTTGTCATGATTAAGAGCCAAGGATGGCTTGGTTCATAGAAGCAGGAAATGGATCCTTGGGCACTAGTGAAGGTGACTGACATAGAGAGGTACATAAGGAATCAGAGACATTTTGTTTACTAGAAAGGAAGAACTTGTGATGGCAATCAAGCTTGTTGGTCATCCTCTTATTGCATGGAGGGTAGTTTAAACAATCATTGTCCATTGTGTAGGATATTGGGCATATGTGAAAGTGTTGAGTTGTTGGTGGTGACTTGACAATATTAAGGAAGAGGCACGAACCTTTTCTTAGGAAAACAACTGTAGAAGTTCCAAAGCAATAAACGCTTGCTTGGGTGAAGCGAGGTAGTTGCATTCCTAGTTTCATGATGGAGGTAGTAAAGACTCAATCATGAAGATGGGAACATCACACAATGGAAGTTCAAACTAGAAAGAATAATCAGTTGACGAGCCCATCCAAATGTATGATAGCTTAGAGAGTGGCATAACAAGTCAACTTGGGAGATGCTATCCTACCTTTGGTATGGGACTTGGGATATGGTGAAGAATTCCTTTGGGGATGATTGATAGGATGAAACAATTGTTTGAGGATGTATCCAAGTAATGGTATGAACATGTCTTGTGAAAGACATGGAACTCTTTGGATTTCTCATCATAATAGACAGACTTTAGATAGGTTATTGAGGGCATCGTGCCATGAGGGATAGATGGCCACCTCTCCACATAAAGGCTTATGGAGGTATTGGATTGTAATGGTGTCTTTAAGGTTGAAGGAGGGAAAGTAACCCTTATTGTTGAGAATAGTTGGATTTGTTGTGTTGGAGGGGATTGGGAACATGAAAACAAATTCTCCAATCGGATTGTGGAGACAAATAGCATGGATACACACCAACATGTGATCCATTCTATACATGTTAGTGTTGGGACCTAGGAGTGCAAAAGGCGCTCAACCTAGATAGAATCTCAGATGCATTGTGGTAGAATGATGGATAAGTAAGACGTGAAACTTCACATAGGTTGTGTATGCTTCTAATTTGTGAATCTTGGAAAATATTGGGAGAGGATTTGGTGAACTCTTCACCATTATCACTCCCTTGACATATGGTTTAAGAGTGAATTGTTGCATACCTTAAGGACTTAAGAAGAAATCCAAGGGGAAGCAGTTGATGATGGAGGTAACTATAGCCCCTTTGTGATGGTTTGAGGTAATAAAGGTGACCCGACCTTCTTGTTTGAAGAGAGATATGAAAACATGTGGAAAATGTGAAGGGAAGAGATCGATTGCATGTGAAATTACCTTGTTGGAAAGTTGGAAGCATATTGCAATGAGTACTAGAGATGGTGTAGGGAGACGATGCGTGAGGATTAAGTACTAGAGAAGAAGTAATTTTTAAAGTTGCGATGATTGGAAATATGGCGGATTCTTCTTAGGAATATTGGTGTTGAGTATTGGTACATTAGATAGAAGATGTGAAAGGCATGAGAAGGGACCATGAAGTGGTTCCTTGGATAATAATCGGAGTGCAAAAGGAAGTTTGACAACTGTGGGGTAGAGGTGATGACCTTGCCTTGGTTCAACAAACTTGTATAAATGATCAAAGTGCGAATCGAAAAGGAAATTTTGACATGAGGAATTTAGTTCTCATAGAGTTGAGAGCTATGGTTGGAAAAACTACCCAACTAGTTTGACACTTGAGAGTGCATACTAAGTAAAGGGATGACAAGGTTGGAAAATTATTGAAATAGTAGTAGGTTGCACAAGTGTGATGGATGGACTATTTTGGGAATTTTTTTGGAAGACTTGGTTTCAACAATAACAATGGTTTTCAAGAGAAGTAATCATTATTGAAGACGTTGTTGAGGGTGGAAACAACTTGGAGTGGTGGAGGATGTCACACCCTTAGCTAAGAAGGAGCCTTGTCAAAAATCTGTTATCCATGGGAGTAATTTAGGTGGAAACATGTTCAGTTAAATTCCTGATGGACATTGTTTGAATGGATCTAATAACCCTACATGGAATTCCACGTTGGAGAAATTCTTGGCATGTTGACAACTTGGTGGACAGGTGCATCAACACAAGGGATTCTGGGATGATACCAAAGATGGGGCACATCAGGAGGAGAGACCAACATGTGAGGTGAAGGTTCATGAATACATGACCAATATGTTGACACGAACACAAAATAGAACCCAAGGAAGGGGCATGTGGTGGTGGAGCATCCAAGCCAAGATATCACATGATGGCTGAAAAAAGGTAGCATGGGTCAAGATCCCATGGGTGGAACATTGGTAGGTGTACTTGAGTGCAGAACATAGTCCAATTGCATTAGAAACGTAACATGGATTGGGAGCCTTGGCACAAAGTGGTACCAAAGTGGTCAACCAGCATGTGATGGGTGCACAGTAGAGGACGTGATGTTTGAGCATGGATACACACATGCACACACACACACACATGTACCTTGGGAGGATAAAAAATAAATTGGAATGAACACAAGTACAAAAAAGTGTAAGGGAGAGCAATGTGAAGGGAGTATAGGAGTAGTACGACTTAGACACACTTCAAGGAACAGTCTGTCACATACCTAGAGTAACATGACTTAGGCACACTTATGGGTAGAGTGTACCATAGTCCCAAAGTAGTGCAACCTGGGCACACATCTGAGTGCAATCTGATGCATATTTAATTAGCATGACTTGGGTGCATTTACAGGTTAACATGTGACCAAGACAAGTTCCACAAGAGGTGGACCTATTGGTGTGATAAGGGGAGAGACTTCTAGAGTTGGAAAAGTGTTTTAGAAATTCAAGGGTTTATTTGTAAGGAGTTTCTACCATGTTTTAGATGCACTCATGACAAAGGTTTCCTTTGGTTCCCTCCTTATTCTTGTACTTGTAATTTGGAACTCTTATAATATAAATATTTGGTGCACCCCTTTGAGATGACACCTATCATACTCTTGTGTTTGGATTAGTTATGTGCACTCTATTATAACATGGATAAACTCAGTAAGAAAACACATAAGTAAATTGAGAAGCTTAGTATGTCGATGTCGGGTTTGTCACGCCACCAAAAAGTGGAGCTTGAGGTTATGTCACATGACTATGGAAGGAAAGGAGGCTTCAACATTGGGTTGGATCCTTAATCCAGTGACATAAATACTCTTCATTCAAAATTCACATGAAATATTTTGTAAAAATTATGAGATGAATAAAGTGAAAGATGCAAAACTTTTTCTCTTAAAATATTCAGCCAACAAAGACATTATTTATAATTTTGAATGTTGGAGGCCGTCCCTTATCCCACAAACAAAGAGGTCTTATACACCAATTTATAGTGTGGAGTGATATTAAAATTATACTATTATTATTATTAAAAAATGGGTTTTATAATTTGTCACCCCATAATAACTAAAGACAATTATAAAATTCCCTTTGCAAGTTATAATATGATGATATGTTGAATCAAAACAATTAATGTAATTTTGTATATCCAATAACCTAAAGTAAGTTATTCTTGTAAACAATCATCATCATCAAGATGATATTAATGGTTAATGTCCACTAGGAATACAAATTTTGAAATTGAGATTTAAGGTGGGTGTATGCACTGTATTCTAAGAAAAATGTTTTTCATCCTCAACACTCATAGCCACATAAAGATGACGAATCCTATTAACCCAGAAAGTTTTAGGAATTGTCGAACACCTTCCAACACCAAAATTTACAACCATAATCATTTTAACAATTAAATTATTTGAACACAATATATTTATTTAAAAATTAACAATTTATTATTGATTAACACTTAATATAGTCTTGTCAAATCTTGCTACCACGGTTGGTTTCGATGGGCCTCATTCTAGATGGTGACCTGAGTTCAAACCATGCAAGGTAGCCGAGAGGATACAATTAAAATCCAATCATACCAAGGGTTGGTGTGGTCAGGCCAAGTGCAATGCCCAAGTGATTTTGATAGCTTAGATGCCGATGGGTTAGGTTTCTTAGACCATAGGCTAGTCCCCCAAGTCACAAACAAACTAGCAAACAAAAAACAACAATTATTGTAGTCTTATAAAATAAGTTGGTCTTGTAAACAATGATCATTATCAATTAATTTTTTTTGTTGATTGCTTAATCATTTTTAATAATTAAATTATTGTTTATTGACAATTTATTCTAGATTAACACTTAATGTAGTCTTCTAAAATTAATAACATAATTCAAAAATATTAAAATTTGAATTATCTCAATATTATTAATACTTAATTTATATTATCTAAATGTATAAATGAATAAAAAATATACACTAATTACTTAATCATTGCATGAAAGATATTAATATTAAATTGTTTGAACTTTAATAATTATTTAATAGACAAAATGATAAATGAAATAAAATCCATTGATTTATTTAACAATATGATAGAAAATGGAGAAGAAAACATTAATAACTAGATTGAATCTATTATTTCATCATTAGTAATAATATTAATTTTGATTATACATTAAACTTAAGAGTCCATTTATGACCCAAAAGCTCTAAGAACTGTCAATTCTAAAACAACCATTCATTTATACAACAAGAGAGTTAGGATTATAAAATCATAATCTTAGACCTCATTACATGCCTTTACAATGTTTATTACTTAGATAATGCTTGCACATAGAAATAAAATAAGAAAGAGAAGTAGAAAAAGAAAAATAATCACTTGAATATGCAAAAATGGTAATGTATTGGGAAGAACTTCATTTTTATGGCCTCTTTGCTCTATACCACCCTCTTTTCTTGGCTATTTGAACCTACAATCCTTACAAATGAAAAAAAATACTCTATTATGGATTGCTGGATGGAAATATGAACCTCAAAATTTTTGTTAGAATACTTTTCTATATCACTAATGAGAATGTTTCCCTTCTACTTTTTGCAAATTTAGTTAGAATATATGCTTCTTATCACTCCACCAAATTCATGGCCAAATTTATAATTAATTTGTAAATGTTGTGTATGTTTATGTTTTAGTTATAATGACTTTGTTGACAACACAACACAAGTTTTTTTTTAATTCATTGGTGGTCCAAATTAGTTAAAAAAAAATCAAAATTTTCTATGTCAAATACAATATCCTCAATTGAAAAAGAATCAAAATAACCAAGCAATGAGATAATTTAAATCTCATTTGGTCAACAACAAACTCATTTAAATCAACTAAAAATATTTTTCCATGTTATATGACTAAGGTGCATTATGAGTGTTATATAATACAAAATGGTTGAGGGTTAATAATAAGGCATATCCTCTAACCATATAATTTTTTATTGATTTAGTAATGCACACGGTTTAAAAAAATATGATCACCCACCATCTATAAAGGAGAAGACTGCCACAATTTGTATGGTCGTCACATGTTTGCACCTTTGTCCATCATTAGCGGGGAAGGATCTTTTTAGTGCCCCTTCCTCCTCATAAACCCACAAGAAAACATGATCGTTGTAGTTGATTTGTTGATCAAATATAGGTCATTGACAAGGTGTGGAATATGATGTATCCTCTTCTCCCTTGAATGTTATGGGGCTTATGGAAAGATTCTTACATTTCTTACCATATAATACTCCATACGGGGTGGCATCAAGGGATCTATGATAGTTGTTATTGTAGGAAAACTCTACCAATGGGAGATATATCTGTCTTTGGTTATGTTGGTCCATGGCATACATCCTTAACAAATCCTCCATTACCCAGTTAAATCTTTCAGTTTGGCCATCAATCTCTTAATGATATGCCATACTAAAATTCAATTGGTATGCAAGGACTCTTGGAGACTCTTTTAGAACCTAGAGGTGAATTATGACCTTTTTATTTGAAATAATTTTTTGAGGGGCCCCATGTAATCAGATTAGATTTTGGAGGAAAATTTGAGCATTAAAGGTACATTTTATTATAATGAAATGCACAGTCTTAGTCATTTTTTCTACAACAGCCATTATACAATCATGTCTATAGGGGGGTGGTGGGTAGACCCCCCACAAAATCCATGGAAATCACTCACCATTCATTTTTTGGCATCTCATCTGGTTGAAGGAATCCTACTAGGTGATGGTGTTCGACCTTAACTTGTTGACTCTCCAAAAATTGAGATACATATTAGACTATGTTTTCTTTCATTCTAGACCAGAAGAATTCCCTTTTCAAGGTTTAATTAAACTTTCTGACTCCTAGGTGGGATGAGTACAACACACAATGGGATTAGTCCATTACCAACTGTAAGTTTTGAACCTGTGTAGAGAAGCAAATCATACATAATATTTTAATAAAATTATAGATTACAAAACAATATTCACACATAAAACATAGATATTTACCCTTGAAACCCTTAACTAGGAAAACAAACAAACCTTGGAGCCACAACTCCTATTTTAACACTATTATTATGAATCACTCATAATACAATATAGGTATTCCGCAACATCCAATACCCTAATACATTAACTCGAATTAAAAATAGATCCCAATCCTTTAACTAGGATTAAATTACATATTTTTAGAAAATTTTGAAAAACAACAAAAAAAATCGAAACAAATATGGCGCTCGCTATGCCCATGTCGAAAATGGCCAGTTCTGATATTCGCTTCGCGGAAGGGTGATCCAACCAGTAGTTGGCATGTCGTTGAACTTCGACAAAGTATAGCACTTCGACTACTTCGACTGCTTCAACGGGTCCAACAAGTCCAAACCTTTACACAATCGACCTCGACAAACCTCGACAGGTTTCACGATCAACATACAACATCTTGACATGCCTTGTCAGCACCTGTTGAACATCGACAGAATGTCTCTATCTTCTATTCATATGTGACGGTTGAGCTTCTAAACTGTTATATCTTCTCTTGTAACTGAATGTAATGGGTAGTCACCAAGTGTATCAACATTGTATATGAACATGTACATTATTGTAATAATGGATCCACCTTCATGGAGAAGAAGTAATAATAGAAATTGGTTTGAATTCTTGCATATTGTCTGTGCACATACTTTTTGTCGATATAGTATATTTCCTGCTTTACTTGCTATTTTTCTAAGCTTCTGCCATAACAATTCTCGACTCATTCAGACGATTGTTGTCCCTAGTGTGCACCTGGGAACAACCTGGATAATTGGTATCAGAACTTGATCTTGTTCATATATTAAGTTACCTCAACACTTCCATAGAAGTTATTTAACTTATTCTTATTCAAACACGCTTGCAAACTCAACAACACAAGAAGACACTTCCTTTGACTTGAAAAAATATGGCCAAATAAGCAGACAATATACATGCAACTATCGAGACAGAGAAAATCATGATAGGAAAAGCACTGACTCACTAGTGGACCAAAATGTTCACCCAGTTCAGCGAGGTTCTCATGTGATTCGCTTTGAGCTCCAGGGAACCCACGATGCGACCTCACTCTGTAAAATCAACCCCTTCAAAGTGCAAATGAATTTGGACATACCGAATCTTTAAGGCAAGATTGACGCGGAATCTGTCAACAATTGGGTACAACAACTAGAATCTTACTACTATGTGAATCAACACTACGAAGTGGAAAATATCACCATTGCATCCTTAAATATGTCGACCTCTGTACACTGCTGGTGGAAGAATTTATCGACAAAAATGCAAAAATAAGGTGACCCCATAGACACATGGGTAAAATTTGTCGAATATGTATGAAAGAAGTTATACCTGCCCAAGTATCTTGAACAACAATATAAGAAGTGGCAGCAACTAAGGCAATGGAAAGACCAGTCCATGCAGAATTACATTGACGAGTTTTATCGACTCATAGCTAGACTTTGTGTCCAAGAAGAAGAATAATTGCTTGTCTTGCAGTACGTCAATGGTTTATCCCAATACATTCCGAAAGGGATGGATTTTTTGACTGTCAGTACCCTTGCGGATGCATCTCATTACACCAACAAGCTTGAAGCTAAAAAAAAAGGAAAACCATGTTTCACGAACAAACCAATAGGTCGAACATCCGATAAGAAGTCATCAGTCGGATCTGACAAGTCAAAGCACCCTTCTTAGCTGACTCCGCTAAATCTTGATTATCATAAGAAGAAATTTCAGAAAGACAAGAAGGATCACAACAAACAAGATCCTACTGAGAAATGGTGTGATTATCACAATTCATCATGACATGATACATCATAATGCAAAGCTCGGAAGACATTTTTGACAAAATTGTTAACCTCCAACTTGTCCGATAGAACCCTAGTAGAATATGATCAAGATGCAACAACCCTCTTGGCTTCAACCTCAACCACTCCCGCAACCTCGAATCTCATCGATGAGGAGGAATAAGAGCATATGTTCCATACACGGATATGGATTCATAAAAATCCATTACATCTGATTATGGACAATGGTAGTTAGAAGAACTTTGTTTCTTAATATCTTGTGAAGAAACTTGGTCTTTTCATCACTCCACATATTCGGTCTTACAATATCGGTTGGATGAAGGATGGACAGGAGCTAAGGATCACACACCAATGGAGACTCACCTACTTCATTAATCCTTTTGAAGATCAAGTACTCTGTGATGTGGCACCGATTTCCGTAGCCGATGCCTTGTTTGGGAAACTTTACTTGTGGGATCGACACGATACATATCAGTCACGACCTCAGAAGGTGATTGCCAAAATTCGGAACCAATGGTACGACGTACCCAAAAAACCCACATAAACAATTCCTATGATAACTTCCAAACAAAAAAAGAAGCTTATCAACCATGCCCATAAGTTCACATTAATTATGATAAAGACTTAGCATTCCAGAAAGACTGCAACAATGAGTCAACTCACCGACCGGTGCAGCTCTAAAAAAAACAACAAATCGAACACATATTTGAGAAATATCGGAACATATTTCAAGAGCTGAACAATACCTCTACATTATCAGGTAAAACACTCCGTTTAACTTGCTCCTGGTTCTTCATTACCTAACACATTTGTTTACAGAAGATTCATTCTTCAGAATAAAGAGATTTGCAGGAAAATCTAGGACTTGATCGGCAAGGTTCATATCCGCCCCAACACCTCTCCTTGTGGAAGTCCAGTCAGGCTAGTTCCAAATAAAGATGGGACTTGGCGCATGTGCATCGACTATCGACCTCTCAACAATATTTCAGTGAAGAACATATACCCTCTTCCAAGGATAGATGAACTCATCAACTGTCTGAAAGGTGCAAAGTTCTTTACGAAACTTGACCTTAAGTTGGGATATCATCAAATTCCAATCAAGTTCACCGATGTATGGAAAATGGATTTCAAGACTAGCCAAGTATTTATTAAATGGTTAGTCATGCCTTTTGTCTTAGCCAATGCACCTACAACCTTCATGAGATATATGGATGACCTTCTATGAGCTTTCATAGGCAAGTGTGTCATTGTCTATCTTGACGATATTTTGATTTTCATTCGATCACGTGAAGAACGTGTCAAACAACTTCGACACTCTCCAACAACATCGACTATATATGAACATGGAGAAATGCTCATTTTTGATGACCAACATCAAATATTTGGGGTATGTAATTGACTCTGCAGGCATTCATGTCGACCCAGAAAAAATACAGATCCTCAAAGATTGGCCCATTCCTCAAAACATTCATGAGCTAAGAAGTTTCCTTGGTTTGGTGAATTTATACTGATGATTCATACGTGGCTTCATTCACATCGTACGGCCTTTAAATCAGTTGATTAAAGGAAACGTGGAAATTGTATTCAAATGGACACCGACACAACAATAAGCTTTTGAACAACTCAAAAACAAGCTTTGTACTACACCAGTACTTGTGTTACCTAATTTGCATCAACCTTTTGAGATTGAGACGGGCACATCAGACTGTGCCCTCGGTGCAGAGATCACTTAGCCAGCTCACCCAGTCGTGTTTCATTCCGAAACTTTCAACGAAACTGTTAGAAGGTATTCAACATATGTAAATAACTGTAATCCATTATGCAATCTCTTAAGAAATTGAGACACTAAATTCTTATCTAGGAAACGATCATCCTTATTGACCATAAACCTTTACAGTTTTCTTTGTCCCAGTCGAAAATACATATAACTCGACAAATCAAGTGGATTAATTATCTACAACAATTTCAATTGGAAATTAAGTATCGGAAAGGAAAAGCCAATTCCACAACCGATTGTCTCAGTTGACCACCCATTACTCTACTATCTACAATGATGAGTATGCAGGGTTATGACATCACTACTTGGCCACAATTGTATTCAGTAGACTGCGAATTCTTTGCTATTTATCGATAGCTTTAGGATGAAATGCTATCTACTGTTGTCTACTTCCTGAAGGACACATTGTTATACAATCTTAGACAACTTTGTGTACCGATCAGTGATCACCGACAAAATCTCATTTGGGAAGCGCACTACAACTATAATGAAGGACATTTTGGAGTCATAAAAACACTTGTTATCCTCCAGAAGTATTTTTACTGGCCTTCACTTAAATCTGACGTCAACAAGTACATTCGATCGTGTGTGGTTTGTGCCATTGCTAAACCATTGAATTGACAACAAGGACTGTACACACCCCTTCCAGTTCCTAGTCAATTGCGGGAATCTATTTCTATGGACTACTTGATGGGATATCCTAATACCAAACATCAACATGATGCGATCTTAGTAGCAATCGACATATTTTCCAAGATGGATATACTTATACCATGCAAGAAGACTACGACAACACAATAGACTGCTCAGATCTTCTTCGAACATGTGTGGAAACATTATGGCATCTCGACGACCATTATTTTCGACAAAGATGATAGATTTGTCAACACCTTTTGGAAAAATATCTAGCAATAGATCGAAACAAGAATTTCTTTGTCGACAACCTTCCATTCATAGACATATGGACAAATGGAAGTTGTAAATTTCTTGGTAGTACAACTGCTTCTCATGTACAACCACAAGCATTGTCGAACATGGGATGGTAGCTTTCCATACATACAACACAGTTACAATTGTGCTCAACATAGTTCTATGGGAAATATTCCATTTGAGATCTATTATGAATTTCAACCCTAGGATCCCATCGACTTGATCATTTCCTTGACACAGTTGAATGACACTAACTTCGAAGGAAGAGAAGTTGAAAAAGCATTGAGGTTTGGATATTAAATATACAACATCTAGAAGCAATCATAGGAAATGTTACAATGAGCTAATGCAAAATCTAAGGCCCAACTCGACAAGCATTTTATTCCTCATTCATTCCAAATTGGGGATTAGGTCTGGTTACATCTAAAGAAGGAGCACTTCACTAGTCTGTACAGAAAGCTGAAACCTTTGCGATATGGTCCATACAGTATCCTTAAAAATATTGGTGAAAATGATTTTTAACTCGACGTACTTGCATGCCTTTGCTTATATCCAATATTCAATGTAGATCTACTTCAACCATACCATGCACCATTGATGGAACAAAATGACTTGCAGACAACAAAACCCAAAAATCCATCTAGATGTTTAGGAAACTATTCTTTGCAACACCATCGTGGGACAATGCATACACCATACAAGGACGGACTCCATTCCCTTGTTTCAACTGTCTAAATCTGGACAACTCCTTGTGCAAGGAAAATGGTACTCTGCTACTGAAGTATCCAACATGTTTCCTCACTTGAACGAATAAACAATGGAGACCATTATTTCTTAAGGAAGGAGGAATGATCTAACCAACAGTTGGAATGTTGTCGAACTTCGACAAAGTCTAGCACTTCGACGACTTCGACTACTCCAATAGGTTCAACATTGGCTTCGACAAGTCCGAACCTCGACAGGTTTCGTGATCGACATAAAACCTCTTAACATGCCTTTTTGACACATGTTGAACATTGACATAATGTTTCTGTCTTCCAGTCATCATGATGGTTGAGCTTACAAACTATTATAACTTCTCTTGTAACTGAACGTAACGGGTAGTCACCCAAGCATCTCAACATTCTATATAGACATGTACATTATTGTGATAATAGATCCATCCTTCATGGAGAAGAAGCAATAATAGAAAATGGTTCGAATTCTTTCATATTTTCTGTGCACATACTTTCTGTCGATATAGTGTATTTCCTACTTTACTTGCTCTTTTTCTAAGCTTCCTCCATAACAGTGCTCGACTCATTCAGTCGACTTTTGTCCCCAGCGTGCACCTGGGAATGACTTGGATCGAAGGGGGAGGGCATCGAAATTCCCACCCCTATTACCCCTTTTGACCCAACGCTATTCACAACACGCCTCACACATATGGTAGAGCGCTAGGTGAGGGGATCATTAGGCACACCGTTGACAAGCACACCCCCCAACTCACACATGCAAATAATATAACACATACCCGACACCAACATTTGAATTCCATCAGTGGTTGATGCATACATCCTTCTTTTTATTCTAATAAATCCATCGTCATCAAATGGGTAACCATCTATTAAATTATTGAGAAATATGTGTAAGCATGCGGTAATAACTCTGCTAGCATGCAAATCAATAGCAAAAGCTACTAGTCTATCCTTCTATTTGTACAAGCACCAAATAATAAATAATAAGTAAGATACAAGAGAAAAATAATAATGCACTGGTTATGCATGGTAAAACCACAAATGAGGAAACATCCACAGGAAGGTATGGTCTTTTTTATTCTTCAGAAACTTCCAATCTTACGCTTGAGCTCCACCCACATATGTTTATCACATCTTCACATTGTTATTCACAATAGAATTCAACAAACCCAAAGGGTCTCCTTCACCTCTATTATATAGCTAGAGGTATGAAAGAATAACATCCCATAATATATGTGGGATAAATGATTTTCCACCTCCTTATATAATGAATGGCAATAGGATAATATTACTCCAACATGCATGTGGGATAATTGTTTTTACATAACATAGAGAGAAGTATGCCTCCCTTTTCTAGATAAGACATCATAACATCTTATGACATCACACTAGACATCATTACACTTGCAATAATAGCATTACACTTTCCAACACTCCCCCTTAATGATGACTAAGGAGAAGGAACACACATATGGAGGAAGATGGCATTACATTAACCTTCCCCCTTGATGACAACTTACCTTTTGTCATGGATTTGGTGAAGATATTGGTAGCTTGTTGTTTCATGTGACAATACTCTAAGCAAATAACACCATCTACAACAATATCTCGAATGCAATGCGTATCAAGGTCAATGTGTTTAGTCTTGGAGTGACATTTTAGAACATTCTAAATCCAAACTACTTCTTTAATTTATTCCTTAGCTTCCATGTACTTTGCTTTACAAGAATAAAGAGAAAGATTTCTTAACAACGAAAATTTTAGGGGTGAAATTTTTCCCATGGGCGAAATAATAGGATTTTAAATTTTGAAGGGGTGAATTTTTATATAGAAATATTTTAAAATGTTTTATAATAATTCACCCTAAAATTAAATTTTTTTTACATAAGTGAACTCTTTTGTCCATCCAAAAATATAAAGAAAATTTTTGGTAATATATTTTTTCCCTCCATAATTCATGAAGTATCCTTCATTTTCGACCCAATTATTTGGAATCAATATTTTTTTAGGATTAGTTCACCCAATATTTCACCTAAGGGTTATACATGTTAGGTTAATCTAGACTTAGGTTAAAAATTATTAAAGACATTATCCAGTTAATAATGGGTTTATAATTATTGGTTTAGGAGCCCATGGTTTTGGGTGTCCCATGGTATTTTCCCATGGTATCACATGTGATAACTGAATTGTTTCTTAAGATAATCATAGTAAATAATGATTTTACAGTTAGTGGTTTATTATCCCATGGTTTTGGGTGTCCCATGGCATTGCATGTGACAAATCCTATTTAAGGACTTGAGAAACTCCATGGTAATTAGAAGATCTATCTTTTATATTAAGATATTCACGATGGATTTTTGATGAACACATTATTTAATGTTCATTTATTTTATTATTACATAATTATTTATCCTATTAATAGATTCAATTGTAGTCAACAATCCAATCCATTTTTTTACTTTCCTTTAGATAAATTAAACATTTATTTTATTTGATAAATCCATTTTAGTTAATGCTTGAAATGTTGTGTATAAGAGGGGTAAATTATATTTTTCTTTTCAAACATAGAAAATGAGTATATTATAATTCTATAAAAATATTTTCCTATTAAATTATATATGATCTTATATAATATCAAAACATTTTTATTCACCAAAAAATTATGAAAGTTTTATAATTTAGTGAAAGATTTGTTGGTATTTTACAAAGATTTTATAATGTAATGAACCATTCACCAAAATATGTGTGTGTGTGTGTAATGAAACATTCACACACACACACACACACACACACACACACACACACACACACACACACACACACACACATTTGATCAATTNAGAGGATTCACCCAATTATTATACATATAAATTTATGGAGGGTTCTTAAAATTTTCCTTGGTTCTCAACTTCTTACTGGTCTATGAAATCAGACTTGAGTTGAGATGAAATATGTATATTTCAATAGGTCATCTATCTGAATTATCCCCTTCCCAATCAAAATTTGTATAACCAAGAAGTGAAATTATAGCCCTACTAGAATATAAAAGATCATAATGCAATGTCCCTTGTAAATATCTGAGAATTATCTTTGCTTCTTTTCAATGGATTTCATGGGGATTTTGCATAAACCTCAAGACCATGATGACTACAAAAGATAGATTAGGCCTTTTATGTGTCAAATATATCAAACTCTCGATAAGTTGATGATACAAAGTGGCATCAACAAGAGGAGTATCATAATCAACAATTAACTTTCCATTGGACTGAAACGCCATTGACAAAGGCTACAATCACTCATATGAAACCTACCAAGTAAATATGTAGCATACTTAGGATGAAAAAGGAATATACCATTGGCCATATGCCAAATCTAAAGACCCAAAAATTATTCAATAGGACTAAAATTTTCATTTCAAATTGATGTTTAAGATTATTCTTCAATTCTTGTATAAATGCAAGCCGACTGCTAGTAAGGATTAGTTTATCCACATAAAGTGCCACAATGAGGACATCATCATCAACGTTATTAACATAAATATTTGGATCATATTTACACCTTTTGAAACCATTCTTCAAGAAATAAGTATCAATTTTCTCATACCAAGCTCTAGGTGCATGCTTAAGACCATATAAATACTTGCTTAATTTGCATACCAAACTTAAAGTTTCAACGGTGAAAAAAACATATGGTTGTTTCATATAAATGTATTCACTAAGATCACCATTTAAAAGAAACACCCTTGACATCCATTTGGTCTATTTCCTATTAATAAGATGCAACAAGAGAAAGTATCAGCTCTTATTGAATTCATTTTAAAAACTAAAGCAAAAGTTCCAATGTAATCTATATCTTCTTGTTGATAAAAACCATTTACTACTAATCGATCCTTCTATTTTTCAATCTATCCTTTTGAAATAATTTTTTTTTATAAATCCATTTACAACCAACTAAATTCTTTCTGGGAGGAATGGAAACAAGAGTCCAAGTCTTGTTATTCATTAATGAGTCATACTTAGAAGTCATTTATTTTTCCCATCCAGGTTTTTCTTTAGCTTGAGAATATGTGGACAAGTCATCTATGGGAAATACTTTAGTTATGAGAGAAAAGACAAATCTTGTATTTTTAGTATTAGAAGGAATACAAATCTCATAACTTGGAAATTCAAGAGTTTTAAGGCCCAAACAAGAAGAGGATTAGTGGTGGAAACCACTCTAATATATTTGGAAAATTCGGGTAGATCACTTGAGGAAGAAGGTGAACTAGGATCTAGATCATGCACAAAAGTAGAGGAAGGGTAATAGATATGGGAGCTATAGAAGTTGTAGCAAAATTTAAGGTAACATGAGGTTCAACTAACTCAAGTGGATGAGAGATTTCATTGAATTGAACATCTCACCTGATGATGAGTCCTTGTGTAGAGATATCAAATTACATTTATGCTTTAGAATCCTCACCATAACCTATGAAAATAAATTTGTGATACTTGGGATCTAAATTTTTCCATTTTTCATCTAGAATATAGGCATAAGTGTTATATAGTTGTCATTGATGTCAAAGGTGTTCACAAATGACAAATGAAGAACCATTGAATATGGCAACAGATTGAAGGTTGCAAGTATCCAGAATAACAAAGGAAAAACCCTGTTACAGGTTGCAGGCTACAAGGTGAATGAAAAACGAATAACCCTATAGCAAGTTTAATGACTAAAGATTGATCATCCAATATTGTTGCTGAAAGAACTGTCATAAAGGATGGCTGCAAAGAAATCGTGTAGATCCGCAAAGTCATGGTGAGATTTGAAATCGATCTGAAATCAACGATTAGGAAGAATCCCGCTCTAGATCTAACCGTGAACATCAAGTTTACATAAGTTGGGCAGAAAATCCAAAGTTCTGCATTAGTTCTAGAATGGACGATAAGGGAGCGACCCGCACTAGATCTGACGGTGAAGATCAAGGTTACATAAGTTAGGAGAAAAATCCAAAGTTCCGCAAAAGAACAAGATGGTCGGTCAGTGGTAAATCCGCAAGGAAATCAACGGTCCAAAAAAATGCGAAAACAAAGTTGCAGAAGGAAATTGCAGAAGTCAAAAATAGGAAAGTGTGATTCTGCATACCGTAATCTGGACATATTGGATGACTAAATTTAGTTACGCTAAAATAGATCAATGGTGTAGAAAAAGAATTGCAAAAAGAAGATTGCATAAAGGAGTTTGCAGAAAGGCACAAGAGGACAGTTGACATCCCGAATCTTGAAATTTGGAGATCGAAGATCAGGAAAACGCCCGACGAAGATCAACGGTGGGGAATCATTGATGAGAAAATCTTGGTGCAGAAAGGAGATTTTGAGGCAGAAATCAACGGTTAGATTGACTGTCTGGATTGACTTGGAGATAAGATCAATGATTCTGATCGCATTAGGAAGTTAATCCCGTGGAAAGAAGTTTGGAAGTACGGAAGCACTTGCAAACATTGGACAGAGGTGCGGAAATGGTTTCCAAGCTGCAGAAACGAGTTATGAGGTGCAGGATCAATGAAAGAATGTGAAAGGACGTTTTGGAAGGTGTGGTCTTCATATCTAAAAGGGCACAATAGTGAAAGGTGTGTTTGTTTAGTTTTAATAGACACAAATGTTGAAAGAATCTTAAACGCTAAGAAGTATTTAAGCAGTGACCTAAGTAAGAAGGAAGAGGTCTCTACAGTTTGAATTGCATGATCAGAATCAGAGACCAGTGGGTGTTATAGAATTTAGTGGGAGAGAAATTGTGAGAATCATAACAAGGTGGCAGGGTGGTGCTAGGGCAGGCCACAGGTCTGCAGGGGGTTAAAGCCTCCTTTTAGTCGTAGCTAGAGAACAGGGTGTTGTAGCATCCTTGTCTGTTGTAGTAGGCAGAAGACCATAAGGGTGTTGTATCATCCTAGTCTGTAGTTGCAGGAAAAATCTAGGGTGTGTTTTGCATTTTTTCTATTGCAGCAGATAAGAAATTTTGTAAATTCATCTTATTAATGAGTTTATGTTGGTGGTTTCCTCTTTTTAGGTTTCCACTATAAAACTGTGTCTTAATTGTTGATTTTATGTATTTTAAAGTAACAAATAACAATACTGATTCACCCCGCCCTCTTAGTATTGTGGGATAAACCAACAATTGGTATCTGAGTCGGTTCCTTCACAACAGTTTAACCACTTGAAGGAAGATCCCATCCAAAAATCACAATGGATCTACACGAAGTTTTGGCCACTAACAAACCTCCATTACTTACTGGAGAAAATTATGCTTACTGGAGTGTAAGGATGAGGTGTCATCTGATGTCCCTAGGATGGAAGGTTTGGGTAGCAACCCAACAAGACCATAGGAAACCAATACCCTACAGACACAGTTGAACTAGGTAAATATGAAGGTAATTCCAAAGCCTTAAACACAATCTTAAGTGGTTTAACAAACTCGGTACTCACTAAAGTGATGCAATGCACATCTGCCAAACAAGCATGGGACAAGTTGAAAATTATCTATGAAGGAGAATCTAAGGTCAAAGAATCTAAACTCCAAACATATAAAGGTCAATTTGAAAGTCTTAAAATGAAAGAAGAAGCGAATATTGGTGAATACCTTATTCATGTAGATGAATTTGTTAATGCGATCAGAGGCCTTGGAGGAAAATTAAAAGAGAAGGAAGTCGTAAGAAAGGTACTAAGAACATTACCAATGAGATATGATCCAAAGGTATCCACCTTAGAAGAACGAGATGATCTTAAAATGGTAACAATAGATGAGCTACATGGAATCCTCACTGCTTATGAGATGAGAACATGACAAAATGGATCTTCGAGAAAAGAAGTAGCTTTTAAAGCCTCCTTAAAAAATCAATCAGAAAACCCAAATGATGAGGAAGCCTTTTTCATTAATAAACTTGGGAGAGGAACTGGAAAATACAAAGGGAAGTTACCCTTAAAGTGTTTTAATGGAAGGATTGGACATTTTTCCTCTAAATGCACCTACACTAAACAAGATGAGAATGAAGAGAAGGAAACTTCCAAGTTCAAAATGGGTAAATCAAGAAACAAGAAAAAACACCATGAGAAAAAAGAAAATTGTTTACACCATGGAAGATAGTGAAGATTCAGATGGAAGTGAAGTTGAAGAAACTAAATTTTTATTCATGTGACTAGATACTCAAGCCTCAAATACTGACTTAGATATGGAAGGAGAAACATATCTAAGAGCTGAACTTGTTAGCACCCTTGAAGAACTTGAGATATGTAAGAAAAAGAACAGACAGTCAAATCTCCTCATTAGTCAGTTGGAATTTCAACTCCTATATGCCAAAACGGTTGAGGAGGAACTAAACCTACAGCTCAAAAGAAGAATACATGAGTCTGAAAAGCTTGCAAAAGAAATCATGCAATTCAAGAGAAAGCTTGATGAAGGATCTATCAAATCAAAGTTTGAGAATACCTCAAGGATTCTAGATGACATTTTGAGTAGCCAAAGGCCATTAAGTGATAGGTCTGGTTTGGATTTCGTTAAAGAAAATAAGCCAGAGAGTTTTCCTGTCACAAATCAAGAAGGAAGTAAGAAAATCTATGCTGAAGTACTAAAGACTCCAGCTAAAAAGGAAAGAAGCAAGAAAGTTGGCTTAATTTATCAAGGTAAAAATAGAAATAATCTAGCACCCAAGAGACAAATAGATATCTACATATCTTTTTAGGTCACTGATTTGATTGTAATAATTTTGGTCATAAAGCCTCAAATTGCAAAACTTAAAGAAAGGTTTTTGAATTCAAGAAGAAGTCATCAAGTAATGAATCGAAAGGAAATAAGAATATTTTTACATTACTTCAAAAATATGACATAGATTGTTATAAATGTAATAAACATGGACACATGGCAAGAGATTCTAAACTAGAGACACATACAAGGAATACGATTGTAATCAAACCTCAGAACACCAAACAAAAGAAGCATTGGAAAGAGAAGGAAGAAATGGAAAGTTCCATGATCGCTTTATGTGCAACTAAAAGCAAAGACTTATGGCACTTAGATAGTGGTTGTTCAAAACATATGACCAGTGACTCAATCAAATTCATAACACTAAAGGATAATAAGGGAAAAGTCAATTTTGGAGATAGTCTGTCTTCCAAAATAATCGACAAAGGAACAATTGTTGTCAACAACAAGATCAAAGCAGAAAATGTTTTGCTAGTTGAAAACCTCAAGCCAAATCTTTTCAGTATAAGTCAAACATGCGACCAAGGACACATTTGTATCTTTGACTCAAAAAAATTTGAAATCAAGAATAAGAAAGAAGGAAAGGTCGTTGGTATTGCTATGAGAAATGCAAACAATGTATACATCTTGGAAAATTAAAACCAAAACTACTTAAGTATGGTAGATGAAAGTTGGTTATGGCACAAAAGGTTGGGAGATTTAAGTTTTGACAATCTTGACAAAATAAGCACAAAGGAAGCTGTAAGAGATCTACCAAAAATTGTAGCTCCTCTAAATTCTGTATGTAAACATTGTCAACATGGGAAGCAAACCAGAGTCGGTTTTAAAATAAAAGAACATATGACCTCACACCCTCTGGAAATAATACACATAGACCTTTGTGGACCAACCAGAACTAAAATCCTGCAAGGAGATCACTATTTCATGTTTCTCATTGATGATTACACAAGGATGATATGGGTGGCATTCCTAAAAGAAAAATCAGAAGCATTTGAAAAATTTAAAATCTTCAAGGGAATGGCCGAAAATGAGTCTGGTATGAAAATCAAGTGTCTTAGATCAGATAATGGGGGAGAATTTACTTCCAATGAGTTCAATGAATTCTGTAAAGATCATGGAATTAAGATATAATTTTTCAGTTGCAAAAACTCCTCAGCAGAATGGGGTTGTTGAAAGGAAAAACAGAACAGTCCAAGAAGCTTCCAAAACAATGCTTAATGAAGCAAAACTGTCAGATTCATTTTGGAGAGAAGTTGTATACACACTTAACAGAGGGAAACTCAGAGTAAATAAGGATAAGATACCCTACGAATTGTGGTATCGGAATGCCAACCTCAGTCAAATATTTTGAAGTATTTGGCAATAACTATTACATCAAAAGAAATGAGGATGACCTTGGAAAGTTCGTCTCCAGGACCAATGAAGGAATACTTTTAGGATACTCATCCACCAAAAAGGAATATAGGTTCTACAATAAGAGGTTACATAAAATTGTAGAAAGTGCTGATGTGAAAGTAGATGATATAAAAACAAGGAAAGAAAAATCTTGAAAGGATTGAAAATACATGTGATGATAAAATAAAAGACTCACAAAAGGACGGGAGCATTCATAACGAAGAAGAAGAGAAAGAGAAGGAAGATACATAGGAAGGTGATGAAGACTTCCCTAGAATTAACACTAAAACTCCTTCTAGAAGGATACAAAAGGATTATTCAAAGTCACAGATCATGGGTGATAAAAATGCTGGTGTCAAAACAAGAAGACAACTACCAGATGTAGAACCATCCCTACTCTCAATAATGGAACCCAAAAACTTTACAGAATCCAGCAAAAGTGATGAATGGGTCAAAGCCATGAATGAAGAACTAGATCAGATTGAGAAAAATGAGACCTGCGAACTTGTCCCAAGACCTGAAGATAAGAACATTGTAGGAACCAAATGGATTTTAAAAAACAAGTTCAATCAAGATGAACAAGTAATAAGGAACAAAGAAAGATTGGTATGCAAGGGGTATTCCCAAGTAGAAGGTATTTATTTTGGAGAAAGTTATGCTCCTGTAGCTTGAATTGAAGCAACTGGAATTTTTTTAGCATTGTCATGCCATAAAAACTTCAAAGTATATCAAATGGATGTCAAGTCTGCATTCCTAAATGACAAACTAGAAGAAGAAGTATATATTGAACAACCTAAAGGGTTTCTCTTGTCAGAGAACAAAGACTATGTCTGTAAACTGAAGAAGGATCTCTATGGTCTCAAACAAGCTCCAAGAGCATGGTTTTCAAGACTAGACAATTACTTAAAAGGTTTTAAAAGAGGAGCCACTGAAAGTAATATTTACCTAAAGATTGAAGATAAAAATATGATCATTGTTGTTGTCTATGTGGATGATATCATATTTGGGAGCAATCTTCAAATCCTAAGTGTAGATTTTTCCTCTGAAATGAAGAAAGAATTTGAAATGTCAATGTTGGGTGAATTGACATTCTTCTTGGGGTTACAAGTCTACCAAACAGACGAAGGAATTTTCATATCTCAAACTAAGTACACCAAATATATGTTGAAAAAGTTTAAAATGGAAGATTCCAAACCTGTTAGTACTCCTATGTTCACTGGTTGCAATTTAAGTAAGGATGATGAATCTCTGGAAGCAGATCATACCATGTTTAGATCCATGATTGGCAGTCTGCTATATGTGAAAGCCACAAGACCAGATGTGATGGAAGTTGTTGGATTGGTAGCTAGATTCCAGTCAACTCCTAAAGAAACTCATGTAATAGCAGTAAAAAGGATTTTCAAATATCTAAAAGGTACTATGGAGTATGTTTTATGGTATCCGAAAGGACAAGACTTTACCTTGGAGGCATTACTGATGCAGATTGGGCAGGAAGTGTTGGCGATCAAAAGAGTACTAGTAGAGCAACATTTTTCCTAGGAAATCGTTTAGTATCATGTTCAAGTAAAAAACAATCATCCATTTCACTCTCTACAACAAAAGTACAATATATTGCTTCCGCCTCATGTTGCACTCATGTTATTTTGATGAGACAAAACCTAGAAGATATACTTGTAAAATATGAACATCCAATAGTGATCAAATGTGATAACACTAGTGCTATAAATATGTCTAAAAATCCTATCATGCATTCTAAGACAAAACATATACCAATCAAGTATGACTATCTAAGAGAACAAGTATCTCAAAAATCCGTCAAATTAGAATACATTGACACAAAAGAATAGATTGCTGACATTTTCACCAAACCACTACCTAAAGAATCCTTTGAGCATCTTAGATAGAAAATGGGAGTAATTTCATTACAAAAGTACTAATAGGAGAAAGCTCAATCTTAGGGGGAGAATTGATGACAGGGGGAGTTTTCAGACAAAAAGGTTCCTTTGTCATTCTTGTCAAAGGGGAAGAATGTGTAGAGGTTGCTATCAATGCAAAAGGGGGAGATTGTTGACTATATAGTTGTCATTGATGTCAAAGATGTTCAAAAATGACAAAGGAAGAACCATTGAATATGGAACCAGACTAAAGGTTGCAGTTATCCAGAATAACAAAGGAATAACCTTGTTACAGGTTGCAGGTTGCAAGGTGAATGACAAACGAATAACCCTAAATAAAGTTGAACGGCTAAAGACCGATCATCCAATGTTGTTTATGAAAGAACTGTCCCAAAGGATGTCCACAAAGAAATCGTGCAGATCCGCAAAGTCATGGTGAGATTCAAACTTGATCTGAAATCAACGATTAGGAAGCATCCCACACTAGATATGACCGTGAAGATCAAGTTTACATAAGTTAGGAGAAAAAGCCAAAGTTTTGCATTGGTTCTAGAATGGATGGTTAGGGAGCGACCTGCACTAGATATGATGGTGAAGATCAAGGTTACATAAGTTAGGTGGAAAATGCAAAGTTCCACAAAAGATCAAGATGGACGGTTAGAGGAAAAATATGCAAGGAAATCAACGGTCCAGAAAAATGCAGAAACAAAGTTGCGGAAGGAAATTGTGGAAGTCCAAAATAGGAAAGTGTGATTCCGCATTCTGCATCCCATAATATGGAGAGATTAGACGACTGAAGTTAGTTCCACTAAAATAGATCAACGGTGCAGTAAAAGAATTGTGGAAAGGAGTTTGTGAAAAGGCAGAAGAGGACAGTCGACATCTCACATCCTGCAATCTAGAGATTGACAGTCAGGAAAATTCCTCGATGAAGATCAATGGTGGGGAATCATTGATTAGAAAATCTTGGTGAGGAAAGGCGATTTTGAGGCAAAAATCGACGACTAGATCGACGGTCCAGATTGACTTAGAGATAAGATCAACGAATCTGATTGGATCAAGAAGTTAATCCTGCAGAAAGAAGTTTGGCAGTATGGAAGCACCTGCAAACATTGGACAGAGGTGCAGAAATGGTTTCCAAGCTATGGAAATGATTTATGACGTGCAGGATCAATGGAAGAACATGAAAGGGGGTTCTGGAATGTGTGATCTTCAGATCTGAAAGGGTGCAACAGTGAAAGGTGTGTTTGTTCAGTTTGAAGAGACGCAACTATTGAAAGAATATTAAACATTGAGAAGTATTTAAGTAGTGGCCTAAGTAATAAGGAAGAGGTCTCTGTAGTTCGAATTACATGATCAGAATCAGAGACAAGTGGGTGTTACAGAATTCAGTGGAAGAGAAATCGTGAAAATCATAACATGGTGGCAGGGCAGTTCTAGGGCAAGCCACAGGTCTGCAGGGGGTCGAAGCCTCCTTCCATTCGTAGTTGGAGAACAGGGTGTCATAGCATCCTCATCTGTTGTAGCAGGAATAAGACCATAAGGGTGTTGTAGCATCCTAGTCTGAAGTTGCAGGAAAAATCTAGGGTGTGTTTTTCATCCTTTCTATTGTAGCAGATAAACAATTTTGTAAATTCATCTTATTAATGAGTTTGTGTTGGTGGTTTTCTCTTTTGAGGTTTCCATGATAAAACTATGTCTTAATTGTTGATTTTGTGTATTTTAAAGTAAAAACTGACAATATTGATTCACCCCCCCCCCCCGTCTTAGTATTGTGGGATAAACCAACAATAAGATCCACTACCGAATATCTTAAAGTTACTAATATTTGGTTTCCTTCCACTCCATTTTTCTTTTAGAGTAACCCATAAAACTGATTTAGTAGGGACTTTATTCAAAATATGGTTGGCACAAAAAATAGCTTCAACCCAAAATATTTTATGTAATGATTTAGAATAAAGCATATATCTAGCCATTTCAACCAAAGTTTTATTTTTCCTCTCAGCTACCCCGTTTTGTCGAGGTGTATAAGGAACAACCTTTTGATGTTGAATATCATGCTCAGATAAATATGCATTAAATTATTTTTTAGTGAATCCCTCCTATTAGTTGTGAATGTTTAAATCCTTTTACTTATTCATTTTCAACCAAGGATTTAATTTCTTGAAATATACCAAAAGTTTCACTTTTATGTTTAAAAAAAAAACCAAAGTTTTTCTATTATTATCATCAATGAAAGTAAGAAAATAGAGAGCATGAGACAAAGGAGGAGTTTTAAGAGGACCACATATATCACTATGAATTAATTGCAATTTTTCTTTAGCATGCAAAGCTTTACCTTTATAAAACATTTCCTTTTTATGTTTACCAAGCACATGACCTTCACAAACACCTTTAGTGGAAGAAATTGTAGGTAAGTCGAATATTGTTTTAGATAACATTTTCATTTTATCATAATTCAAGTGACCTAATATTTAATGCCATAATTTACTTTGTTCATCATCATGAGAAACATAGGAATAAAATGGTTTATTTTTAATGGAATTAAAAAAAAAAACTTATATAAACCAACATCATGGTCAATAGGTTAGAAAGAAACAACTTTGAAGTTATGTTTGATTTCTTTAATAACATATTTATTTGTCCAAGCTTCAAACTTATAAACTTTTTGACAAGCATGATAAATAGAAAGGAAATTGATGGGAATTACTTGAACATGAAAAATATCTTTCAATGTACCATTAGGAACTTCAATATCTCAAGATCCTACTACTAAAAGTTGTTTACCGTCATTTATTGAAACTTTTTGTGTTGTGTTCCTATTAGTGTCATAAGATGGAAATAATTTGCAGCAGTCATATGATTATAAGCACTGAAATCCATTATCCATTCCACAAAAGAAGAAGAGTTTCCTGGGTGAATAGAAGAGGCATAAAGATAAACATGTTGTTCATCGAAGAATTTCTTATTGTCATTAGAAAGTGCATGTCTTCATTTAAAGCGAATATTTCCAGGGTGGTTTGTTTTTCCACAATACTTCCAACTATTAAACACTTTTTTCAGGAGCATTATTAAAGTCGTCATTAGAAGAGTGGTGGGCTTGTCCTTTAGTAAGTGGTTTAGGGTTTTTATTAAAAATATTATTAGGATTATTTTTACTATGTGCCATTAGAGTTTTACCATTAAGTAATTAACCAAAAGCAATTAATATATCTTTCTCACATATCAAACCTTTATACAAATATTCAAAGGAGGTTGACATAGAACCTTTAGACATTTCAAAGGCCACATTCCTAGTTTGGATGAATAAATCAAAGGCATAAGGTAACTTTTGTTCTACAAGAATAACAAGGAAATGATCATTTTTCTTGTAATCTTTGCCACAATTATTTAGTTATTAATTATATGTTTTTATTTCAAGAAAAAAAATGACTCTATTCTATCAAAATATTTACGATCCAATTCATGAATCTTGTTTCCAATATAATAAGAAGAAACATCATAAGATTTATCAAGTAAAGAAGCTAGAGTTTTCCATACCTCAATTGAACTATCTTCAGCCTCAATATGTACCCATAAACTATCTAGAACTATTTGACCAATAAGTCCTCTTGCTTGATCACACTAATATTCCCATATAGATAAGTCTTTAGCATTAATAATTTTCCTTTGTTCACCCATAACCAAGCACCATAGAGCCTTAATCCTAAGAATGTCAATCATATTTCTCTTCCAAGGAAGATAGTTAGCAGCATCTAATTCAAGAATAAAATATACTACAGAACTCATAGTGATGAGAAAGTAACTAAACCCTAATGCAACAAAACAAGGAGCTTAAAAAAAAAAAACTTAAAATTAGAAGTTTCTCACCGATGATGAAACATGTAGTAAAAAATTGATAGAATTGCAAACTCTTTGTATGAAACAATAAAAAGAATCGACTTACAACAATGGTTTTTCTTCGAAACTAGGTGTATGTGCCTTCTGTGAACTTCAATCATAGGGATACTTTCCTTCTATTAATTTTGATCATGTACGTACACACCTTTTCTTTCTGTAACTCACATACATGTATGTTAAGGCTTGATAACTATAGATCCACACAGTTTGAAGCCATACGGATGTAAATCTACAAAAATATGAACCATAAATAGGAAAACAACCATATCTACAACTAGAGAAATATATCCTTGATAGTAGGTTATTACACAATGGATTTCAACTTATATCTACAAAAATAACCAAGTAAAACTTGAAAAAAATATGAAAAATAAATGGTGAGGGCTAGGTTTTTTAGAAAAAAAATCTCAAACATGTAGAAACATGCCCATTTCTAAAGAAAACCAGTAATGGTTATCTAGATTTGATGGAAAATATACTAGATACAGAAGGATCCAAAAAAAATTTAAGAACTTGGTGCTTGAAAAAAAAATTAACAAAAAATTACCGAAGAACCTAAAGCATACTAACCATATATGATACCACACTAGATTATTGATAAATATGCATAAACATACAACAAAAACTTTGCTAACATGAAAATCAATAACAATAATCTACTAGTCTATCCTTCTATCTACACAAGCACCAAATAATCAAATAGTAAGTAAGAGACGATAGAAAAATAAATAATACATCAAATATACATGGTAAGAACCCAAATGGGGAAACATCCATGGGAAGGGTATGGTAATATTTATTCTTTAGAAAACTCCAATCTTACACTTATCTCCACCCACATATGCTTATCACAAATTTAAATTTTCATTCACAATAACATTCAACATACCTAAAGGGTCTCATTCACCTCTATTATATAGGTAGAGGTATAGAAGAATAACATCCCATAATACATGTGGGATAAATGATTTTCCACCTCTTTATATAGCCATCATAGATCCATCTTAACTCTATCTCTACCAAGTGCTAAGAGGGATAAAATCTCTTATGGTGCAAATCTTTCCTCAATTTTATCACTCTGAATGAAATTTACACCTCAATGGAGGAAATGTTCGCACCTCAAAGGATTTGATCCTTCTTCACACTTGATAGAGCTATACTTAAGATGAATCTATGTTGATATATACTTCATTGCACCATTTATCCTTTACCTTTTGTTCTTGAATGATACAGGGTTATAAAATAAATTTTGTTTTATAATACAAAATTTGGTCAAAAAATAAACATATTTTAAATGATGCCACTACCATAATCGACAAAGTAAAAAATCGTCTAAATGATATTTCTTCAAATGAAATTATATATTTTATCATGAGAAAAGGATTGCTTCATAGCTGTTAGTTTTATTAATCCATTCATTTCCTAAAAAAAAAACATATTTTGCAATATCAATGTAAGAACTAGTTGAAAATAGTTTACTTCAGGTTTAATCATTGAATATCCACACTATTTACATAGACATATGAGTAGAGAACCTGATACATCCATTATTATTCTCTCTCCATAGAGAAAAGGAAACCTTTGACATTGCCCATTTTTTTTAATATTTTTTTTCTCCTCTCTAAAGGTAAGTAATATTGCAATCACATCATTTTACTCATGCGTTCAAACTTATGGATTAGGGAAAGGGATTAAATGGCAATTTTTATTTTTGTTTTCTACTATGAATAATTGCAATCAATCATAACTTTTATTTAACTGAATTATATACTTCAACAACGACTAATTTGTGTAGCTAGTTCCTGCATTAAAATGGAATTATACAAATGCCCATGGAATAAAACATTTAAATGCATACAATTCCATAGCTAACCATAATAGGACATTGGTTTCAATACTTATTTTTGTAGGCATTGAAATGATAGAATACTCAAGTTATGGGTGTTATTATTTGTGTAAGTAGTCCATCTTAATGACATTTGCAAACTACGTTGTGGGTGTTATTTCGAATGGATAATGTGTTTGTTTTTATAATTTTTTAAATATATTTTTTTGAGCCAAAATGTGCCATGCCAACATTACCTATGTGACACATCTCATTCTCTTGGGTTTTAAAAAGTGCCTCTCGGCACAATAGACGGTAATAGGAGAATATTACTCCATGATGCATGTGGGATAACTCATTTTACATAAGATATAGATAATTATGCCTTTTTTTGCAAGAGAAGACATCATAACATTTTACAACATCATAGTAGACATTACACTTGCATTATTAACCTTACACATTCCAACACCTTCAAGTCTAGTTTATGTTGACTTCCCTTTAGACTAGACAATCTAAATCTAAAGGTACCATGGGTCCTTGACTAGATGGATCTCTATTATATCCCTGAGATCATTTTTAAAGGAGACTATTGAACCTATGTGAGGTCTTATTCTCAATTCATCTACCACCATGTTCTCCTTTCCCTTAAAGAAGGAGATTCTAAATTCATACTCACTAAACAATCCACTCCAACAATGTAGGCATGCATTACGATACTTATGGATGAATACAATGTACTCAAGATGTCGCTGGTTTTATTTTAATTCAAATTGGTGCCATATTAGGTAATTCCATGGTAGCTTGAGATCCATGACAACTATTGCCAACTCTAGATCATAAGTAGCATAATTGACTTCATAATTTTTTAGCTTGCGAGAAACATAAGCAACACCTTCTTCATCTTGCATTAATATTGCACCTAAACCCTCTCCCAATGCATCTACGCAAACCATGAAGTCCTTATCCATGTTTGGCATTTTAATTTTCGATATCTTGCATGGCATATTTTGTCTGGATAGATGTTTTTCCTTGCAACTGTAGATTGTGGTGGTTATCTCATTGCCCTTTTTTTGTAAAATACATGTAAATGGAAATATGAAGCATTTTATAAAAAAAATTTAAATATGAAAGGTAGTATATTATCAACTCAAGTAATTGCTCCAACTTAATATGACCCTAGGAAAAAAACAATAAAAATCCTTTTGAAGGGCCTAGGAAAAGGCCTTGAGGAAATGGAAATGGAATTTGACTAACAAGGAATTGGACTGAACAAGTAGAAAACCTATTTGAAAGACAAATGATAAATTAATAATTTGACCAAAACCATGTAGAGGTTGTGTCAATGTGTATGAGTTAATATTTTTAAGACAATCAATATTTATTTCAATCAATATTTTAAATAGAACCTTGCAGAGGTTTTGTTAATGTATGTAAATTCCTCATTAGTTACTGGAATAGATCATGAGTTGGATTTAAACACAAATCTAAATAGTCAATGTTGGAAAAAAATTTACCTCTTAAGAAACTTTGACACTAATTTTTTATGAAGTCGTTTACAACCTTAAAGATTGTACATATAGCATTGATAAAGAGGAATTAATGGATTGTGAATAGAAGAATTAAGAAGAAGAGCTAACAATAATAGTGAAAATTGTGTACAAATATCAAGGACACTCTATATTAGTCTTCTTCACAAGGTTCCCTAGAAGAAAAGTACTACATTTTAATATAGAAAAGAAAACTACTTGGTGAGTATCACTTATAGAAAGGAATATCCCCGCCACCAGAGTATTTTTTAAGGATTCTAATATTATACTTAAGTATAGTATTCTAGGCAATTATTTTGGATTGAAAAAAACATGTTTATAGATAGGTATGNTATACCCGCCACCAGAGTATTTTTTAAGGATTCTAATATTATACTTAAGTATAGTATTCTAGGCAATTATTTTGGATTGAAAAAAACATGTTTATAGATAGGTATGCGAATATTAAATATGAAACATACAATTAACACTGAAATGTGTACATTTTGGCGAATATTGTGATAAAAAAAAACATATTATATGTAAATATAGTCGATATTAGAGACTAAAAATGACAAAATAGCGAATTTATTTTCTGAAAAAAACCCCATAAATAGCCAATTGGCGAAATTTCACCACTAAAAATTACCCTACCCGCCACATAATGTGTAGATTATAACAAATAAAGGATTCCCTCAAATCCAAGACAACAATTTTATGTCCCACACAAAGTAAAAAAACAACATTACTAGCATTAATCAATAGTCAACTTAGTAATTGCATCAATGTTTAAACATATATGTTTTCTCCTCTTTTGACTTGTGTATTCTTGTAAACATTCATCAACAAATTTTATCACTGCAAAATACACAAGTAAGAACCAAATTGCATCTATCCAATACTTTATAAATCTAACTAGAAGAATTAAGAGGAAAAATGAAAATATCAGTTTCAAAATAGCATAAAATTGAAAACTTTACACCTATTTTTGCAAATTTCAATAGTGTTATTTTTCCTTTGAAATCCAATAACATTAAATTAAATCTGTATCAGAGTTGCTACACTTCAAAGCATTTTTTACAGAGTTCTTCACATCTTATTTTTCAACCCACATACTCTTTTAGCTGGAGAAGTTGTCGATAATGGAATCTATTACAATAAAGTCACCTAAGTACCATTCCTTATTTTATGAATGTCTTGTCATTCCTATAAGACTTGCAATATAGGCCTCTTCCCAAGTTTCTTGATTTCTCGATCCATTTGACCAATAAGTATTAGTCTAAACATTATGAAAATTATGGGTTGATGTGGATACATAATTTTTTTATAACACTAACAATTACTAGAAGGTATGAATGTGCCCTTAATAATAGCTGCACATGGTAGCAGTTTCAAAATACTCCCTTAGTAATAGGTTTCAATGGAAATAGTTTTGAAATGTAGTTAATGCAGTAACACACTCACCAAATACCAATTCACTCTAGTCTCCTGGTATGATTATCGTCAATCACAAATTACCTAGTCTTCCATTTCATCATTCTCTATGAAAATTATGATTTTAATATTAATATGTGGCCATATTTATGCACTTATGTTTATTCTGGATATGTAAAAAATGGACACTAGTTTCTTTATGGTATTTGGGGATATAATTCAGACTTTGTTCTTACAGGAGAGAGATTTTGCTCATTCCATGGGGATAGGACCCTTCCCTGAGGACCCCTAATTGAAAACCTTAGGAGCCCTTATGCCCATGTCTATACTTTATATAACTATTGGTTGGGGTTTTCTACCATCAAATACTTTACTTGGGTTGATGAGTATATGGTTTTTTTGTGGATCCTAATCGCAAGAGGCCCTCAAGAGTTTGTGCTCCAACAATAACTGGAACAATGTGGTTTTATGGAATCTTAAACATCTGAACTGGATCATTCTGACATAGGAAGATGGTTGGGATGAGATGTAGCACATTAGGAGGTTCACTGTACCCTATGTGACTTAGTTATATTCTGATGGTGATATCATTGTAGTTGATCCTACAAAACCCCCTAGGAATTTCAAATATTTCCACATTAACAACACTTGAGTCACTTCTCAAAGGTTGGGATATAGCAGGAAATCAACTTGGTTATGGAGCTCATAGTTCATATGGGTGTTCTATGGAGGATCAAATATGATTATTTATGACTCGGATGTCACACCAAACACATCCACTTGGAGAAGGAATCATTGCACATGTTTCATTTACTAGGAGGCCTCTTTGGTTTTTTCAAGAGAGATGCCTCCATAAAAGGTTTTCCTTTGGATCACATAATGGATGTTCAAATATGGAGCACACTATTATATAGAAGAATCATTTTGAAGCTTGAATAAATATAATTTCAATTATCTCAACAACACCATAAGGAGTTGTTCATCTTGGTTCCAAGCAAACGATAAGTGAATTGAAAAAATGGTGCTATTATTTAGGATTGAAAATGCATTTTTATTTTTATTTTTATTTTTAATCAATTTTAAATTTTATAAATAGCATATTGTTTTATAAATAGTAGGATTTGAAGCTAAATTTTTAGATCTATAGATGACAAGAGGCCTTTAGTGCCCCTATTTCTATTTGGCAAATTTTTTATTATCATTAGGATAGAAAAAGAGGGGATGCATAAATAAAATGGATAAAAAATAGGGGATAAGGACTCTTGACAATACATTTACAGAGCACATATAGAGGCATAAAGAGAACAAAAACTAAATTTAGGAAAGTAAGGACTCTCCACAATACACTTACAAAGCCATCACTTTGGCTATTAATTTTCCATGCATATTGTTTATTGACTCATTCTACCATAAATATGGGTGTAGCCTAAGATAGACCCTTTCTCTACAACAAGAGATATGGGTTCAAACCTTAGCATTAGTACAAAATAATAAATATGGTGAAAATACATTCTATGTGGGTGTGACCCTTAAGTCTCTTGAGTATTTGAACAAGGATCTGATACCAAATGTAACAACCCTTTTTTATTGGCAGATTTTAAACCTGATTAAATTGAAGATTCCTTGGAAATTTTTTTTAGAAAATAACTAATATATCAAGTGTCTATGGGAAATCATATTCATTACCCTCAAGAAATAAGTTAACAATTCTAATATTTCTCAGATAACTAACAAAAATTAAAAATTGTAAACTAGAGAGAAGAATCTACACTTACCTAATCGATGACTAAATTAACCAATTTTGCATGCAGACCTTGTCCTCAATCAATCATGAACTCCTCTACCATAAAAAATAGTTAAGGGTACAACTCTCCACCCAACCGACCCCCAATATAAGTTGAGGCCCCAAGCCCTCAATAACTAATCATATGCCATACCAAGTAAGACCTTACTCATTTCTCTATTAACCTTTGTACAACAATATCCTCCTCCTTATCCTCCCTCTAAATCAATGCACTCACAAACAACAGAAAGCCAACAAAACAAGCAACAAACCCTAAATCACCCAGCAAGACTAGATCCTCCACCTCTTGGTCTTGCCCTCTCTTTATTACTTAATTTTCATATCTTACTCAATTTCTTAATTTTTCATGGACGACACACTTGTCATCCATGCACCTAAATTAAATTACAATGCACATATTTTGTTTTATTTTTACATGTTAATTGACCTTTTCACTATTACCATAGGATATTTATACTTATATCAATCTTTAAGGTTGGAGTGTTACAATTTATATGTATCCTTAATAAATATATGTCTAATCCCAACCATGTGTTTAAATTTGATGTTATATAGATGAAGGAAACTATGGAGTTTCTCATTGAACCCCCAATGATCATTGGTACTAAACAACAACACCTATTAACAAAAACTATAGACTATGTCCTAGTATATTGGCATAATTACTTTGAAGAACATTATACATGGGAGTTAGAATTACAAATGAGAAAGATCTATATTCATTTTCTTAATGATGACCTAGTTTTAGGGTCGTATCCCTTTCTATTGGGGAGGATTGCAACACCCTAGTGGATTATGTTTATTTCTTGATACTACATTCAAGAACTAGTAGTGATATTTATTTGTTATGAGGCACCTTACGATGATTGATTGGGATATGATGTTTTGGAATTATCTCTTTGATGATTATTGATGAGTATTTTCTTGACAATTATTCATGAGTATTTCCTTAATTATTCATTATGTCTCATTATATATATATATATATATATATATGGGCTATCTCAAGCGGTTGAGAGTTGTGAATTATAAGACAAAGGTCTTGAGGTCAAATCCCCGGGTAAGTTATGCATAGATATGTAAAGGCTTCAAAATCCCGATGGGTTAGCTCAAGTGGTTGAGAGTGGTTTATGCTAGCAGAATGTATCGGGGTCAAATATCTGGGTGGCTATGCATGGGCCTCACTCGATGTCCCCACCGCGTTAGTCCACGTAATCAGGGCCAATGGTTTACCTTAGGTACCATCCTAAAAACATGGATACGTACCTAAGGGTTTCTGTGATCTTGATAAAAAAATTCTACGAGGGATGAGAGTTATTCCACCTTTTACCCATTTTGTAACACTTGTAATTATGCTATGAATCCTCATTTTTTCCCAAGTGTAATCGGGTAGGGGGAATTGAAAAGGCCAAGAGACAATATTTTTTTGGGGGGTGGGGTGTTGTTATATTTTATGATATTAGAAAATAGATTATTTCATTGTGTGAGGGGATGAATATTTAAGAATTATTAATAATTATTTCCTTGAGATTAGTTTTGATAGTGGATTTAAAGGATCAATCTAATAGTCTCTCTAGCCTAGTCTATGTGGGTATATCAGGTTGGGAGCGTACTTAACCAGGTGGGGATAATAATGTTCATTTAACTTGGAAGTTTTTTTTTGGGCCCTTGGGACTCCAAAACTAGAGGTGGTACCTAACCAACTTGGGGTATTCATTATGAACTAGAGTTAAACGATATACTCCTTATATAGAGAAAATATACAAGTAAAGGTAGTAATGATGTCCAATTGAGGGTATTTATTAGGGAATATAGTGTATTTTCCTACACACCATAACCTTGAATGGTATGGGAGTGTCATAATTATAGGATTCTCTCCCCCACACCATGGTTGATGAGTTGGATTTATAGTCCATGACTTTGATATGTTGGGAGAGTGAGTTATTTGGATGGGTACTTAGTGTTTTATTCTATATCCTCATTGAGATTAAGCCCTTTTTTGAGGGGTACTAGAGCCTATGCTTATGGGGTTTCATTAGTTGGTTCAAAATATGCCCCTTGGATGCAATTTCCCCCATAATTGACTTATGCTTGTGGAGCACTAGTTTGGACCAAGTACTATTCATCAACAAGTTGAAGGATTACATGTATTTATGTTCCTCTACTTATAATAATACTTCACTATTGATTCACTTGATTTATTATATATTATTGAGTTTCTTGTTTTGTTTAAGTAAAATAAACAAATCAAGTAACACCCTCCTAATCAATTTGGTTACAAAGTCTCTAGAAATAAGGGTCTATTGATGAATATTTTCATGTTTGGTTGATTAGAGGCGATTTAAAGTAGTATGGGGAAATCCCTTACCTGGTCATTTGGGGGATTTATCTATCCATAAACTCTAGAATCTTTTAGGATAGACATATTCCTACTTTTTAGATTACAATTGAGGTTTTGGCACTTTCCACCTTCCTTAAACATACTCCCAAGATTGAAAAAAGAATATATGTGGAGTATTTATAGGTGGAAAAGTCCTACTCCTAGAGTTTCTTTGATGGGGATTTCCAAGTACAAATATCAATTTGCACTATTGGGTTTCTCTCTTTTGCTTGGATGCACATTATATTTATGTCAAAACCAATTTGGGGAGAGGAGATAATAATTTGGGGCAGTTAAAGGATACATTATTTACTAAAATCGACACTTTATAAAGATATCCTAAATTATAGGTCTTATGAGACTCAAATCTATTTATAAGTTAGATGAACAACCATTATTAGATCCAAAATACATGTTTAGTCTCCTTGGTAGGTCAGTTAAGCGAAGTTTCAAGGTGTTTTTAGGATATCAAATTCACACATGTTTACTGAGAAATTAATGTGATAGTTGATAGCATTTAAAACTTAGGTCTACTCTTAAAATAGAAACAAAATTCATGAAGAGATCCAAGGGGGACATTATGTCTCCTCTAGACTAATGAATTTTTAAATGTTTTTAAAATGATTTTGTAATAGGTTATTGTTTTGATTGTATCCATGGCGATGGCTCCCATTGCCTTTATTTCCTATTTTGTAAATCAATATAGTATTAGAACATAGTAGTTATGTCTTGTTTAGAGGAATTTATATAAGTATGATCATTTCCTAAAAATTATACACTAGAGGCCCCATGAATCTTTGGTAAATCTAAAAAAAAAATCCCTTTAATATGTCACTAAGTTTCCCAGTCAAACAATAAGTTGGAAAGAACATGAGAAGTACAATGAGAAGATAAAAGGAAAAGCACCTAATGACATGATACAATAAATATATTGACATATATCGCCTAAGTTGGCTTGACACAAAGATCAAATACCCAATGACCTGAAAAAATGAAAGATGGTACTCAATAATAGTCATCTTTGAGGTTAAGACGATCATAACTATTCTCTTATTTGATTGTGCTCTATGCACTTGAATATTGTTTTTTATTCTACTTGAATATATAAAAAAATCCTTGGAATGTGTGTGTGTTTGTGCATGCACAATAATAGTTAGATTTGATGTTAAGATAGTCAGAATTGTTCTCTTATTTGATTGTGCTCTATGCACTTGAAGATTTTTTTATTCTACTTGAACAAAAAAACATTTTACTTGGAATGTGTGTGTGTGTAAGGTAACACCTTACATATTTTTCTTATTAGATAAATAAATATATTTTTATAATTGAATTGATGAATTTTAGAATAAATTTGTGCGGCTTATATATATATGAAGAGACACCTTTAAAAATGTGTCCTTCTAGTGTCGTATTTTACATAAATAATTAATAACTAAACTAATAAATAATATAATATACTTTTGGTATATTTCAAGTCACCCCACTCTAAAAAGATTCGTCCATGAATTTTCTGTAAGGTTGCTTCCACTAGAAGTCTTGTTGTGAATAATGGTGCCACGGTTTAGAAGTTCTTGAAATAATTGGTCGCATTTCCATTCAAATCTTTTCATGCATAAAATTCTATAGATAAACGCATAACAACTATATGGAGTATTCTTCTGAGCTTCTAATATGATGGTGTTCTTTCGATATTCTAATTTGACGTAGATTTCTGATATTTATGCATGCTTTGATATGGTTTTCTTATTTGTAGTGACAACTACTAATAATGTACTTACTTCCTTGTCTGGCGAGCTTATATTTAGTTGTTCCCTGGGAACCTTTTGATATTTATATTCTATAACATCTTGAGTTGTGACCACTGGTAGAATTTTCATCTCTTCATTTGTCGCAACATATTCTGGGTTTCGTTCTTCTATATTATCATGATTAAGGTCATCTTTGACGTTTTTATTTTCATCATTGCATTCTTCTACAAATTCAATTCTCTCATAATTTCCGTTAACATTGACTTCATTTTTAACAGTATTTTTTGCTTCATCATTACAATATTCGACATCGTCAATTTCTTTACAATTGATATTGACATTGTGTTTGTCAATATCATCTTGAGTTTTCATATCATTGTATTCTGCCTCTTTTGTTTCATCGTAATTTTTATCGTCTTCCTTAACAAGTCCTTGTTTTGTAGTTTCACTAGAAAATTTTATAGATTTTTCAGTTGGTGTATTAATGTGTCTTACTTCCCTACCTTGTAAGAACCCGCAATGAAATTCCAGTAGACATACATATTTTTGACTGAGTATCATATTTTGAGGTTTGTATTTGGGGTGTCTTTTGTTATCCCTCCCATAGCCTAGTGGCCTGGTCTTTTGTGAGGATGGATATGAAGAGGCGGTTGATGTTGCCTCCCTTCCTTTTTGGTTGAAGTAGCGACTTCATAATCTTCCCTACTTGAATATTTAGGAATTGTCATTGTAACTTTTTCCTCTTTACTTAGGAACTTGGGAGTCATAGTTGCTTCTTTTGTTGTGTGTGCAAATGAAGTTTACATATTTCCCTCACTTGAGACTTTGGATACCGTAACCACTTCTTCATAGGCTTCTTCATCATTTTCTCTCAACCTTGGCTCGTTTTTAACAATTAATTCTTTGGGGCCTGATATTTCTACAATTTCTTCCTTGATTCCATCTTCTTCTGTCGTGGGGGGAAAAATCAATTTCCATCTCTTGCTTATTTTGAAATTCAGGGGGTGTAACCGCTTCTGCTATGGTAGACCTGCCATAGCAGTTTCCTTCTTTCCCTCACTTGAGAAGTGAGATGTCGTAGTCGCTTATTCTTCATAGGCTTCTTAATCATTTTCTCTCAACATTAGATCGTTTTGAGCAATAAATTCATCAGGGTATGATCTTGCTACAAGTTCTTCTTGTAATATACTTTTGGTATGTTAAAGTGTGTGTGTTAATTCCATGAGTGAATGCATAGGTTATTTATATAATTAAAGTGGCACGATCCCAATGAATTGATGTCATGACTTATAAATATTAGTAACTATGGTTAATTAGGAGAATTATTTCCATTACCCTAACTTATCATCTTTTATGCTCGATTAGTAGTATCTTTCCTTCGACAATCTCTAAGCATTTTTGCTCCCAAAATGTCCTTTTCATTTTTCATAGTTCAATTCTCTTATTATATTTTCATGATTTGAACCCTCTAGAATACATAATTAATTCACTTTAAACAAAATTTATCCATTGTAAATGAAAATTCTAATTATGTGCTTCTATCTTACATCTATATAACATGTCCAAAATCTATATTGTGCTCATACAAGTCCTAAATATGCTAAAAACAAATTGTCTCATTCTTCATTGTTCCCAATAGTATACCTCTCCAACTCAATGCATCAACTTACTCTCTTTCCTGGACATGTGCTTCCACACAAAACTATAGCTCTGTAAAAACTCAACCCATCTCACATAAATTTGATTCAACTAAGCATGAATATTGATAAGCTCTAGTTCCTGATGATCTAGGTATAGAATAAACTCCTTTGGCAAGAGATAGTGTCTACAAGATGAAATGTGTTCTCAATACGATAAAATTCAAGATTATAAGTAATATACTTACATCATGTTTCCTTCAACTCATTACTAAAAAATATTTTCAATCGTATTTCTCAAGTCAAAACCATGCCAATATCATTCACCTTGCATCACAGCCCACCCATTGAAAACCTCACTAAAATCTAGTCATGCCAACATAGGTATCTAAGTAATAATAATCTTTAGTGTCTCAAAAATCTTCTACGCTTATGCACTCCATTGAAATCCATGTTCTTTCATACACTTTATAATTGGTTCTCATGTCTCACTAAAACCTTTTATTCACTTCTTGTAAAGGTTCAATGCTTTACAATGAAATCTTCTCACCCTTGTAACACTAAGAGGTGTAGGCCATTACAATATTGTTCTCACATTCTTTGTATCCATGCAAAATACATCCTTGGACACAACTTATATAAGGTACACTAACACTTCCTTGAATATATCACACTTGTTTCGATTAATGCACATTTGTTCCTTTCTCAATTCTTCAAACACTAGTCTACTAAAATGTGCCCACACATGTTATTCTTTACTCCTACTTAAAATACAAAAAAATCCAAATGAGAAACCACAAACTTATCAATATATGCTTGCAAAAGCTCTATCATCAACTAGATGAATGTGGTTGATGCATTGGTTATCCTAAATTATTTAACCATTCACCATACAAATGATATGTAGTCTTGAATGCAGTGTTGTATTAACCTTCCTCTCATATATTAGTATAGTAATATCCACTCTTTAAATACATCTTAGTGAAGTAATAAGTACCACTCAATATCTACATTAGATCATCCATTCTTGACAATGAGAAATTATACATTTTATTGTGATCTTATTTGTGGAAATTAAGGCCAGCAATATATTAATTTTACTCACAACAATTATCAATTGATCATGCAAAATTGCTCACAAGAGAGGCTGAATATGGAGCTGTAACACCAAATTGTATTAACTGAGTGTACAATAGCCAACCCTATAATAACATAGGTTGCTGAATAAATAGAATACATCAAGAAATCGAATGCATGAGGAGGCATCCAAAACTAGCATAAAGCAGGCTTACCAAAAATAAGCAAATCCCCCATAGGTGTAAAAAGCTGATCCCAAATCTGTCATGGAGCTCACGAATTGGAAAAAAGGAATAGGCAAGCTAAAGAGTGGTGGAATGGCAGATCATACATGCTTTTTAATGGAGAAAAGAGAGGAGGATGTGTAGGACAAAAAACAAGTCAACCTCACCTAGTCTAGCTTTTCCTTTTGCCTTAAAACACTGAAAAAGCAGGCAATAAAGTAGAAAAAGCAGAAGGGTACCTAGGAGGCCAGGAATAAAGCAGAATTGATTCCTTTAGCTCTCCCATGCACTACATGAGTCAAATAATGCAAGTTTGACCACTATGGATAGGAAAATAGCAACTTGCACAAGGTGGGACACATGAACTAGGCAAATAAGACAAAAATAATGGAATTAATGTCTAAGTGGGTAAACTATGGGTTTATTATTCTAACACCCCCCCTTAAGCCTGACTTATGAGTAATATATCAGAAAATTATAGGGCCTAGCAACAAGGCTTAGTCACCGTTTACATACTACAAATCCATTTAAACAAGGAAAGAGGCAAAACCAACTTGGGAAAATCCTCCCTTAAACATGGACTGTAAAACAAAATTGTAGAATCTTGTCTTCACTCATGCTTTCACAGCATGATCAGCAATCCCTAGCAGTGATTTGATATTGCTGAAGGTCTTCTCAAAAAATTCTTTGGTGAAGATATTAGCTACTTGTTCTGAAGATGAACAGAAGAGTAGGTGAATGGTGCCATCATGCACAAGTTCTCTGATGTAGTGCATATGGATCTCAATGTGTCTAGTTCTCTGCTTCTGAACTGCATCCTTGCAGATTTGAATGGTACTATGGTTATTACAGTAGATATTAGTTGAGTACTCAGGTTCGAATCCACACTCTCCAAGTAAACCCTGCAACCATAAACATTGAGTTGCTGCATTAACAACTCCTCTATACTTTGCTTCTGTAGATGAGAGTGCAATGGCACTCTGTTTCTTGCTTGACCAGCTGATTGGCCCTTCTACAAGCATGAACACATATCCTGATGTGGACTTTCTGTCTGTGCTATCACCTTCCCAATCACTATCAGTAAATCCAATCAATTCAAGATCAGATTTTGCTTTATAGAAGATCCCATGTGTCCTTGTTCCCTGAACAAAGTTAAGGATCCTTTTGGCTGCTTTCCAATGGATCTCTTGAGGATGATCCATGAATCTAGAATCCACACTTACTACATAACAAATATCAGGTCTAGTATGTGTCAGATACAACAAACATCCAATAAATTGCCTATACAGTGTATTGTTTACCATCGGTGAAGAATCAGCTTCTTCCAGCTTCACTCCTGAAAGGAAAGGAGTTTTGCTTGCTTTGAAATCCTTCATTTTGAATTTGTTCAGCAAGCCCAAGGCATATTTGTACTGGTGCACCTTTATTCCAGCTTTGGTTTGAGAGATCTCAAGCCCCAAAAATTGACTTAAGAGCCCCAAATCTGTCATGGAGAAGGCTTGGTTCATAGCTCCTTTTAAGGAAGTAATCTCAGCCCGTGAGCTTCCTGTAATGAAGAGGTCATCAACATATAACACAATGATAATTGATGAACCATTAACTAACTTCAAATAGACATTTGGATCTGATTTGCACCGAACAAAATTCAATGATAGCAAGAAGCTATCGATCTTGGCATACCAAGCCCTAGGGGCTTGCTTTAGCCCATACAATGACTTTCTCAACCTGCACACAAGAGAAGGGTTAGTAGCAAAAACTTGAGGCTGCTGCATATATATCTCCTGAGTTAGATCTCCATTCAGGAAGGCACATTTTACATCCATGTGATGTACCTCCCATTGCCTTGAGGCTACAATGGCTAGAGCTGGCCTGATGGAATCCATTTTTTCCACTGGGGAAAAGGTCTCATTGTAATCTATGCCATGAACCTGTGAGTAGCCCTTGGCTACCAATATGGCCTTGTACTTTAGTGGTGAACCATCAGCAGCAAATTTGGTCTTATAGACCCACTTACATTGTACTAGTTTTCTCCCTGGAGGAAGATCCACTAGCTCCCATGTGCTGCTCTTCTGGAGTGAGCTGAACTCCTCCTTCATGGCTGTTTTCCATATTGGATCTCCTACTGATTCTTCATATGTTTGAGGATTAGACTCCACCATCAAATAGAATTTTTCAGCAAACATAGGATCCTTCATGCATAGACCACTCTCAAACTGAGATCTAGTCCTTCTTGGGTCATTGGGATCCC
>LPNX010537270.1:535411-573285 GCA_001517045.1 Pseudotsuga menziesii
GAAAGGAGTCATGCCATCAAGATGTTTTTGAGGCACCCTATTCTGGATATAGGCTGCACATTTGATAGCTTCGGCCCAGTACTTTGGTGGCAAATTTTTGGCCTCCATCATGCATGTTGCCATCTCCTTCAGTGATCTGTTCTTCCTCTCAGCAACACCATTTTGCTGTGGTGTGTAAGGGATAGAATGTTGCATCTGAATACCTGCATCTACACAATAGTTAATAAACTCAGACTTGACATACTCACCACCATTTTCATATCTGAGGGCCTTGAGTTCCTTCCAAACTGGTTTTCAACCAAAGCCTTAAAGACTTTGAATAGGCCAAAAAATTCAGACTTGTGTTTCAGGAAGTGAACCCAGCAATACCTGGAAAACTCATCAATGAAATTCAATGCATATTTGTCCTGACTCATAGACATATGATGGAATGGACCATCAACATCATTGTGGATCAGCTCGAGGGGTGCAGAGGTTCTCTCATGACTAGCTCTCTCAAATTTGTGCTCTGGGTGTTTTCCTAGGATACAACCTTGGAAGACTCCTTTGGAAAATTTTATCTTGGGAAACCCTATGACCATATCTTTTTCACTAAGATTAGAAAGATATTTGTAGTTAAGGTGGCCAAATCTCTCATGCCAAAGCTTGCTGGCTTCATTAGCATGAATGAGAAGAGCAGAGGGGTTTGAGTAAGGTAGGAAGTGTGAGAACATGTATACCTTTTTAGCATGATTTGCAACTCCTTTTGCAATGACTCTACCACTTGAGATCTCTGTGATCTCAACTTCATCGGGGGAGAATATGACCTTCTTAGGAGACCCAGTGTGGGTCATATGGTACACTGACAGGAGGTTAGAGGCGAGACCAGGCACATACAGCACATTGTTGAACTGACCATGATCAAGATCTATCCTTCCTTTGCCTTTACTTTCAGTGAGAGAGTCATCTCCCAGTACAATAGATGGTCCTTTAGACATATTTAGTGAGGAGAAGGCCTCCTTAGTCGAAACCATGTGTCTTGAAGCTCCAGAATCAATGATAAAACTGGGTGAGCTTGATGTGCCAGCAACTAGAGAATGAACTCTATCTCTGTCATCTGAACTTGATCCTCCTTCTCTCTTCTTTGAGCTTTCTGGAAGGGAGATTCCATTCTTCTCCAGGAGATTGGTCAGCATGTCTATCTGCTTTTTCATACAAGAGATTTCAGTGTGATTTCCCTTATTGCAGTATGCGCACTTGTTCATTTCACCTTTGTTCTTCTTCTTCTGGTTATTCTTCTTGGGACCTTGTAGATCCTCCGGAGACTGTTTCTTGTCTCTCTTTTGCTCAGGTGGATTTTTAGCTTTCTTTTTTCTTTTTGAATCCACCCTTGAATCTCCAGCAATCAAAGATTGATCTTTGGATGGTTTGATGGTGCCCATCATCACCAGCTTGTCCTGTTCTTGTGTGAGAGATTCCATGAAATCTGCAAGGCTAGGAATCTTCTAGGCTCGACCTGTCAGTTTTGTGGCATAGAAGGTCAAAAAAAACATTGAATAATTAGGGCCCAGCTTCAAGAGGATGCCCAGTACGAGATGATAATCTTTCTTTTCAATACCACACTGTTTCAGCTGCAAAACTAGTGCTTTGAACTTGGAGAAATATAGCTGCAGGGATTCAAAGCTTGTTGGACTTAGAGAAATCAGCTCATTTTCAATTTGATGTCCCCTCATCTCATCTATCTTTCCAAAAAGATCAGCAAGATTCTCCCATACTTCATTCGGTGATGTCAATCCATCGAGATGGAAAAGGAGGTCTCTGGAAATACTCAGGCACAGGAGGCCATAAGCCTCATCCCTTTTGTTGTGCCATTTTATCTTCTCTACAGCTGCATTGGGCTCTGCTTCTGTTGCCATAGTCACCCTGTAGAGGCCTTTTGCTCTCAACAGTATCTCCATCTATGCTTTCCATTCAAAGAAATTGAAGGGAGTCAATATAGTTTTCTGTGATTGATCCATAGCTCTAGAAAATTTGTCTCGGCTGTCAGTAGAAGGCTCCCAGTCTTTGATGTCGAACCTGCAAAACAATTTTTGAAGGAGAGAAACAACCTATAATGGCTCTGATACCATGTGGAAATTAAGGCCAGCAATAGATTAATTTTACTCACAACAATTATCAATTGATCATGCAAAATTGCTCACAAAAGAGACTAAATATGGAGCTGTAACACTAAATTGTATTAACTGAGTGTACAATAGCCAACCCTATAATAACATAGGTTTCTAAATAAATAGAATACATCAAGAAATCAAATGCATGAGGAGACATCCAAAACTAGCATAAAGCAGGCTTACCAAAAATAAGCAAATCCCCCATAGGTGTAAAAAGATGATCCCAAATCTGTCATGGAGCTCACGAATTGGAAAAAAGGCATAGGTAAGCTAAAGAGTGGTGGAATGGAAGCTCATACATGCTTTTTCATGGAGAAAATAGAGGAGGATGTGTAGGACAAAAAACAAGTCAACCTCACCTAGTCTAGCTTTTCCTTTTTCCTTAAAACACTGAAAAAGCAGGCAATAAAGAAGAAAAAATAGAAGGGCGCCTAGGAGGCTAGGAATAAAGCAGAATTGATTCGTTTATCTCTCCCATGCGCTACATGAGTCAAATAAGGCAAGTTTGACCACTATGGATAAGCAAATAGCAACTTGCACAAGGTGGGACACATGAACTAGGCAAATAAGACAAAAATAATGGAATTAATGTCTAAGTGGGTAAACTATGGGTTGATTATTCTAACATTATTCAATTCCAATAATAGTGATAAAATATTTATTGAGGATTCTTGGTACCAAGTTGCCTAACCTATTGACAAAATTGTTGCATATGTTGTCCGAATCTAGAGGAGGGTTTAGGAAATACCATGATAGATTCTAGTGCACCATCATATGGATATTATATCAATTGTAATGTTTCACGATATTCCAATCAACTTCAATCCCTTTACTATAAGGAAAGTCAATAACACAAAATATTAAAGGAGCCACTTGATATGCTATGCTATGAAATATTTATACCACTATTTTCAAATCCCTCTCTTGCTTTACAATCATATTCAACAATGGTATAACAAAGTTTTAGGTAGATGCATGCGAGGATAGTAATCTAGATATGTGGTTGAATTATTTCACTCCATTCTTACAAAAAAATATTGTTAGCCTCCTCAAAATTTGTTGGCATTTATTGCAGGTGGTACCACCATAGAAGATCATTCTTTCTAAAGGTTCTCTCAAAATAAGACAAAATGAATTGATCTATATATGTAACCTAAGGATTGATATCTTAGGTTTTTCCTATGATAATAATATGTTCATTCCTTTTACATTGTCCATTGAACCATTAAACATGTTTAATAGGTTATCAAAACCAATATTGGTTGTCATCATGATAATGGATACAAGGATCAAGATTATGTGAAGGTGGTAGATTGCTATTCTCTATTGCAACATCAAGAGTGTATGTTAGTGCAACTATAGGGTACAATGAAGTGTCTAAACTTGAATGCACTCCATCTTTGTAGGTTTTATTAGGAAATGTGTCTTTGTAACTCATCAATAGGTTGTGTCACCAAGATCTGAGTGAGAAAAGTTGGAGTCATTTGTGGGTAAGAAATCATGATACAATTCAAGCTAATGAAGGTAAATATCAGGTTTAGGGTTTAATGTGTGTGGGATGCATTGACCAACTTATTTCCTTTGGAGATGGTGTGTAGAGCTATAATTTGAAGGAATATAAGATAGTGTAGATTGTTATAGGTGGGAGCCACTATGACATATATTACATACACAAACAATGTAATTGGGAAATAAATCAAGTCCTTATGTGTATACAAGACCTCACTACCCTATATGGAGGGTATGACACATTTTAGCACATGGAAATACCAAAACAAGGTTAAAATACAAATAGATATTAACAAATGTGTGCACCATGTTAGACATATAGTTAAACCATTGCATTGACTCAAAATGTAAGAAAACAACCCATAAAATTAACATAGATAGTGAAATGGTTACAAATAATCCAAATTTCTCATTACAATCTAGATCATATTACACATGATACAATCTCTCACTCAATTTCCTTTTACTATACAATTGTGATCTATTTACACATCTCAATGGCATAGTGTGGAGTTTTTGAATCCACAAGTTGATCCCAAAATATACATGCTTTACATTAAATAATGCATCATAAGGGATGTGAAGGGATTTCAACACAATTACTAATCTGATCCAAAAAAAATGCGATAACTTTCTCAAACAAAAATATTCGATGAAGGACATTTTACTGACGATTATATGAATGCAAACATGAGAAATTATTATTGTGCATATTTAAACCAAATCAAACATATGACAATGCAACAAAAATTGAATCACATAAATGAACACCCATGTGATAATGGAGTTCACCATACTATACTGGTTACGTCTATAGGCTCGTGCAATCACCGAAATGCTTACATTAATTCTCCAAGAATAGGGGTTGATTCTCTCCTTTACAAAGGGAAATGATGCATTTTCTAGCAAGTCTACAACTTGCCATCTTTCCTTTTAAAATGGCAACCATGCATTCTCAATTGAGCCTACAACTTGTCATCTCTCCTTTACAAACGGAAAATATGCATAAAAACGTATTACATCACAAATGAATTTCCAATGTAAGAAGTCTTCACCAACTGCTCAATATCTAGACTGCATAACAAGTGCCTTTGAAAATCCATGCTCTCCTTTATATCCTTGAAATTTTACTTCAGATCGAGAATGTCGAAGGCAAACACTTGTGTCAATATGCAAATGTGTAGCTACTTCTTCTGCACAACAACTGTCTCGTAAAGGTCACACTCTCCTTCAGATCCTTCACCTTTATACTTCGGATCAAGAATGTCGAAAGACAAACAATTGCATCAATGTGCATAGTTGGAGCTGATAATGACATGACCATATATCTATAAGATCTAAGCAATTTCATACTGCCTCATCGTCCCAAAATAGCTCATGAAACTCAGGACAAAGTTTCCAAATCGTATTTAGGAAAAACAATGCCTCTCACAAGGAAGTGGCTACAAATCTCATTACAACATGGCAACAATAACATTGAATTCACAATAAATATGCACAAGTGGTAGACTCTATGGTATCAAAACCAATACAACATATGTGCACTTGGGAAGGTCAAAATGATGAATACAGGCACTGGGTGGAAGACTTCTATGGTCTCAAATCCACCATACAAAGTTCACATGCTAACTCTGAAAATTCCCTTGCTTTCCATCACATATGGGACCAATACTATAGGTTTCAATAGTTTTACAGTAACTATATTGAAAACCCATAAAATATGATTCAAATAATGGGTTTCCCATAGTTCACAAACTATAGTAAAAATACCCATTAAAGAAGCATATCAAAAGGCATATTTAAACCTTACCCAAAGTCTTTGACCCATCATCCATGACACACTTTCCCTTATAGATCCTTGGCCTCTCAAGTTCTTCGCAATGAATCCCTATGGATTCGCTTCTTATATCAAGTGACTTACATTGTGACTTGCCTTTCAGGACTTGTGTTGTGGCTCAATGAGTGAAGTAGTTACATAGATCCATGGGTGGTAGGCAACAAATCTCAATTTAGGAAATTCGAACCCATAACCCTCTTTTCATGGCAATCAAACTCTAATGGTAGCATAAGTTTAAACTACCACCAATAATAGGTGTCAACCAAATTCTTAATATGATGCAAGTTTGTTATACTATCACCAACATGGCATATTGTTATAGTGAGCACCCAATTATGCACTCCAAACTTATCCATCCATCATGGCATGACTTATCCCAAAGTTGATTTAAATGGTATATCCAAAGTTTGTTAGGACCCATTTCTTCAACTATATGCCATTCTTGGCATAGACCACATGTTCTTCGTTGACCATAAAATCCACCATATAACATGTTTACCGTGTTCCATGTCAAAAATATAATATGGCACCTGATGGATTTAGTATCCAATATAAATTAGGGGCCAACGCTAATCCCTTGGCCCCTTTTTTAACCACCAATTGGAACTCTATCAACTTCAAATAGAAGTTAGCAAGTTATGGTAAAAACTAAACTATAGGCGAGCTGGAAAGGGTGTGTGTCTAGTGAACAATAGGTTGCAGGTTTGACTCCTACAAATCCCAAATTTTAGGCAAGAAATCCAATGGTAGGACACCGAAACTAAACTACCATGTGTCAACATTTGATAGGTCGACGACCCTGCCATGTCATTTAATCCATTGTGCCTGCCATTGTACTTGCGCATTGCCAACTCAACATCGTACTGTATAATTTTCTTGCACATTTCCACATGGCAGTTAATGGTGTTTCCATGTCATCAAGTCATACTATCTATGCTATCACATGGCAATCTTTGGGAGTTCCACATGCCACTTTTGCATATTTTTTTTCATGTTGAGGGAAAACTTCAAAGCTATATAACTTTTGCATACGGAGTCCAAATGAGAAAATTCAAACGTTGTCGGAAACTTATTGAAGAGCTCTTCGTAATGGTGCAACTTCTATCAACATCTGAGACGATAAAATTTTATTATTTTGAAATATCCACCTGGATCAAATAATCCAATAATTTGTGTCTCAACATAGATAATGAAATGGTTACAAATAATCCAGATATCTCATTGCAATCTAGATCATATTACACATGATACAATCTGTCTCTCTATTCCTTTTACTATACAATTGTGATCTATTTATACATCCCAATGACACAATGTTCACTTTTAGAATCAACAATTTGATCCCCAAATATACATGCTTTAAATTAAATTAACCAAGTTAATGAGTGGAATGCATTCATACATTCCAATTCATCATTAATGGAATACATTAAATAATACACCATAAGGGATGTGAAGGGATTTCAATGCAATTACTAATCTTAACTCAACGCTCGCATGCACAAATATGTGGATGAATGGACACCCTCGTGTTCTACTCAATGCTTGTCAAATAATATGTTTACTTGGTGCCTTAAAGTAACCATGGGAGTAATTAGAGGTAGTGTTTTATTATATGATGTTTGCATAACACTACCTACTCAAAGTATACCTCCATGTTCTCCTTAATACCTACTAAATTTTCAAATGTGTGAGTCAAATCGTAAAAACATTTGGACATCATTATTGAAATCCATGTTCAAATCCCATATGTTCTATGGGTATGTGGAAAAATATAGCCATGCTTATAACTCCTCACAAATGAAACAAAAAATCAAATAAATAACTATGCCATAACGTGTTTCATCGTAGAGAACCTTGTGATTTAAAAATATTATTTGAACATGTGACCTACACCTACAAGTGAACTTTTGCAATTAGCTTATCCTTACATTCTTCAATGAATAATTTATAGTATTGGTGGGTTTTTGTTAGGTTGCATTTTCCATCTCCTTAGCATCAATCTCACTTTGGTACTTTATATATTGGTCTCATGATTCTAATGGTCTAGTTTTGACTAAATTTGACCAAGTGAGCCATGTGAGCGCTTCATCTCCATATTTAAGGGAAAAATCTATTATTTTTAGCTAGTGAGAGTGCATTTCTTGATTTTAGGACATTTTCCCTTATTTTGGGGTCCTATCTTGTATGTTTGAGTTCCTAGAGTAATTCAAGCAACTTAATTTCATGAATCAAGGAATGTTACCCCCCTCATTTCCTATTTTTACTATATTCCTATCATACATGATTTTCATGTATTAGATCCATGATGTTAGGAAATTAAGCCTCCACTTGTCATCGTAGGTTAGTTATGATCTAGTTAACTCATCCTTTAGAGATTGCATGGTAAAATAGAGCATTTAAGATCCAAGTTAAGCCTATAAACTAGCATTCATGCATCGGTGTAAATTTGAATTTCCTTCTTTAGGAATTCAAATTTCCTATGTGTAAATGACTATTTATTCTTTGAATTATTTAATAAGCATTCAATGTTTTTCTCCAAAAAAAAAAAATCTCTTCACTCTCTCCTTTCTTTTTCCTTTATAAAATTTATAAGTGTATTTCTGGCATATATTTGTGATCTCTTGTAGGTGATCATTATATTTTCAATGGCATCATAGATAGCTAGAATCTATGTGCAACATACGTTTATTTTGTAAGAATAAGACACCAGGAGCAACAACAATAGATAGGATGGATCAACCCCACCTTGTTATTCTTATTCCATTAAATTACCATGAGTGTAAGTCTAAGGCCATTATTCTCTTAAGGAGAAAGGGTCTTTATAGGATTACTATGGGACAAGATGTTGACCTTAATTTTGTAGTGAAGAAAGAGGAATGATTTAACATGATGGATGAATAATTTTGCATTGCTATGGTTCTTGATTTCTCCTGACCTCATATATCACATCAATCATGATGAATATTCCAATGAAGTTTGGACCAATCTAGAAGTACTTAGGGGACAATAGGATGAGATAAAAGGACATCAATTGGGGAGAGAGATCAACAATTTGAGCCTGAGAACTATGCAAGACTTCTCCACATCATTTAAATTATGCTCTCCCATCTTAATAGGAGATGATCCAATGATTGAAAGAAAGCATTTCAATTGAGGAGAACTCGATGCAAATCAAGTTCTTGGAGATGACGCACCGGTTCAAATCAACCATTCAATTGAGGGAGATTTTGATATAGATCGAGTTCTTATCAATGAATATCTCGTTGATATATCTTCAATTACCTCAAGAAATATTTCATATTTGTATATATAAGTTGTTGGCATTGATAAGTAAGTTATTGCAAATCCAATAGCCAAACCACATTGGGCACAAGATACTCCTCACACAATAGGTGATCTAGTTGACTATTCAATAGATATAGGGTGGACCCCAACACATTCTCAAATTAATCCTCATGCACTCACTACTTCAGAGCCCTTAATTCTCATCCACAGTTACATGATCATTACAGATCCATAGTCTTTTCAAAAGCAGCATGAAATCCATATTGGAATACTGCCATGAAGGAGTATCAATATTTAATGAAGAACCAACCTTGGAAATCGTATCACGTACCCTTGGTAAGAGACTTTCATGGAGAAAGTTGAAGTGTCAAACAAGTTGGCAGCACATGGACATGAGAAGTAATCATAGTTGATTACCAAAGTCTACCCAATGCTATCTTCTTTTAGGGGGAGGATTTTTTCCCATAGGCTTTTCCCTATTTTCCCACTTTTAAGGGACATTTTTTTATTGTACTTGGGTACCCAACATGGCTGCAAAATTGTGAGGACCCAATTTTGTATGCATTGTTTCTACCAAGTTAGTCTTTATGGGGGGTGTTAGATAATACTTTCCATCTCCTTAGCATTAATCTCTCACCTATGTACTTTAGATGTTGGTCTCATGATCCTAATGGTCCAATTTTGACTAAATTTGACCAAATGGCCATGGGAGTGCTTCATCCCTATATTTAAGGGATAAATATGTTATTTTTATCCAATGAGGATGCATTCCTTAATTTTACAATCGTTTCCCTAATTTTAGGGTACTATGTTGCATATTTGACTTCTTGGAGTGATTCAAGGAACTTCATTCCATGAAATAAGGAGGGTAGCACCATCCTTTCTTATGTTTAGCAGATCCCTACCATGCATGATTTTTGCATGGATTAGATCCCTAATTTTATGAAATTAAACCTCCACTCAATGTCATATTGAATTCAAATTGCCTATATTTACAATATTACTCATTCTATGAATTATTGAAAAAGAATTCAGTGTTTTAGTCCAAGTTTTTTTCTCTTCACTTTCTCCTTTCTTTTTCCCTTGTAACATCAATACCTCCCTCCTCTCTGGGAGAGCGTGCACACGTCTTACCAATTAAACTATCCCTTGGAGCTATGTATACAAAATATATCATAACGATAAAAACATTTTTTAACATAATTTTTATTTAAAAAAAAACTTTCAAATCCCTAACGATACTTCATCACATTCAAGCTACTTATAAATCTTATAAATCTCAAAAGTTAAAGTACATTATATATTTATTATGTAATTCTATACACTAAATCAAGATATAACAAAATTCACATCTCTTTTATAAAAAAATAAAATTTAACATCAATAACTTGCCTCGTGCTTCTATTCTTAGCCAATATACTTTAAACCTTTTTAGCTCATTGTACAAGAATTTGTTTAATAAAAATTCATATAACTATGCCCATATTAGCTCCATTCAATTTGTGTATACATTAACACAAAATATTAATATTAATGTAATATACTTAGTCTCATCATGTGTGTATATTAACAAGAATGTGTAATATATTATATATTTAAGTGGGACAATATATTAAGCGTGCATGAAAGGGTTTTGTGATTAATCATGGTGTTGAATGAGCGTGGAAAAGCATCACAAGGGGCAACATTTGCCCCCTGCCAAGGATTTTCTTTCCCCTTCCAAACCCGATGGAAAAAGAAATGACCATTGTTCGTTTGCCACCTCCACATTCTATGAGATTGCTCCTACATGGAATAGGAATGCATGTTTTTCAAATTAGCTTTTCATTTAACAACCATATCAAACACAATGTGCATGCCAAGGTAAATATTTTTCTTTTAATTTGTTGTTTTGTTATGGTGTTTGTTACCATAAAATTTTATGAGACTTCTGATAGTTTGTTAAGAATTGGAAACTTTGGTTGAAGTTATGGGATTTGAAACTTTTGGTTGAAGTTTGGGATTTTGAAACTTTGGGTGAAGTTTGGGGAGTTTATTGTCATCAATTTTTTTTTTTTAATAAAAAAAATTATATAATTGTAAGAATGGAATGTTTTTTTTTACATTTATTTTTATAATATAAAAAATTGTGTATATATTTTTATTTTTTATTATTATTATTTATGTATAGTTGAAATTGTTTAACAAGTTACATGACATTGCTTAGACATATTTGAGATACTAAAGAAAAAATGATAGAAAAATATTGTATTAATAAATGATTTTCTTTTTTTTTTTAATTTTACATAAAGGTGTATTTGTACAACTTATTGTAAGTATTTTACTCTTATTGGATACTTGGTATCATTGAATCAAAAGTTTTGGGTAGACTGATTTCAATGAGTGTTGTTGAATTTCATTTAATGCTCTTAGTATTATTTTGGATGAGAAAAATAATGATTGATATATAATCCCTTTTATAACCTATGGCAAACAAATTTTGTTTCATTTATCATAGCATGAGTGTATTTCATGTCACAACAATCTATATATGTCCTAATTGAAGATACTTCTTTCTTACATGTAAATACATATGATAAGTTACTTGAAATCCTTCTCAATTGTTTTATTGAAGGTGGAAAGTGCTTAGGTTCCAACTTGTAATATTTGATGGTCCAATTACTATTGTGTTTATTTATTGTTAATAAATTTGTAAAGCCATATGTTTCTCTCATGAATTTGTTAGAGGTGTCTCTTTAAATCATAATCTTGTATTCAAATAACTAGGTGGAAAACGTTACGATTTTTGGTAAAAATGAAATTACGTGTTAAAGATTGTGTACAAGCATCATATTTTAATATAGGATGGCGTATGTTTTTTAAGGGATTCCAATCTTGAATACTATGCTCAAATGCAAAAATGAGTTGTTTCTTTGTTTAACATGTAATTTATTTGTACATATGTTAATGTGAGAAAGAATTAATGCTTTTGGAAAATAAAGCAATTAGAAGGGTGGAATAGGTGGTTTGTAAGAGAGTCGAAGGAGAAATAAATTAAGTTGCAACAAGAATAGAAAGAGGGTGTAATGATCTGTTGGAATGTGTTGTAAGTCAGCTTGAGAAGGGGAAGCAATAGGTTCTTTTTGAGGGCACAAGAAAGAAGTAAGTAAGTTGGATATGGTAGGGTCAATTCTAGGAATGGTTTAGTTGATACATTGTTTTTCTCAATTTATTTTTGTTAATAAAGCATTATTCTTGACATACTTGTCAAATGTAGGAGCAAGCAAAAAAGGAAGTAGAAGAATATGTAGAATGGGAGAGGAAAATAAGGGTGAAATTGAATAGGATATTCAAAGGAGAGAAGCTATTCAATAATGACAGCAGGAGGAAGAGCATTCATGTTAACTAGAGTCTCTACCATTTTATTAAAAGGAGGCTACGAGACATAAAAAAATAGGTAGAACAACAAGAATATGAAAAACAATTTCTCTAATGGAAAAACATTTCTCGTCCAAAAATTTCTATATATTTTTCTTCAAGATGATTATTTATTTGTAATGATATTTTTCACTATCACATAATATGATATAATTTTTTAAGTTAACAACTAATATAGAAATAATGGAAAACAAAATACAACTTTTTTGAAAATAAATTTATATCACCATATGTCACTTTCACTATAGTTATGATTTTTGACAATTCATAAAAGAACCATGTGCATATATGAAATCATATCTTACATCTAACATGTTGTCACTTTCAATATGAATTTTCTTTTTGGTAATGCATAGATGAAGCACATACATAGGAAATCATGTGTAGATTTAAGCTTCTAAATTGATTTCATTATTCTAGTTACCTTAGGAATTTTCACAATTTTATTAGGATGGTGGTAGTTGGATGGTGGTAGTTGGGAGAGGGTAATGAAATTAAGATTAATGGAACATTTGATTTTTTAGGAAAAGGATTTCTCAAACATTTATATAACCTTGTTGAGAGTTTAATAAATAATAAAAAATTTATGTTTTTAATCAATGTATATTTAATGTAGCACAAACAATGAAGATAAAAAATTAAAAATAATCAAATTAATTATATTGCATATAATATTATTCTTTACTTCCCTATTATATATGATAGTCATAATCTTGATATCTAACTTATTATTATTTTTGTATAACACTTATAAATATATGCAGAAGAAAGATTAGAATAGAAGCAAAGTGATTGACAAGTATTGCAAGCCATTTAGAAAACATACCTTGTGATAGCATTGATTCGAAATCAAATCGAAATTGAGGCCTTTCTATTGAGAAGTAAATCTTATTATTATGATCATGCCCTCACAATCCACCATGGCCATATCATTATATTTATTTATCACAAAAATACAAATGGGACAACACAAAGAACATATAGAAAACATTTTCATGGCTTTCACTTGCACCACTAAAAGCAATTGCAAATACAGAAAATAGGCATTTATTAAAATAGATCTATAAGCTTTGTTTTAAGAACGGGAACCTTTAATTACTTTTTACTTTATAATATTTACTATGATTCATGTTCAAACAAAATGATGAAATAACATTATTTATACAAGGTGGATTTTTTATATATAAATAAAAGATAATAATTGATAATAGTAAAATGTTTAAATTATTATCTTTTTTTTATGGATAATTTTAGGGCTATATTAAGGGGTAGAAAAATTTAGTTGGACATTTTTTTTTACATGGGAAGGGTTTTTTTAGCTAAAATATATCTGCCCAATATTTATTAGAAGAAAAAAAATCCAAAATGAATAGCATCCCATATATTAATGAGGAAAATGAAAAAAAAAAACTATTTTCGCCTTAGCAAAATCTCCCTCCAGACTTTTGCCCCAAATTTCTAGAGAAATTATAGTGAAATCATTCCTTCGCCCCCAATATTTAGTAATGGAGGCTCCCAAGGGCTATTTCTTCGTCCATTTTCCTTGAAATTCAAGCATATGTTGCATTCAGCTGTGTTTTTAGTCAATTTCATGTGATACCTTGTTTGAGCCCTCGATTTCTAGTATTTTTAGTTTTCTCAACATTTTAAACTTCACATAACATCTCCATTGTCGAAAGCTCAGGCCTTGAAGGGGAATGCCACACATGCAATTTATTAAAGAATCCAAACTCGCATCACGCTTTTTATTTAATAGTTAACGTGGTATGCTTTTTATCATGCTTTTTATGCTTGTAATCCACAGTTACAATAGATTATTATGCTATAAATTTACCTTTTATAATGTTTTTTATCATGGGTTCTTTTGTAGGCTTGTTGAATTCCAGGGAACTTTTGATGCTTAGGGATCATTTAGTGTTATCAGGGTTTTATTCTATCCTATGAGTACTGGTTTCATGAAAGTGTTATAGAGATCAAAAGATATGATTTATTTCATGCCTTGCATGTTTAAACTATCGATTGACATTTATATGTCGTTAGTAGACGATACTCTTGATGGAGAGAAGCCACATGGTTTTTATATATTCAAATTGAATTTGACTTAGTTGTTTAAAATATGCTTTTATTAGGATCTTACTCTACAATTATTATTGGATCTAAGGACTTAATGAGAGTGTATATGTTCATATTGTATGCCTATTATTGTTGATGTTTGGGACGTTTGTAATATAAATGAATGCACACTAATTATAATGGTGGGGATATAGTGGAATGGTCATTTTTTTAGTTTTCTTATAGAGTTGTCCAAAGTGTTCTAGTGGATTCCTTTATTTGTATTGAGAAATTCGTGACTTAAATATTTTTTTGTTCGTATTTCCAAGTTCACCAATTTTATTTGTGACTTAAATTTGTTGGGCTTAGTAATTGTTTTACAATATTTTTTTATGTGTAATTGCTATCATCATCTAGAAATGGATCTAGTTATGTATGATAAATATATAATTTAGTTGGAACACAATACTTGATTTCCATCATGATTGTATATAACATGTATAAGGCATGTTTAATATGATATGTAGACATTATGCGATTTGATATATAATCTTTTGAATTCAATGAGGGTTCTAAAACAATTTTACCGCATTTTTCATGCTTTCAAAAATTTCAAGGACATGGATACAAACACCTCCTCACTTTATCTGAGAAAACGTAGTCTTAGTTCTAATGATATGTGTGATGATGAATTAATGTTCTTTCTATTCTTGTTAGTGTATGTTCTTATTTCTAACAACCATTGAAAGTTTCTAACTAGCTCTAAAAATTCTAAATAAGATGACATAATTCATATTTTGATTGTCAACAAAATAAAAGAAAAATTGGCATTCTTATCTATATATAGATAAGAATGTTAATTTTTCTTAGAGGGTATCTTAAAAAAGAGATATTTGAAAAATAAGCTAATTGGGAATGCATACACTATATTAAGGTTGAGGGTCTCAATAATACTCCACATTGTAATAATGGTTCATGGGTGCCATAATCACTCCACAGTGTAAAGTGTTCAATTATATCAGTTTGTTGGTATGTCAAGATTTGGGTCCCCACATGTCCGTTAAACCATTAATGGATGAGATAAAAAGTGGAGTCCATACTTTCCCTAAATCTAGTTAGTGTATTTTTGTTTCACCAACATCTCTAGTTGTGAGTGACCCAATACTACTTATGAAATGTATAAATAGATCTCTCCTCTCCTCATTTGCGGATTTTCTCATTTTAGGATCTACGAGTCGAGAGAATCAAGATTTGGTATATGATATTCTATTGCAATACCCTAGTAATTGCAATAATCTTGGTATATGATATTCTATAATTTGATGAAAGAATCGCCAAGCTTTTATCATTCTTTACAACTCATTGAAATATTCCCCAAGATTTTACAATATCTTATAATTTACTAAAATATTTTCCAAGATTTTCCAAGATCCTATAATATAATGAAAGATTAGCTAAAACATTATATATGCATATTATATTATTGATAAAAATCCTTCAAAATTTCCTATATAATAGGGATATTCGCCCATTTACTATACATATAAATTTTGGGGGTGTTCTTAAAAATATTTCGAACTCTTTATTGTGTTATAGATGAATCTGTGATACTTGATCATATGAAAATGTTGTGGTTGTTATTTCTCGTTGTGAGGTAGAGTTTGCTTCTACATGATAAGTTTTCTTCTAAGTTTTAGGATGTTGTTAGATCTATTTGGATATGAAATATTTCCTCAAATTAGTTGGTTCCTATTTTGATGCGTGGTTGAAATATCCTCTTGAAATGTTGTTAATGTGCTTAGATGGTGTATCTATCTTAAGGAAAAAATTGATGTATAAATATGTAACATTGTTTTTATCCTAGATCACTCAATACCCTTTTTTGGGTGTGTGGAAACAATACCGATATTCCCTCTATTTCTCTACATTGTGTCAAACATGGTATGGGCTTGAATATATCATGAGTGGGGTATGCGATAATGGAGTTTCCACATTACTAATCCTCTATAAATATAGAATTAGAGTAGGTAGGATATCACACAGTTTGTTGTGAATGATTTCTAAAGTGTGATTGTATTAGTGTTGTGTGTCAATATATTTCCAATTGTGGTAATCAGTTGCTTGAGAAGGATGTGTTGAAAGACTTAAGAGAAGTATGATCATGAGCCATTGATGTATCCTTTCAAGGAAAATCCAGAGTTGAATTCCTAGATATGTAGATATTTGCAAGATCATTATGTTGTGACTAACCATGGGGAATTGGAATATGATCTCCATGATGTTGAGGGACATGCTCACAAACTTGGACCAATAGTGAGTTATCGAACTCTCTTGAGTTTTTCATTGTTAATTGTGAGAGAAATCTATGAAAATCCATTTTTCTTGTAAAATATATAAATCCTTTGAGACATACCTAGTCATCGTTGTCTACTTGCATGGTATATTTTATACTTTATGATCATGACTAGTGTTGTGCACCACTAATGTTGTTTTCTAGGGAACAATCTCATATAACTCAATACTTCAATTCCATGTGGAGTACGTATGGAATTAAAGAGCTAGTGTAGTATGGATTCAATCTATTTTTAATTGGTTCCAGAAGTGGTGGGATCAATATGCATGCATTACTATGGGCTTGTGATCCAAGGTTGTAAGTTGTTTTTTTTCTAGAAAAATAAAAATAAAAAATCACAGTTCGAATTTTATTAAATCCAAAACCATATTGTTCATTATCTCGTAAAACATCCTTACACATATACTTCATTCAACAAACGTTCTCACTTGTATTACACATAAAAATCTTAACATGTAAAATGGTAATTCTATCTAGATAAGCTTCTCAAAAAGGTATATAGCTCTAGAAAAATTCCAAATAAAACCACACAGATTCTTGGCAAGAGAAATTATTAAACCCAAGGTTGTAAGTTGTGAGATTCCCTTCAATCATATTAGCTCAAAAATAATAGGAAGTTTCATGGATTCAATCAATGTTAATATATGGATAGAACTTATCTAACTCAATATGGAAGTGTAGTATATTTGTTAGAATTAACGACAAATCATAGGTGAATATGGATATTCAAGACAAAGATTGGACAATGATGTTGGAAATACAGAGGTCAAAGATATAGATGAATACTCCAAATATGTGAATGACTATAGATTAACAAGAAGGTATATGGATTTGTTCATATGTACCATTATATCTTGCTAATTTTTGTTTCCTTGTGTAGTGACTTTGTAGCGTTAAAGTCATTCCCTAGTTTGATTCATAAGGTGCAATGTAGTTCAAAGAAAAATATAGCAAGATGCTTTGTCTCCTCTAATTGTTCCTTCATGAAATATTTTTTGATGAATGTGGCACCATAAGACCTCAAGTTGGAAAGCATTAAGTCTGCAGGATTGACTCAAATATATCTTGTATCCTGACTATTTTCCTAGAGAACTAGAGAGCATCGTGGTTAAATACCTAGGTGTCTCAGTAGAAGGAAATATGTCCATAGGATGGATAGTTGTTCAATATTTACAATCAAAATGATGTTAGGCCCTAGAGTACAATAGGTTCCCAATCAAACTGTGTGGTATCAATGTTCAACCCAAAGGAATGATTGGTTCCCAACTATTATGTTGTCTAAAATGATCCTATAAGTGAATGGAGGAGAATGAATAGATTGATTCATAGATCAAAGTGAGTTTCTCAGGTAAATAAGCATTGATTGGTTATCATGGTAGTTAAAGATAAAATGAATTTATATGTGTCTTGTTGGAGAATCCAAGTGATGATGGCATAACTAATTTTGATTTGGACTTATGGGATTGTAACAAGGGAGATGATGATATTTTTATGGATGTAACAAATATTTATTTTTAGAGTCTGGTCCAACGGATGCTAGTGATAAATTTTCTGGTAGTAATGTAGATTAGATGGTGATGGACAAACAAGGTATAATTTATGTGTTGTGTTTAACAAAACAAATACCATTTGTAAATGTCAAACAGACATTGTATTTGTAGCATGTCAATGATGTATAAATCTCATATATTGGTCCTTGAAAATTTTGGGCTTGTATCTTTCCTATATTTGGTACTTAGGAAAAGTATTGTAATGGTACCCAAACAATATTATAAAATATTGTACCTAGTTCCTCCATGAGATGGAGTATTTTAATGGTATTCACATGCATAAATGTATATAAAATGTGAAAGGAATATTGTTGTAAGCCTTGGATAGTCATGCATACCCCTTTTCTATGTATCCCTAATGATTTGGATAACTTGTTTGATATAGTGCAGAAGCTTTGCTATGGAGTTATTAAACACTTGGAAGAGTGGGTTGTGGGTAAATTGGATGCTTTATGAGTAGACCATGTTAGTTTCAAACACTGGGAGGTGCCTAGAAACTTGAAGTGTTTTGTACAGTTAGGGGGATTTTATTAAAAAAAGGGTTGAATGAACCATGTACATAAAATACATCCTACTAGACTAGAGATTGCAACGGTTCAGTACCCATGTATTTCAGTGAATGGTTGTTCATTAATATGGGTTTTAATAATTTGATGATGTCTACATGATTGAGGGCATATGAGATGTGAGTGCCAAGTTGGACTGATATAGACTTTGTTGATCAAGGGTTTATTCAATCCATGAAGGAGAATTTGATGCATTAAACTAGTGAAATATGCTATAAATACTAGACCTCATATAAATTGAGCTAAATACTTGTAAAGGGGGATTATTGGAATCATTAAATCCTACTTGTTTTATAGATGAATGTGTGACACTTGATCATGCGAGAATGTTGTGGTTGTTATTGGTCATTCTAAGGTAGAGTATGTCTCTAGGTGAAAATTTTGTGTTGGAAATATAATCCTACATGATTATGGTGAAAATATTTGGTTGTGATGAATCCTAGCTAATATGAAGAGTCATAGGAGAATGAGATATGTACCTTTTTAATATGAAACCAAATGTCACCATATCTTGTATTCATTGATTCATGTTCAATGCAAATCATTCAACTTCGAGTTATTCCAAACTTGAATTGATATGAGAGATTGGTCTTTTTCATAACTCCATAAGTGCTTGTAGTTTTTTGTTTTCCTCCTTGGAATGAACTATGTGTTTCTTCATTTATTGTATATTCATGCTCCTCAAAACTACAGGATCAAAACTTCCTTATTTTTGCATGATTCCTTTTATCCAGAACCTGCAAAACCTAATTTATGTCTCTTGTTATCTCCAAACCCTCCTCACAACCTACATACTACAGATTTCTCTCAATATTCTTTTGTTAAGTTCTACTGGTCACTCATCTATGCATGTCAGCTTCTCCTCTGTGTGCATAAAATCCATTTGCATGATATATTTTTTTGCACGAGGGTGTATGAAGGATGGGGGTTATTTTTTGAAGGGAGTATTATTTGAAGAGTTGCATATTGGAGCTATTGAATGAACATGTGTTGAACCTAAATGCTATCATCACATGCATACTTTCATTACTTATGACATATCCATGTTTTTTTTCCAGCCTCACTATGCGTATATCACTTTATAGGGTTTCTAAGTTTCTTTTCTGTACATATAGCTTGGTCTTCTTATTAGATCCATAACCAATACCGGGAATAAGGGTACATGACTTAAGATTTATCCTGCAATATTTCCTTTACGTAATCATAGAGATGATTGAGTTCATCCTCAGTGAGATTCTTCCCCTCTCTAACCTTATCAATCCATAGGTCCAATTCCATCACTAATTAATTACATATGACTTAACATGAAGAAAACCAAATTTCCAGAAACACACATTCAAAAATCCAAATCAAATTTATGATCTCTTTCATCCACATGAATCAATAACCTTTGGTCTATGCCAGTTCAACAAAGGTATCACCATTTTTCACAGGTTTCATTCCTCTTACTATCAGACTCACATGTGAATCAATACCCTTTAGTCTTCGTCATTTCAACAAAGGTATCACCATTTCATATATTGTCACTTCATGTGTCTCTTCTTGTTCTACAAACACACATTTTGTCTTATTTTTCACATGTATCCAAGAAGGCCCTAAAAATGTCTTAGTGTTACTATTTCATTTTGGCATTTGTGTGTCTAGACTTTAGAGTCCACTTTACTTTTATTGTGTTAACTTGAGGGGGGGGGGGAGAATGGAGAGTACTGTTTAGAAATAAAATATTCCTACTATGCCCAAGTATTTGTTCTTTGGATGCAAATTTGGTCATTGTAAATGGGCCTACTACCCCACCCTATGTGTCAAACTGCCAATTATTTTTCATCTAAAATTGACAATACAGGTCATTAGGTATGTCAATTTAAGGGAAAAATGAAGATATACATATGCAATGATTACTCTTGGAGTATCTTTGCAATTTTTTATGTCAATTGAAGGTTTCATTTATATCCTCTAAAGCACAATGAACAAAAATTGTACTTTGTAGAAGGTTATATCATAGAGATTATCAATATTATTATTGTATTAGTTGTATCACATAAGAAGAACTATATTTTAAACTATTTGCAATGAATTAGACCCAAAACTTGTATCACAGTGGCTATTGCATAGATTGTGTTTATATTGCAAAGGCTTGTATTGTCAAAAATGCATTCTTTGGTTTCTATCCTTGGAGTTGTGCGTAATGGAAAATAAAACTACCCATAGTGGTCAAGGAAGATCAATCATAAACTCAACTTCAATGACCTATGGGATGGAATTTGTGAAGGATATATAGTTGATGGAGCAGATAGCACTACACTTACTGCACCTAAAGAACCTATAATAGACAAAGAAATCGTCATATGGAAGAGCAGAGATAAGAAGGAATATGCATTGATTTCCGCTTCTTTAAGTGAAGAGGTTAGTTGGAATACCTCATATTACAAAAATTCTTATAATGCTTTGAAGAAGTTAAAGGATTTGTATGACTCATGTTCGCAATTCGAGCTAATTCAGTTATTGTTGAGGTTGTTCAACCTATAGGTGAAGGAAAGTGAACCCATGACTACAACATTTGATATTAGAGAAATCATGCATAACATTGATGCTACTAGTGTGAAGACAGACCTTTATCTTATCTCCTTCATCAAGTTCCTCTACTCCTCATGATTATACTATCTTGAATCACTTCAAGATAGTGGTAACTTGAAAGACCTCACTTTTGATACTTTGGTGGATAAGATTACAGGAAGAGAGAAAGCCTTCAGAAAGAAGACAATTCATCCCATTGGAGAGACCTATTACCTTACCTAGAAAGGAAATAATTAATCAAATATCTATTCTAAAGGAGAAAGAATGAAGATATAGGACATGGAAGAAATAATTTCATAGGTAGGGGGCAGAAACAATAACAACAAAAGGCATGATCTTCATCGTCACCATTGTGGTAAGAATGGATATGATGCAAAACATTGTTGCTCCCCATGGAAAATGATTAAAGAGAAGCATAATCATAAGAAAGAATACAAAGGTAAAGTTCATGAGTTTGGTAAATCTCCTTAATTTGTTCACTTTATTATTGGACATTTAATGCTGGAATAAATGAAATTGTGTTCAACGCTTAATTTGCATCTTGGAGAGATACTTGGTTGCTTAATAGTGGTGCAACCTTCCACATGACATTTCGAATATATGTCTTTGAAGAATTGAACGATCATGCAAATGGCACAGTATATTTTGCAAATAATTCCAACCTCAAACCAAAGGGAATTGGCACCATCAAATTCAAATTGCATGGATTCCTTTCCTTTTTGTTGCATAATGTTCTCTATCTTCCACAGTTGTAAAGAAAGTTGTCGATCCTTGTGCACATTCAACAGTAAGGTAATTCCATCAACATGTTTAATGGGATAATTGAGATAAGGGTATCCTCTAACAACCAATTCATCATGACTAGATATGAATATGACATATTGTTGAAGCCAAAAGGAACATCTGCCATAAGAGTTCATAATTTTGTCTACCTCTCTTGTCATGAAGAAGGTATGTTGTCATCTAGCCTCATATGGCATGCTTGATATGGACACATTAATTATAATAGCCTCAGAAAGTTGAGAAGGAATGGTTTTTTAGGTTTTCCCTCCATTCCAAAGAAGTTGAAATAGTGTGATGCTTGTATTCTTGGAAAACATAGTAAGTATCCTTTCCATGAGTCAAATCCTAGAGCATGTAAACACTAGAGTTGATACACTATGATTTGTGTGTCCTCGTGCTTGTTGCTTCTACAAATGGTAATAAATATCTCTTAAATTTTGTTGATAGTTGCACCAAGTTGTGTTGGGTCTATTTGTTAAATAAAAAACCAAGGCATATGAAACAATTGAAAATTTTAATGTATGGATTGAAAATGAAGCACAATCTCAAATTGGCACTCTTCATACTGATAATCGAAAATAATATACCTCTAATGATTTCAGAAACTATCTTCGTCAACACAGGATTATGCATCAAACAACAATTCCATATAATCCTACGCATAATGGTGTAGAAAAAATAATGAACATGACACTCTTGCATATGGTGTGATCAAGTACACTCCATCCTATTTTTTCAAGAATGTGAAATTGATGTTTTGGGGTAATGCAGTTTTATGTGCAATTTATTTGAGAAACATAAGTCCAACTCATGATCTTGGAAACAAGACTCCATATGAAATGTGATATGGATTCATTCTTTCTATGAGTATTCCCAAGGTTTTTGATCCCACCTATTATGCCTTAATTCCAAAGGAACAACAAAAAATGCTTTGTGCAAGGAATCACCCACGCGTCATAGAATAGATGTTGAATGGGTGTACTATTAACGAACTCTTTATGTAAGGTCATTGTTTCTAAATTTTGTGGATACGATCCTTACAACAACAAAAACTCAATGTAAGGAATAGAAAGTGAATCTTCTTAGGTTAGTCAAACACCACCAAGGAACATTCTCTTTACGATGAGGTAAACAAAAAGTTTATACTTTCCAAAAATGTCATTTTTCCTGAAATGAATAAAATGACAAGTCTATTAAGAAGTAGATTTATCGCTTGGATAAATTTACCCATGTAAAGAAATTCCATGAATTTGACAATGAGATTCCACATATTGAAGGGGGGATCCCTATCTTGGATCAATCTTTGGAATCTCCTTTTGCAACACCATCTTCCCCTCATGAAAAAGTTCTTGCCACTTCACCAAAATAGGAGGTTCAACTGGATGATGTTATTGAGAGGATTGGAAGACTAAATATTGAAGAGAGTGATGCACCACCAGTTGAGAAACTTAGACCCTCATTGAAAGTTCCAAAGACAATAAAAATTACACTTGAAATAGTTCATCTTGATGGAGTAAAAAAGATAGGAACCTGTAGTTCAACAAGACAATATGATGGAGGAGACATATAACTTAAATTCATGTGATGAATAAGATATGGATTTTTTCTATGATTGTGAATTGAATTTATCTTCTAACCTTAAATTAGCTTCCTTTCAAGAAACTATTGCTCATTATTAGTGGAAAGAAGCCATGCTGAAAATATGGTGCTTTCATCAATAATGGGACAGGGAAGTTGGTGGACCAAACCAAATATTTCAGTTGTTGGTGGGATCCTTTCGATGTTTATGCAAAAACATTGTGAAGGACATTGGTCCATTGCAAAAATAATTCTAAATTACTTGAAATGGGACTCAATATTTTGGACTCAAATATTCTAAGGTGGATGAATTCAAACTAATTAAGTATTTTGATTTAAACTTATATGGAAACAAATATAAAGGAATGTCTACTTCAGGCCACCTCATGAGTGTTGGATCAAAAACTATCTCTAGAAGATCACACAAATAATATATTCCAACATATCCACAACAGAGGCAGAATATGTGGCTACAACAACGGGAACAAAGTAGATTGTGTGGCTAAAACAAATACTTGAACATTTGCAGGAGAAATAGGTGGATTCCCCTTCTCTATTGATTGATAATACTTCTACATTTAAGTTGGAAAAGAATCCTAGATTCCATGGTTGAACTAAGCAAATTAACACAAAGTACCATGTGATTCAGTATCATCTAAAGGCCAAGACAATTCATTTGATGCATTGCTTAACAAATAAGAAAATTGTCAACATTTTCACCAAAGCACTTGGAAGAGAAATGCTTGCAAAGTTCAAAAATATGCTTTGACTCATGAACACCCATTCAGATTAAGGTGGGGAATGTTGGAAACCTAATCTTGTGGGATTGTGGTGAAATTTAAATATTGTTATATAAATTAGAAATCATTCAGCATGGAGTTATTCTAGACCTAACAATTTGCTTGTAAAATTTAGGAGGTTGTTAGATTCAATTGAATATGAAAGATTCTCTCCATGCAAAGATAACATGTCCATCTCAAGGAAAAAAATGATGTATAAATATGTAACATTTTTTTATGTAAAATATCCCTCAAGTATAGTTTATTTGATGTGTGGAAACAATGTCTATTTTCACATTTCTCTACAAAATATTGCATTTGGTTATTAAATTGGTTTGAGAAAAAACCAAAAGAAACTCGAAGACCTCCAAAAAAATGTAAAAAGACAAATAACATTATAAATTTTTTAATGACAAACTATTCACAATTACAAGGTATAAGTTATATATATATATATATATAATGGGAAAAAAAGTTGGTAACTTTTTCAGTATTTTGTAAAAGTTATAATTGATACTGAGCATTGCTCTATCTGGTGAATTCATTATAGGGAATTTTCTCACCCATACAAAGAGTTTCAAAAAGAAGAGTGGGGAGTGTGTTCTCACTCAACTTATAGTCATAAAATTTACATCTTTCAAAAAAAGGCACGTGGCCTTCTACAGTTCTCTTGGTTGTGTCATTGAAAGCAAATTCAACCATTGCATTGGGTAGGAAACTCACCCTGATTAAACTATAAAACATTGCCTTTCAATATCATTGTCCATCATCATATTTCTTGAGAGAAGTTGGATATTTACATGTAGTGGATCTCGTTGGTGGAGGATTCACCATTATGGGTTGTGTGTATAAGAATGTTTCCTTCCCGAAGTGTGCAAGCCTGTTTTTCTAGGGAGTCCACCTCTGTGTTGAATTCCCGATGAGTGTGTTGAAAAGTGCATTTGCTAAAGAGGAGGGTGTGTTGAAGGATCCTTGTGATCAAGTGCTATAGTCTACAATTTTACACTTTATTGTTTTGGTAATCCAATCTATGGCCAGTTTTGAGTCGGTTAGGATGTGTAGACTTTTAGAATTTTTCTCTAGTGTTATAAGGATTGTAGTCTCAATGCTTAGAAACTCAACAAAATTGTTTGTGTTGTGCCCAAATCCTCTCTAGAAAGTGATTATATGATCCTTAAGAATATATAACCCACCAATGCCACGTTGTCTAGGATTTCCTTGTGAGGCCCCATTATAGAAGACATGAGTGTAAGATCGATGAAAGATTGGAGGATTCCTAGTTTTGGTGGATTTGATCTTCAACTTTAGAATGTTGTTGTAAGGATTTCCATAGTATTATTGACGATTCTATTGTTGTGTGTGATATAGATACTCTAGCTTAAGATGAGAGAGATGGATAGAATCTTAGGATGAATGCACTCTATATGCCTGTGGTCCCATGCATCGACTAGTGTTCCCTCCCATTTTGGCAGTGATAAATTCCCCATCGATCAAACTAGACCCCATGCTTATTTTGAAAAATTGCAGCCAACCAACAAATGTAATATGGAATTTCCATAGGTCTGTTAGGATTATTAATCCTCCCTTGTCCAATTTGTTCATATGTATAAATCAGGAGTCCATCCAGTCTATTTTTAGTCACTAGCACCAATGGGTCCACTTGGCCTAATTGAGGCACATGTTCCAGTTACTAAAGTGTGGGGAACACTAATTGAGGCCTACTGCCACTTATTGCACTTGCATGCATCAGTTTAGGAGCCTCCTAGATCAATCCCTACAATTTAGGAGCCAGTGGGAATGTCGATACCAACCAAGGTCAGTTGAGTTGAGTTGGTGACTAGTCAAGCTCAATTAGGAGTTAGTTACATTCATTTCTAGTCCTCTACATTCAGTTATATCTAGGTTTGAATGGCTACATGTAGGAGAGGCGCATTCCTCACCTACCATAGTTATTTAGGCTTAGTTAACACTAAATTAGACACTTGAGTTGTGATTTAGAACTCCGATGAACTCCGATAATGATTTAGACAAGGTCAATTAACCATTCAGTCAAGTAGAGTCTAATCAATTTGAATTTCCTCACATGGATTCGAATTGCTTGTGGCTATTTAGCCATTGTACTTCATTGTAATTATTATCTAATTACTTTTGATTAATGAAAGCATTCACAGTTGCAAGCCATTTTGGCACTGTTTCAGTCTTCAATTGCTGAGTAAATTGTGTGATCTATTTTGTGAGTTTTGTGTTGATCCATAGATCTATGTGCTCAATTTAATAAGGTCATGCATATTAAGCATATGTAAATCCCGCATTGACCTCTTTTTAGTAGGTTCTCCCATGTGATAAATTATCTATTTAGTTTCATTCAGAAGAAGCATTTTGATTTGGGGGGAGGCATTGATTTTCCAAAGTGAAGACCACCACCACGGTGGGGTCTCCACAATATTTGAGGATGTCAACTCCTTATATATTAATATGATCTAGTATGTACCTATTGGAGTATTTTTTATCCATATAAGTGTGTCCTCCTAGTCTGAAATATGTATGTATTCTCACTGAAGAACCTAAGTGTACATGTTCCATTGCAATGTATGTGCATATGATAAGCCAATTTGTGTAGAGTTGAGCCATCCTAAATCCCATGGATAATTTGTGTTTGCATTATATACATTTGCTACAGAGGAAATATGACAATATTAAGTGTATCTTCTAGTTCCTTCGATATTAACTCCTCTAGGGAGAGCCAAAGGATATGATCCACCCCAAGAATGATTGTCCTCTTGTTCCCATGGTCCCATTCAGGATCCTATCCTATGATATCAAAAGTACTGATGATTTATCTCCATATGATGGGCCCATTTCCTAAGGGGGAGGCTTTGATTGAATCCAATATATAAGAGTGTGTGGATAAATGTACTTTTGATGGATGCACTGCTACAAAATACCCTTTCTAGTGATGAATTGCTAGAGTCTATTTGTTGCAAGAGACTGAGAAAAAAAGAGTAATTTTTTTATGCCCCAACCGCCACATCCTTTAGGATTGCATACATCTCCCATTGACAAAGGGGGATTCTTGCTTATTTTTTGTTCCTAGACTAGAAAAATTATGTGCAAAGTTTCCTAATTTAGTTTGACACAACCTTTGGGATATAAGCTAGTAACATCCAATACATCAGAATGGAAGTAATAACACTCTTGGTTAATGCGAGGTGACCGTCTATTGATAACCACCTGTGAGACCAGGACCCTATCATTTTTCTTATTTTATCAAGAATCCATTTCCAATATTGAATTCTATGTTCACTGGATTTGAGCAGAAACTCTAGATATTTGAATCATTTGTCAGAAGAATCTTGATGGAAAGGTAGGAAAAGGAGGAGCATAGAATTATGAGAAAGAGGAACATGAAAAAGGTAATGGCATATTTTTGTGTGATTTTTGTAGTTAGTATCCATACCTGTGTCAAAGGAAAAAAAATTGAGGATTATATCCATACATTTCTCTTCCAATATAGATGTTTTCTCAAATATAAGTATGTCATCCTCAAAAAGGATCTCAGAGATATGAAGTGGACTTGCAACTTTCATCCTAGTGAGATTGACATTATTCCTTTCAGAGTTGATATATTTGTTGTGGGAGTCTACGACTATTAGGAAGAGTAGGGGGTGAGAGGGAAGCCTTGGAATAGTCTACATTAAGAAGGGTAAAAGAAAGAATATGAATAGTCATAATTGATAAGGATAACAAAGGAGACACTCTTAAAGAAATTTTCAATCCAACTTGTGAAAGCATGAGGGAAGCAAACCTTGATGATAATTAGTCAGAGGTATAACCAATTTACATTATCAAAAGTGTTTATTAGGTCAATTTTTAGCATAAAGGAGGGACGAGACTTGGATTTTATGGAGTGGAGGAATTCTTGTCACACACCGATAGATTCATGGATATTACAGTCGTATAAAAATATGAATTTATCAAACAATATGTAATTAGAGAGAGTAGTTTTAATGCGACAGTATATAACTTTAGCTAAGATCTTGTAGCAGCAATTACATAAGGAAATGGGGCGATATTGATCAAAGCTAGATGGAGAATCAAATTTTTGAATGTTTTCTATAAAATTAGTACTGAAGGGAAGATGTATCTTACCTGAGGTTCTGGACTCTTCTACCATTGATATGAGATCTTGCTCCATGAGGTCCCAGAAATGTGTAAAGAACTCAGAAGTCCGTCCATCTGATCTTAGATATTTACCTGGTTGGAAGGAGAGTATAGATTGTGCACTTCATCTTTCGAGACCTACTTTTGGATGTCCTCATATTGAGTCTGAGAGAGCCAACCATTAAATAAATATTCTATTGTCATAATGTATCAAATGTTTTCTTTAGAATGTTCATTGAATAGTCTCTTAAAGTGATACACATATTCCTTTGAGATAGAAGGGAAATTCTAACATTCCTACCCTCGTCATATTTAATTGACCAAATTGTGTTAATATATCTCCTTCCATTTGATAATTGGTGATGGAAAAATGTTGTACAATTATCTCCTTTTGAGAGTCACAGATCCTTACTCTTCATTCACCATTTGGCCTTGATTTATGCCAAGAACCTCTCATTTTCTTTTTCCAAAGCGTTTATTTCATCTAGGGTTTCTTTTTTGATTTGGAGAGAGGTGAGGGATGCTAGCTTCACTGACAGGGTTATCTTAATTCCTAAGAGGTATATATCATTATTCTTAAAATTTTCTAGATCACAAGATTTATTGATCCAACCTTTTATTTTCAAGGGATTATGTTGGAAAGCCATCATGAGTGGGGATCTATTTGTGTCCCAACAAGATGATCAATTTTCAAAAACTAAATATTTGAACTCGTCGTATTTGATCCAATGAGGGTCGATCTAAATGGAGATGAAGGATTCGATATCTTGGAAGAAAGTTCTAGAGTGATTGGGAAATGGTTGGAGTTCCCTACTTTGATGATCTTTTATTTGTATCCAAGCAAGGAGAGAACCAAGGATACTTTCATCATAAATCAATTTAAAGGTTTTTCTATATGCATGTTATCTGATATTTTGTTCAACTAATTAGGACCTATATATATTTATAGGATCGAAATCAATAATATGGTGTTGACTCAAAAAGTGATCAAAATAAAATGAGAGGGGGTTCGACAGGGTTTAGGTTCCCCAAGAGTTTCTACTATGAAGAGTCAGGTTTAGATCTCCTCCCATGATGAGATTTGGGAGGGATATGAGGGGAGAAGTGAAAAGGCTATCCCAAAAGGATTAATGATAACGAGAGGAAGCATAAATGTTGAGAAAGTATAGGGAGCAGTGGAGGGTTGAAGAATATACTGGTGCAAGAATATCAATGATGAGATTACTAAAGATTACAGATGTAATGATTGATCCCAACCAAGAGCCAACCAATTGAGTTTCCTTCTTCATCTTCCACTATGAATGTCTAGTTAGTAAATAGATTCTTGGGAATTTTTTGAGAGTTATAAACATTGCACGTTATATATTGTATGAACATGATGGAGGGTTTAACTTTGTTGGTGAGTTTCTTCGGGGCTCTTTGCTTCTAGAAAGACCTATGCCTCTTGAGTTGTGGGATAGGATTTTTATTTTTTAACCCTTGCTTTGGCTACTCTGCTAAGGGCTCGATGAATGGTTGATTGTGTTCCTACAATAGCCTCTTGTTTAGTTGTGTTGGTGGTGTGGATGAGATGTGATGTTTGATCTCTAGTAGCCTTCCCAATGATAAACTATGATGAGATTTGTACCTTGGATTGATTATCAATCTTGGAGTGTGATCTTGTGTGATACTGATGTCCCATTAAAAAGGAGGATATGCCACTCATGGATGGTTCATTCTTTTTTGCTAAGTGGGGGATGAATTAGTAAGAATTGGAGGGAAAGAGGACTCAGGAAAGTTGGTTGTTGAAATATTGTAACTTCAAAGAATATTCTATATCTATATTTTGTGGTCCCTGATGTTCCTATCGGGAGAATTACTTGTATTTATTTATACCTCGATGTTTCTAATCGGGAGAACTAATAAGAGTCATGAGGAAGTCCCCTCCATTGTAATTCGGGTCATTAGTACCCCAGTTGTGGTTACTCGAGCCTACATAACTGACTTAATTATTAAGTGAATGAAAGAATATAAATAGAGGTGAGGTGCTCCTCATTTGGAACACACTCACACTCACTTGTGTAGCGCATTAGAGAGAGAGAGAGAGATGTAGGTGGAGAAGGAGGAGGGTTAGTCTTTTGGTTTTACCTTTTATCTTTTATCTTTTTGGGGCATCTATATTGAGGAATATTTTGTTGGGTTTTTCCATTTAGGGTTTTCCCAGGATAAATCTATGTTGTTCTTGTGATATTGTTTCTTTCAGTGATCCTGTCTATATGATTTTGTTATGAAATTGAAATTAAATGCTGATAATATAGATTAGCATATGGAATCTTAACATGGTACTAGAGCTAGCCTGAATAGGACAACTTTCAAAGGTGAAAGAGGCCTCTCTCTCTCCCCGGAAGAAATTAGGGTTTCAGAAAAATTTTGATTTTCAGAAAATTGCTTGCATAGAAAGTTGTGCCCTCCCAGAGCGCATCTATTGAGCCTGGAATCAAGTTTTTTGTGTGAGTGAGTCCCCAGAAAATTAAAACCCTAGTTTGACAGTCGCACTAGAAAACAACTGGAAGTTGCAGAAGCTGAATCTTGCAAGTCTGATTTGGAAGGTGAAGACTTGAGATCTCCAAAAACCAAGCACACCAATCAACTCACCTCAGTCAAGCACATCTCCTGGTAAGTTCAGTTTCTCATTCCATAGAATTTCAATTTTTTGCAATTTTCTGACAAGATGGCACCAAGCACTAAGCTTGAGGACAAGCTAGAAGGCATAGAGAACTTTCGAGCATGGAAATATAGGATTGGTCTCATTATCCAAGAGAATGATCTTGATAAGTATATCAAAGAGGAAGTTGCAGAACCTGAAGAAGTTGACAAGAAGGATATGATTAGGGCACAAAGGATTATTGCTGACTCTATCAAGTATCACTTGATCCCTCAAGTGTCATTCAAGAAGACTCCAAAAGAAATGTATGATTCCCTATCCAAAATGTATGAGGGAAGATACATCAACATAAAGATGAATTTAAGATCTCAATTGAAGAGCACCAGGATGAGTCATGGAGTATCCATCCAAGACTACTTCACAAGGGTTTCTTAGATCAAAGAACAACTAGAAGCTATTGGAGGTAAGCTTGATGAAGATGAAATGGTTATGACTGCTCTCAATGGTCTCACTAGACCCTTGGAATCTTTCATCCAGATGATGTGTGCCAGAAAAGAAAGCATGAAGTTTGATGTGGTATGGGAAGACTGCATTCAAGAGGAGACTAGAGTGACAAATAGAGAAGCATTACTGAAGGAAGATGATCAAGACCTAGCCACTCACACCAAGAGAAGAAGAATTCAATATAATTTCAAGAGGAGAAATTTCAAGGAGTTTCAACCTCCCAGAAGAATCCAAAGAACAAGGGAGAATCCTCCAGATAAAGACTACTCTAGTTTTCAATGTTTTCATTGTGATAAGATAGGACACATTGCCCAAAATTTTCCTATGAAGAGGCAAGAATATAAGAAGAGGATCAACAACAACAAAAGACATCATGCTCATCTAGCTGAAGATGAGGATGAAGAAGAAGAGGATGAAAGAACTCTAAGAAAGCAAGCAAGAGAAGAAGATGCAGAAGAGTATGGACTATTCTCTGCACTCTCTGGGTTTGTAATACCTAGAGAAGACACTTGGCTTATTGATAGTGGTACTTTAAAGCACATGACGGGACAAAAGAAAACTCTGTCCAAACTTGAAGAAAATATCTCTCCTCAGAAAGTATCCCTTGGAGATGACTATCAATATCTGATCAAAGGAGTTGGTGAGGCAATCTACAAGATTGATTCAGGAAATCCCCTGAAGATGAAGGAAGTATTGTATGTACCAAGTCTAAAGAAGAATATGCTTTCTATCTTAGCTTTAGATAAGAAAGGATTCAGAGTTTCCTTCATAGATGGCCAAGTACTCATGTGGCCCAAAGGAAAGAAAATTGAAGATGCAGTTGTTATTGGTGAAGAAGAAGGAGGCCTATGAAAACTCAAGGGGCACTCAGAAACAACCTTTGTTCATGAGTCCACTGACCCTAGTGAACTATGGCATAGAAGGATTTCCCACATTAATTACAAGGCACTACGCCATGTGAACAAAGTAGTAACGGGACTACGAGACATGAATATCAAGCATGAAGGCATTTGCAAAGGATGTGCTAAAGGGAAGAACATCAAGAATCCATTTTTGAAGAGTGAAACAAAAACAAAAGGTACGCTGGAATTGATTCATTTAGATGTGTGTGGTCCAATGTCTTCTACATCCTTAAGTGGCTTTGAATATTATATCACATTATTGATGACTATTCAAGAAAGACTTCGATATACTTCTTGAAAGCAAAGAGTGAAGTGTTTGAGAAATTCAAAGAATTCAAAGCCTTGATAGAGAATATTTCAGACAAGAAAATAAATACTCTCCGATCAGACAATGGCAGAGAATACACTTCAAAAGAGTTTGAAGCCTTTTGCAAAGATTCCAAAATCAAGAGGGAATTAACTACTCCCTACAATCCTCATCAAAATGGGGTTGTGGAAAGAAAGAACAGAACCATCATGGAAGCAATGAAGACAATGATATATGATCAAGATCTTCCAATGCATCTATGGGAAGAAGCAGCAAGAACTGTTGTATATGTACAGAATAGAATATCTCATAGTGCTATTGGATTCAAGACTCCAAAAGAGATGTTCACGAAAAGAATCCTAAGGTAATTCACCTCAAAATATTTGGTTGTCCAGTATATATTCATATACCAAAAGAGAAAAGAACCAAGTTAGACCCTTCCGGAAAGAAGGGGATATTTTTTGGATAATGTGAAGTATCCAAGGCATTCAGAATCTACATTCCTAGATTCCATCACATGGAAATCAGTCGATATGTGACATTCGATGAAGAGGGATTGTATCATCCCAGTACATTTGTACAAAAATGATCCGGTGACTTCGGTCCTCGAGAATGTGGTGGGATTGCATCATCCTTGAACTTTAGTTCAGAAAGGTATCCAAAGGCTTCGGTCCCCAAGAATGTGGTAGGATTGCATCATCCTTGAAATTTGATTCAGAAATTTATCTGGAGGATTTGGTCCCCGAGAATGTGGTAGGATTGCATCATCCTTGAACTTCGGTTTAGAAAGGTATCCGGAGGCTTCGATCCCCGAAAATGTGGTAGGATTGCATCATCCTTGAACTTTAGTTCAGAAAGGTATCCGAAGGCTTCGGTCCCTGAGAATGTGGTAGGATTGCATCATCCTTGAACCTCAGTTCAGAAAGGTATCCAGAGGCTTCGATCCCCGAGAATGTGGCAGGATTGTATCATCCTTGAACTCCGGTTCAGAAAGGTATCTGGAGGCTTTGGTCCCCGAGAATGTTGTAGGATTGTATCATCCCTGGCCTTAGATCCAAAAGTGATCATAAGACTTTCATCTTCATGTTGTGGATTGCAGGTTGTTGCTGATGATGATGTTACTGATTGAAAGATCAGAGTGTGATGATGATGACGTATTGATTGAAAGATCAGAGTGTGATGATGATGAGTTACTGATCAAAAGATCAGAGTATGATGATGATGATGATGTACTGATCGAAAGATCAGAGTATGATGACGATGATGATGCTGATAGAAATATTAGAGTATGATGATGATGATGATGTTGTTCGAAAGTTTGAAGTATGATGATGATGTTGCTAATCGAAAGATCAAAGTATGATGATGATGATGTTGTTGATCGAAAGGTCAAATTGTTGAAGATGTTGTTGTTGATTGAAAGGTCAAAGTGCTAAAGATGTTGTTGTTGATCGAAAGGTCAAAGTGCTGAAGTTGTTGTTGCTAATCGAAAGGTCAAAGTGCTGAAGATGTTGTTGCTGATCGAAAGGTCAAAGTGTTGAATATGTTGTTGTTGATCGAAAGGTCAAAGTGTTGATGATGATGTTATCAATCGAGCGCTCAAATTGTTGTTGTCATTGAAGATTTAAGATGAAGACTATATGATGTTGAAAAGCTTCCAATGATTTATAGATGTGTCACCCTGATGATGTTGATGATATCCTCTCTCTCCTATTGTTGTTGTTGTTGATGTTGCTGTAGAATACCCTTCTCGTTAAGGGGAAGTGTTGAAATATTGTAACTGCGAAGAATATTCTATATGTATATTTTGTAGTCCCCGATGTTCCTATCAAGAGAATTACTTGTATTTATTTATTCCCCAATGTTTCTAATTGGGAGAACTAATAAGATTCATCAGGAAGTCCCCTCCATTGTAAGTCGAGTCATTAGTACCCCAGTTGTGGTTACTCGAGCCTACAAGATTGAATTAGGATTACTCTAGCTTACATAGCTAAGTTAATTATTAAGTGAACGAAAGAATATAAATAGAGGTGAGACACTTCTCATTTGGAACACACTCACACTCACTTGTGTAGCGCATTAGAGAGAGAGAGAGAGCTATAGATGGAGAAGGAGGAGGATCAGTCTTTTGGTTTTACCTTTTATCTTTTTGGGGAATCTATATTGAGGAATCTTTTGCTAGGTTTTTCCCTTTAGGGTTTTCCCACGATAAATCTATGTTGTTCTTGTGATACTGTTTCTTTTAGTGATCCTGTCTATATGATTTTGTTATGAAATTGAAATTAAATTATGACAATCTAGCTTAGCATATGGAATTTTAACATTGGTAGATGAGGAGGGTGATGAGGTCGGAGGGTAGGTTATCTTCTTTTTCTAGTGGGAGAAATATTTCAGGATGATACCAGGACCTGTGGTTGTTTAGAAACTTATCCTCCATATATTTAAGCCAAACTAATACTTGAGTGTTAACTATGGCCACCTATTCAACAATTGCAAAGACAGTCTTCTTTAACCATTCTATCTCCTCTTTAAAATATTGTAGTTTTCACTTTCTTTTTTTATTTGGCCCTAGGGATTCAACTCTAAAATTAGACAAGATAATTATTGATTGAGTTCCTCCAATTTTGTCTGAGGATTTTGAGAAGGGGAAACTTACATGAAGGTGACCATGTGATTTACAATTATTGCAGCGGAAGGGTACATTATTGTAGTGTAGTGGTTGCATGTAATGTATTTCACCTGCTTCCGACATGATGACATCATATAGCCCTTGTGATATATCCATATCAACATATGTTGAATCCATTGACATCTTCATATTTTTCTCTATATCAGGGGCTAGTCTTAGAAATTTCCCCAAGATTTCACCTATGATTTTGAAAATAGGGATAGTCCAGTATTCCAAAGGAAAACAAGCCATCTTTACCCATAGGGAGAGCTTGTAGATTAGTTCTCTTATAGGGTCAAACCCTACATGCCACTGAAATAGGGTAAGTGTTGCATTCCCCCAAAACCACGACCCTTCAATGACAATTTTTTGTTAGTCCTCTATTGAGTTGAAGATGAAGGTGACTTATCCTTGTGTGCCTACATGAATGAGGGGAGAATATCCAAGAATATGCTCCCATGTGTCCATTGTCTGAGGAATTATTTTGTGAATCGATGGGCATGAAAATTCCTATTAGAACAATCTTAGTATATAAAACCTTGTTTTCATTTAAGAGGTCGAATCTATTACTGCCTTCATGTTCTCTCTAAATTTCTTGATACACCTGGGCTTTCTACGATTTTGTCATTTCCACGAAGAGGAATGCTTGGGGTCCATGTGGGGAGGGAGAACATGAGGAAAGGAGTTGTGATAGGGAGAGTCAAAGCATGGAGGTGGAGCTATAGGTGCAGAGGGGAAGACACATCGGACATGAGATAATATGTCAAGAAGGAGGGAGGATTTGGATCGATGATTATTCGGAGTGGACGAGAGTACATGAGGATGAGCGGTCAAGGAAACCATGATGGGTTGGTGCCTGATATCATTATTGGGAGGGTGTGTGTCATATCTAAGAGATGGAGGTGCAAAAAAAGTTACAGGGTGGGAGTCCTTTAAAACCCCGGGCTTGATCGTGGCCACCTTTGTTCCTTGAAGCTCCATCCTCATCAATTTCAATTATGTGTGTTTATATACACACACATATACTTATACACTTTGTTTTTATTTTTTATATACTTTTTATTGTATATATCTACTTACAATAAAATAAACTAAACCTAATTTTTTTTATAGATACTCATTTAATAATCTAAATGGTGCCACAAATATTTCCCTTTAATGGATATTGGCATGTACAAACAATTCACATTTACTTCCAAACTGCGGTAGCATGCTCATTTAATATTCTCATAGCGACAATAAAAGAATTGATTTTCATAAATCCTCTTTTTCACACAGAAATATCTATACTTTGAATTATCGAAATTATATGTGAAAATAAACTTGATACAATTTCCAAAACATAGAAACCCGAGAAAGAAGATCACGCCAATATATAAAAATAGACCAAAAAATACATCAGCCGCAAAAAGACTAGGGCTAAGAAAAAGAAGAGAGACGGGAAAGTACAAAGATAGATTACCCCATATTCAAACTGAGGGAATAAACCAAGAGATCCAAATTATAATAACCGTATAACATAAAGAGGGAAAACTATACAACAACTAATACATTACCATCGGTCCACTGTTATCAACTTGCTAGAATTCCAAAAAAAATTCCTTCTTACGCATCTCATCGGGAAAGAGAATTTGTTGAAATGTTGAATTCCTGGAAGATATGTGAGAGGGAGATATGTGGGAATTCATCGAACAGTTACCGAACTTCAATGAGCCAAGAGAGAAGATGCATTAGAGGAAATTTTAACTCAAAATGGGCCTTTTAACTCTAATTCAAATTCCATGTCATAATGTGTTAGCCAATGAAATTTATTTAAATTTGAAATACCCTATAGGTCTTCAACACTTTTTTAAAATAAATTTGGGGATAAGTATCATTAAAAAAACTACTTTTTTTGTTTGTATTTTCGACATATCTCCATGTGTTTTTACTCAAATTTCAATCGAAAGAGCTTGTTGCATGCAGAATTAGATTTCGCATCCAATGAGTACCCACTCGACATACTTTTGACGGAAACCACTATCCCAAAAACAAGAAATACTTGAAAAAACGTGATGATGATGTCATCATCACGTTTTTTCAGGTATTTCTTATTTTTGGGATACCAGGGTCCGTCAAAAGTATGTAGAGTGGGTAATCATTGGATGCAGAATTTAATTCCACATCCAACGAGCTCTCCCAATCGAAATTTGAGTAAAAACACAGGGAGATATGTCGAAAATACAAACAAAAAAGTAGTTTTTTTCTTTTCT
>LPNX010537292.1:0-65162 GCA_001517045.1 Pseudotsuga menziesii
ACTCTTTATTGCATGGTAACTCCTTCGATGGTAATTTATATAATTATTTAACAACTTGATGCGTTTATTCTTGGGGAATATGGTATTAACATTCAGTTGCTTAAGGATGACATTATTGTTGCGAATGCTATTGGGATGTGAAGAAAAAACAAATAGTCATAAGCAACCCAATGATTATTTAAATAAATAAAGCTTTACCAGAAAATTTTGCAATGAAATTTTTGAATGAATAAAGATTTATGTCATTAATTTATGGTTTTATTTTAATTTTTTATAGATTTAAATAAAAAGTTGCTTCCAGGATGTTGTTAATTTTTGCGAGGATGTTGTTGATTTTTGCGGATTGTGAAAAGAGAAGCCTTCTGTTCTGCAGTCCTCGCTGAGTTCTTGCAGAGGTAACGAATGTGCAATGCTTCATTTTTTCAAACTATACTTTATACTTCTTAGGTTCCTGCTAAAGTTTAAAGCTTTAATCGAAATTCTTAGACGCAGGGTTGTGCTCCACAACAGAGATGAACGATTCGATCAAAGGAGGTCCTTGTTATCAATTGTACTTAAAATCTTTCTATGAGCTTGTTCTAAAGCCATAGATAAGCCACAGAGGATTGTTCGTTACTTACGTATAATCTCACAATAAAATGACTCAAATTATTATTAAAATGATTTCTTGATAGTCTTCTTTTGTTGCATCACTTCTACATCAATTAACAAGATAAAGAATAAGTTGATAATAATAAGGCATGCTTGTAGCAGTACTTTGTAGTTATTGGAATCTCACCAATAATTGCATGCGACTTCAGTTCGAATCTTTAGTTTCAAATATCAAGTTAGAGGAGCTGTTGATTTCCAGAGTCCTCACTCACTCACTAAAGAGTTTCTGAAATCAACACGGCCTGGCCAATAGTGTCATAGAAGACGAATTCTAAAATTCGACATAGGTACGGCTGATAATCTTCTCGATTTTGACATTTTTTCTTTAAATTTAAAATTTTAAAATCAAATCAGTGGAATCGACTTCAAAAACCTAGTTAGGATTCTATGCAAGGGCTCAATACCCCATTGTCTATGCATGTATGCCCAGAAAACCTCAGTCACAGGAGGTCCCGATTCCCGGTTGACGATACTTTTAAAATAGAATTACCAAGTGCATTGGGTAGAATCAAATAATGTGGTCAGGTACCTGAGAGGTACAGTGGAATAGGGATTACCCTATTGTATTGTTTTGATGGACCTGTTTCATTGCTCTGCTCCATCTATTTGACCAACTTTACTTCGAATAAACTACCTTATCAGTAAGAAAGAAAGTATGTATTTTATTTTGGTCCGACTTTCAGGAAAAGAAATTTAATATAAATATCTAAAAGTTTAGAGAAAATGTTTGTATAAAACAGATTTCATCAAAAATAAATAAAAATATCTTATCAGTAAGAAAAAAAATATGTATTTTATTTTGGTCTAATTTTGGGGAAGAAAAATTCAATATAAATGTCTAAAAGCTTATGAAGAATGTTTGCATAAAACAAATTCCATCCAAATTTAGCAAGAATTATTTTCTAAGCTTTGCTTATTGAGCATCAACCATCACTCTTCCAATTAGCTAATTCTTAATTCAACTAGTGATATCGCTCTGGATGGACTGTGACAGGCTGGACCCCAGGGGTCTTAATGCACACGGAACACAAAGGTATTCTCATGCATATGCACCCGGGACTTCCTCTGTTTTTTTTTAATTTTCTTGGGTATTAACCATACTTCATAGAAATTGATCAAATAAAATGAAACGTGTAATTGAACAGATGTGGTGCCGAATCAAATTTCCGTCCTTAGCCAACACCTGGTGGGATGAGTTATGGTACTGGCAGTTTCTTTATCTTAATTTTTCTTCCTGTTTTAACTAAAATTTTGCGGTCACTAAGAACATTAAAATTATATAACTGAAAATGTCAAGACATCAGATCATGCACAGGAGATTAAAGTAAAAAATCAAAGGTACTTGCTCAAATCAAACACCAACTATGAGAAACCCAAGGTCCAATTATCAATTGCAATTCATATGAACCAAAATTCAATCATAGAAATGGAATATTGTGCATTAACTGTGATGTAAATGTAGTGATTTGGAGCTCGTGATATTGATAAGGTAGCGTACGTAATGTAAATGCAGTGATTTGGAGCTCGTGAGTCGTGATATTGATGAGGTAGCGTATGTAGTAGTTATTGTATTATTTTTGATGGAATTTGATGGGTAAATGGTCGTCATGGGTCAATTTACCTGTCAAATACAGTTAAGATTTTGCCGAGACCATCCAAATCTGGCTTAGAATACAGGAAAGGTTTCAGATTTTGTTTGTTACAGGCAATTTTGAGGGGTGTCTGACATTTGAAATTCCAACCAAAAATAGTAAGCTTACGACAGAGTGGAGGTAAGGTAATTCCAATTAGCAAGTGGCGGGATCATTTAATGGATAGATATCCCACATGCAAAACACTTAGTTCCGGCCACACAAAGGAAGTCACCTGAAGCAGCTATAAAACCAATTTATCATGAGGGACTTATGAAATCATCGAGTTTGCCATCAATAAATTTAAGTTATGACACCAAAATGAAGAATCTATCATCGATATCTTTTAACACGCAATATAGACCTTTTTTATTATTAAGTTGGGGTTGTTTGGAATTGTTGGATTGCTTTAATAATGAGCCTGCAATATGATAAGTCTGGGAATGATTAAGAGAATAGAAAGCTGAAGGCCAGTGCCCAAATGATCTAGCTTACAGGCATTTCTAGATTAATTTATTTTATAAAGCAAAATAATAATAATTATAAATCTCAAAAAGATATTATGTTTAATATAATGAAATTCAATACCCTGAATTCCAGTGACTTGGGTTTGCTTTGTTTTTCTTTTCTTTATTGTACCGATTTCCCAAAAGTCTATGCATTCTGATAATCAGTTGTTCTTCATCTTTCGAAATGTTTCCTCTCTTGGTATTTGGATTTAAGTACTCCAGCCAACGTAATCTGCAGCTTCTCCAAGATCTCTGTAGGCCTGTAAAAACCGTTAATTTGTTTTTCCTTTTTAGAAACTACTTTTTTTTTCTCTCTTCTTCAATAGTTTGATGGATTCTTGCTGAATGGTACAATGTAATGTGGTTGCGTGATATAAAAATATTAGATAATAGAATCAAAGAACAAATTTGATAACAAACTAAAAGAAAATATTTCATTAAAGATTCAAACTATATTAAGTTAAATATTTTAAATATTTTATTAAAATTACAATTTTGTATAAATAAAATTGTTTCTTTCTAAAAATAAAAATCGATTTAATGTCCAATCTAATGTCCGGTGGGATTTACTGTAAAAAGCCAACAAAGATTTAAGAATCAAATCTTCGATAACTATGCTAAAGCCTTACTTAATATCCTTTAAAAAAATCTTCTAAAGGTTTCGCATGATACATTCCATAAACCTTTTAAATACTCATATTGAATTTAAATTATACAATATAATGCAATTTCATTCATTTATTCTTAAATCTTTAGATAACTATGCTAAAGCCTCACTTAATATCCTTAAAAAAAAACCTCTAAAAGTTTCACATGATACATTCCATAAACCTTTTAAATACTCATATTGAATTCAAATTATACAATATAATGCAATTTCATCCATTTGCACTTAGATTGTTGTTCCTAAATCTTAGGCAATGAAATGAAATAACTTGTAACATCAAAGCACAACCTCATTAAAAGTTTCAACTTACTTTTAAAAGGGTATTGAAAAACTAAATTTAAACTTAAAAAGCACACTCAAAACATAGACCAATTGCATTGTTAAATAGCAACCTAACGTCTGAAGATATTCCCACCCTTGAATCAACTTAAATGACTATTACTAACAAAGATTCATTTCAAGGATTAAAAAATTAACCATGCAAAAAAATTTGTTGATACTCCTATCATTAAATCATAAGAAGAAAAACATGCTCTTAACCATTAGGCCCACTCATGCTATACTTAATACATGTATAATAAGACCACTAATAATATGTTTAAATATATTTTATGTTTAAATATATTTTATGAAAACAAAGTTATGAAAATACTTTATATTTATATTTTTATCATGTTTTTAGATGTCTATGTGCAAGGTGTGCTCTTCATTAATTTTTTTTTTATAATTATGCTTAATACATATTTATAAAGAGGTCACTAATAATATGTTTAAATATATTTTTATGGAAACAAAGTTAAGTTATGAAAATACTTTATATTCATATTTTTACATGGAAATATGTCAATACTTTACAATTATATAAAATCAAGGTATGTTTAGATTACATAATCCATACATTTATATAAAATCAAGTTATGTTTAAATTACATAATCCATAAGAGTAGCATGTCAAAATTTTAGCCAATAGTCAAAGTTACTTAGATCAAACAAGCTAGATTTTTTTTTCTATAGCATTTAGCAATAACTACTAACAACGGCGGTGACATTGCCACCTGGTGGCTCTTGTTTTCTATATTTTTTAATAATTGTTTATTTTGAATTTTGAAAGATTGCCATAAAATCAATCTGGATAGTATACTTGTCTCATCCTTGTCCATATATGAAAAAGCATAGACCTCAAATAAAAAAAATTATCAACATGATAATAACAATATATCCTGTACTATAAAAAATCTCAAATAAAAAAATCTATGAACATAATAATAACAACAGTATCCTGTAATATAAACTCTAACCAGAATTGAAACAATAAAATCACTTTCCATAAACCTTTAATGTGTAATAAGACAAAACTGGTTGAATGCATGGTCTCTAATATTATCCAGCACTGACAGTTAACCAAATTCAAAGTAATATATAATTCCACCGTAAATTTAAGTGCGCTCAAACTTTGAGATTCATAAAACTTTCCTTAAACTAATATGCTTATACAAAACTAAAAATTATTTTAACCCACGGTCTCCATACTTTAATTCAAGTATGCTCAAACTTTGAAGTTCATAAAACATTGTCTCCATTTTAACAACGGAAGGAAGGAAGGAAGGGCATCCTAACTTGGACATTTTGATGATGTCATTAGGCAGACTTTCCATCATTTCGCTTTTCAATTGGCGTGTCTCTATTTGCCCCATGCTCCAGAGTGTCCCTTAAATGAATTTTTCATTGTTATACACCTGTAACTGGTTTAGTCGTGTTAGCGATTGTAATTCATTGATAAAAACTATTTTTAGCGTTCAATAATTCCACAGCACTATATTTATGGTGGTTGTTGTGGAGATATCAGTCGTTGAGCATAGCACAGCACAGCACAGCACAGCAGTATATTTATGATAGTTGCTATGGAGATATCAATAGTTGTAATCCGATCAAGTGGTCAATGATAAATCCAACTGTTAACAAGTGCTAAGTCCAAAAGGAAGAGGGATTCAACAAATACAAATTGTTGGTGAGTCAAAATCTGTCATTGATTGACTCGGCAAAATGAAAATCTAGTTTATGTATTTTTCATTTATCGTAATGGTTGTGCAGAATTGAGAAGCTGATTAACTATTTTCAGAATTTAACACATCTTTTTGTCAAAAGAAGCTGTTGGCGTTATGGATGGATGTATTCTTATGAGGAATCTATAAGTGGTACAGTAATTGATAAAGGATCTGTTCCTTTATTTTAATATACTTCTGGAGCTTGAAACATTTAATAATGTTTTTGTAAGCCTATGTTGTTCATAAACTATTTCGTTAGTGAAATTATCAGCATGATAAGTTTGACTATTTTGTTGGATTTGAAGGATATATATAGATAAAAGAGATTTTGATAGGTTATAATGGGGAAAACAGTTTTGTATATGCCTCTATACATGTGCAATATTTATGTAATGTTGATTCTACTATATAAAGCTACTTATTTTGGGATTGGAAAAAAAACTGCAAGTATTACAGCAGTGGCTATGTCCCTGCTTCGTTAATAAATATATGGTTAATTCTAAGTGCTATAGTTATTTAAATATTATCTTAGATTTTGAACTTGTTTTAAGGGATCAATAAGATTAACCCAAGTCTATAACAAGTGTACCTCACTGATTTATTTCATGATAGTTGTATATTGTTATGTTTAAATGCATATTGATTAAGATTATATATTGTAATAATTTGTTTTTGTTTTTCACATGAGTTTTTGTTTTTGTTTTGTTTATTAAATAGTATTTGTTTCCTACTTATATTAAAATTATATATTTTACTCTTGCCAACTATCTTCACAAAACTAAGTGGTTGGTTGTGTCTATTAACATTGCTACGCTATCAAAGTGGTGCACTATAAAGCTATTGGTCTTTTGCTTACTCTTCAAGGAAAATGCTACTTACATGTCTTATGGATGGATTGCTGCAAACACTAGAGCTTGTTGAGCATCTCCTAGCAAGCATATAGTGAATAGAATCAATAGTGCCCTTCAATAATATTGGAAAAGTAAACCCTCGATTATGTAAAAAGCTTTGATTGGTAGTAAGTAGTTTAGAGTACCAGTTAGTATCTAGAAAGAAATTACATGGAGCTGGTACTTGTTAACCAAATTGAATGTGGAAGACAATATCTTCTCGTAAACCACGTGCATCACCAACTGGTAAAACTATTAAATCAAGTTCGTCTTAGGGCTGATGCACAATCATGGACTCCTTTAAAAACACTTTAGATGCCACATAATATTGGAAAAACCTGGAACCTCTGACTTTAGGTGAGAATTAGGGGTACTTCCTTAACTTATTTGAAGATGAAGTAAAAAGACAAAAGATAGGTAATTGAATCAACTTTCATAATATATAACATTTATGCAGAAAAAATTTGTGTAAATGATTATAAAATTAGTTTCCGTGAAATTGAGTTTTCAAAATTTTAGCACATCATAACATATATGTTTGTGCGGGTGCAGCAATATATGAGGTAAATGATGTCAACACTACTACACACAAGGGCCTTTTGAGACCATAGTTTAAGACATATGTCTCTTTTGTCTCAACTTATTTTTATATTTTGTTTTTAACTTTTTATTCTATTTTTATGAGTATTTGTCATTATATTTAAGACATTAAATAATAACAAATGTCTCAAATTGAACAGTGGATTATTACTTCTAAGCACCCTATCCTTCGCTCTGTAGAGATATTCGATAGATCCCCAATACCAAAAAAATGGAAGAGCAGGCTCCTGTATAATCTCTTGTGCGACCGCAACCTTGCCTTTATTATTTCAGGTTTTCCTTGAGTTCCAGCTTATTCTACTACATATTTGTTGGCTTTTTCTACCAGTCGGAAACAAAATAAACAAATTACCTAGTCACGCAAACCTTCTAGGCGAGGAAAAAAATAGGAAGCTCACGCAAACCTTTTGGGCAAGGAAAAAATTAGGAAGCTCAGGCACCGACGATAATGGATTGTTGCATAATGGATCCCAACCGGCGATAAAGAGATATATGCTATAACAATTAGGGTCTTCAAAATGCAAATACAGGTAAATTCGAGGTCCTGTTTTTTCTTTGATGTCTTTCTCCCCACACAAAAAAGGTCGAGGAGGGATTTGATTTATGATTCAATGTTTACTCAATCGATTTCTTTTTCAAGAACCCCAACTTCAAATTTAATTAAAACCTACATCTGCATCAAGGAAATATGCCTAGCGCTTGCTATTTGCATAGAGGGTTTCCTATAAATTCTCCATTGTGGGATGACCATGGGCTTCAGAGACCCTTCTCACAAAAAAATGAGCAAAATATTGGAGCTTTAAAAGGTTCTCATTGGAAGCCTCAAGCAATGACCTAGGAAACCATGCTACCTCAAGCCATGACCTGGGAAGCCATGTTGTTGTGCGCAAATACTTTGACCGAGGTAGTCATGCTAGTGAGCATGAGATAAACCCCCTGTAGAAGATTAAGCATGATAGGTATGCCATTAGAACATTCCCATGGTGGCTTGGTCCGACTCAAGGGTTTATATCTAGAGTTTTGGCTCAGGTTGAAGTGAGGTTGGAGTTTGAAATGAGGGTTTCTTCCTTCTAGAGATTCAACTTGATTGGAGGTAACATTCTGGATTCGTTTAAGTATGGAAGTTCTAATAATTTTTCCTCTGTTTCCTGGGAGAATTCCATCCTTTGTTTGTCGGCATTTAGGATGTCCTTCCTTAAAATACAAAGACCTAACAATTTAAATGGGTAAACCTTTATCATCGGCATGATTTTCTTTGGACATTGTTGGCATTTAGGATGGGAATAAGCTAAACTCTAGACCATTTGCACTCAAAATTCGGCGAAAATTGTTCAAATGGTAGTTTTTAGTGATTGGAATTGATTAAGCAGGGTGCCCCAAGGGTAATCCAAGATCCTAAATCCATTTCTGCAATAAAAATTGCAATTTTAACACTGAAAATCTCGTTATCAACAACAAATCGTGTTGTTGGATTCCGACCAAACTTGCCCAGAAAGGTGCAAATGGTCTGGAGTTTAGCTAGCTAATTTAGGATGGCCTTCCTCAAAATACAAAGACCTAACAATTTAAATGGGCAAACCTTTATCATGGTGGGTCGCTTGATAAAGGTTCTGGCTGAGCTGTAGTAAAAAAGAGTGGAAACTTCTTGTGTTATGTTCAATTTCAAGATCAATGCAATGGCCCTCTGTTTCTTTATAAATTATGATCATTCGATAAGGCTATATATGGATTTCAGTGCATCATATATGATAGATATCTAGAGTAGCTCAACCATTAAAATGATAGTGTTATGTTTTGAGTTGGCCTACAATTTTATTTATAAGAGAATTCATAGTATACCTTAGCCCAGTACTGTAATATTGGTTTCCACCATCAATAATAGATACCAATAACAATTTGTTAACAATTTTATTAATTGAGTACAAAAAACTAAAAAGAAGTTCCACACTACTTAATAGACCTCTATTTTTGGGGTCATGTGGTCTATGCTAAAAGTTATAGAAGGCCATGGAAGTAGTTTAGGTTCAATTTTCAGTATACTTTTTAAAGGAATAATAAACTCATTGAAATACACTTTTACTAGATTTTATTGGCATTGCTATCAAGAGGTTAGTACATATTTTCCCCTTTGTTTGGCATGAGCTACTCTGAAGTCAGTGTTGGAGATTATGAATGTGAAGGACCTCACACGTTAAGATCCATTTACAGGTATTGCTTCTCTATTCTTTACACTATCAGCCAGTTTCCAGTTTGTAGGTTCTTTGTATCTTTCAAATTTAGGTTTTAGAAATAGAAAAACAAGAGCATGTGAGAAGTCTTTTTATATACATTCTAATGACTGACATATTGTCAAAAATTAAAAAAAGAAAAAATAGATATTATTTGCTCCATTCATCAACTCACGCTTTAGATCTCCACAATATTGTTTTATAGATAGTGTCGTGAGCATTAATGTTTTTGCTGCATTGCAGATTTATTTGACCTTAAAAACCACAGATAAGCCTGCAGCCTCACCAGGTAAGTTTACACATCTGTTTCAGCCTGTCTTACTGAATCTAAAACTTGTTTTTCTTATTTTTATATATACTTAGCATTGAGAAAATAAATGTTTGTAGGGAACAAATGTTGTTTTTTCCTTTCCGACATAACTATTTACACACACACAACAAAACCAATAAAAAATTATTAGAGTGTTTCCAAAAAAACAACTAATGCAATAACTAAGGATATGGAATTGATCAACATCAAAGCCATAGATAGTTATCGATCACCCTCCCTCTGGATTTATAAAAACTACATTTCATATATGCTTTTTTCGAAGCCTTCTATCTATTATATTCAGTGTTCCACCAAGTTTTCGGGACAGGGGGCGTGAGAGCAGGGAAACGCACATTGGGGACGTGTAGAGACACCCCAAAATTTTGGGGTATTTTGGGGGACGGGGGGCAGGGAGGCGTTAGGGTCCCTAACATAGGCGGGTCGGTCTCTAAAATTATAAAAAATAAAAATAAAAATAATAAAAATATGAACACCAACATTTAAACATATCAATTCCTCATCCTATCACCATTTTCATACTAGCATGGTTATGTTCCCGAAGAATTTAGTGTAATTTAATGTAATCGTTATAGCCAAGCATATCATATCGTTGTTTGTTTCTTTTTATGTGTTTCTATTTCATTTTAAAATGACCATTTAGTGTAAAAGCCTAAAATTTAAGATGAACCATTTCTTTTTTAAGTAAAAAAATCTAAAAAATCAAGGGCAGTGGGGCCCCATTTTCAGGAAGGGCGTGTGGGAGCCCCCAATCCGAGAAACTCCTAGACCCGCGTTTCTCCGAGTTTCGCAGAAAGGGGGGCGCTGGGAAACGTTTCCCATGGAGCCCCCCAACCCTCGGGGCGTGGGAAGCGTACGGGGCGAGCCCCGACCCTGGGAGGCGCGTCCCCATTGAACACTGATTATATTTAGGAATGCTCAGTATTTGGTTAGGGTTTAGCTTGGTTGCTTCTGCTATATTTTGAAGTGTTGTAGTTTAGGTCGTCATATATGAAATTTGCCTATTCAACTTTATTACCTAAATGCATATGATCGTGATGGATTGTCGATAAGTTTTGATGGAATAAATAGTAATTACAATCAATCATCTCAATGCAAAGATTCGTGAAAATAGGAGACTTCAATTGTATCCCTTTGGGATCTCATCCTTTTAATCCTTGATTAACGATGGGTGGTGGGGATGCATAGATTTTGTATTTACCTTGAAGAAGATACACACTGGTCTAAAGGCTGAAATTTACTATGAATGGACAACCAACTGAAAGGTCGATTGTTAATCCACCTTTTCAATTTTTAATCCACCATTTTTAATTATGCAGCCTCCTGTCTGCATTCCAATCCGCAATGGTTAATAGGTTAACGATTCATGAATTAATACTTAAGGGGTTTAATCGATTCGACAAATAAATGAATACAAAATTATGTATAGGTGGAATGTCAAATGCTAGAATCTGCTGGCAGGTATCTCCATAAAAAGCCCTCCCAATCCCAAATCCAAGTTGATGTCAAAATAATGGAACTTTATTACAAGGTTGTGTCTAACATGATTATCAGTGCATCAATTGCTACTCCAATTTTATAGTGTGGCATCCAATGTCAAGTTTTCTTTCGTTTCCATTATGGCATCCACAAAACCATATCATTTCCTTAATTGCTACTATAAAAATGAGTCTGCAAGCCTTAAACCTGTGAAAAGACATATTCAAACCTCCATACTGTCTGTAAATATAGATTAGTTTATCATGTGCATTTATGTGTGCTGGCTGGTTGTATATCGATGTATCACTATCAATTTGTTGATATTTGTCTTACTTGTATATCGATGTATCACTATCAATTTGTTGATATTTGTCTTACTTTAATCCTATTTCCTATTACAATTTAGTTTTTGTATGCCATGAATTACAAATTTTGCTTGCCTCTACTATGGCATTTCAGGATTGGAGATGTGGTAGTTTCTACTTGTATGGCTCAACTTCAATTCATCTACAATGAAATTCTCCTCGGTCAACATGAAATCATCTGCAACAAGATTCAATGTTGGTGATTCTTATTGCTGAAATTTTGATCTTCTTAGATCACATCTTTGTCAAATTCTAGTTTTAGTTCCTTAAATAAAATGTCATCTAACTACTTAGAATTTCTCTCCCATTGTTGCTTATCTCATATGTCATATCAGTAGCTATTCCTGCTTTTCCATGTCACTTATATTTACAACATTATGAAAATAAAATATCATTGATTCCCTCAAGCTAATTTGTCTCATCCTTTACATTTCTTGTATTTCATAACTAGAGATTCATTTCTTGAAGAAAAGTATTTTTACATGGAAATTTTGGTACAGTTCCCATCTTTTTAAAGTGGATTAGAAGTTCATATTGTGCATTCTCATGCCCATGATTTCTTCCTGTATTATGAGATTTCTATTTCATAGGAACAAAATACAAGTATATTGTCATGTTTAAAAATCCCCAGGAATGACCAACAACCTCACCTCAAGTCATTATAATATTTTGATGAAGGGAATGCATATGGAATGGTAGTTAATACATAATTTTATGGTATTTGCGTTAATTGACGCCATTTTTTTGTAAAAGAATCTCAACTGAAAAATATCTTGGCTCACGCTCATGCATGGAGTGAAACATATTTAGCTTGTTGGAAATCATGTTTATGGGTAAGTATCTATGTGTGCAAATGCGTAATAGAGATATATATTAAATCTTGAATGCTATTATTATTTCCAGTATGCATTTTATATCTAATACCAAACCATTTCCATTCTTATCTAGCTTGGGTAATTTATTAACAAAGGAATATCATAGCTGAAGATGGCATTGTGTATTTCTTTGGAAATAACGAGGAGTCTCTTAGATATTTCCAATTTTATGATTGATTAGAAATTTTTTGAACAAGTTTATGGTTTCTATCCTCCCATAAGACTGATATGCTTTCAAATTTGTGTTACTGTGAATGGCATTTTATCGAATTATATTCTTGCTTGGAATTATAACATGTTTGAGAGGTTTCTATGTTCTACACTTGTTGAAAATACCTCTGTCCTGGGTACCAATTATAAAATCTATTGTGGGGTTGGTCAAGATGAGTGAGGAAAATAAAAAAATTAATGCATTCCAATAGCCAGTATGGAACAAAACTACTGTGTGTTCAAGTTTGTTGCAAAATAAAAAATCTATCTTGCGTTTTTCAAAAGTCATCAATGAAATTAGATGCAATTTTATATGGTTATCCTTTCTATTGAAAATGCAAGTTAATTCCACATAGGATTGTTGAAAAGTTAATACCATATGGTGTTCATCTCATCGAGTGGGAAGGAAAATTAGGGTTGCAAACTTTGGGGCAAGTCACAAAGACTATTTTCCGTTCATGTTCTCTAATTTTGAGCACTTAGAATAAGGAGCTATGTTCTGTAATTTTGAGCACTTAGAATAAGGAGCTAATCATGGGTTTGTAGATAAAGGATATTCTGAATTCAAAGAAGGTAAAACCTAAATTCTTCATTTTTTTTTCTTATTGTTAGATTGATTCCAGCATGGTTGTTGTTTTTCAACATTTGTATAATTTATGCTATATGTGATTTGAAATCGAAATAAACTGAATGATAAAATGGGCACCTGTTATGGACCATATAGGCTAGCACTATGTAGCTATTGTGTGTGCAGTTTATAACAAATACTCTTACCTATGAGTTGGCTTTGGTGGTAAGTTCAAACTGCTTGAGGATGTTTTTGTGATGTCAGCTTTCTAGCTCCAGAAGCTCCTTACTATTAGGCATGATTTCCTTGTTTGGAGGTATCATCATTCTCCACTTCAATAATTAGATCCCCATTCCATCTTATATCTATATAAATAAAACCAAGTCACTTATATAAATTCTAAGAGATATTTGAGAAGATCCGGGAACTGCGTGATAGTGTATTTTTTCCACTCATTAGATGATCAAGATGCTAAACCTAAACAAAGTTAATTGTTCTTGTGCTTATCCCAAACAACCCTTCCAGTATGTTGTTGGTGGAATTCTCAAGATTTGTTATGTTCACAAGCATTGTTTAATAATGCTTGAACTTCTCTACTTGTTTCCTCTGAGGAAGAACATTCTGCATGAATCCAAAGTGGAGAAATGTGATAGATCTCACAATTCTTAAATGTTTGATTACAAACTTAAATGCTATCAACCAGAAAAACAGAGCATGTATTAACAAAAGTAATGAGTGAAGCAGGCTCATAATATATAGAGAACAAAATCAGAGTTGGTGCCTATGAGAATTTGCGATCATAGGAATTGTTGATCCAACTATGGAGGGAGGATATCAAAAAGGTTTGATAGTTGAACTACATAATGAAAATGATTGCAAGTATTATTATTCTGCAAATATATTCTAAAATTTAAACTAGGATAAACCCAAATTAATTAATGAAGGAGTGGGTTTACTTTTATCTATTGTTAAACTAGTAATGTATGTAAGTTTAGAGAAATTGTACTATGAGAATATGAGAGAAGACAATTCTAAGGTATGATTTTAAAAAAATAATAAATCTTTCAATATAGTATTATAGGAATTATTGTTAAACCAATAATGTATGTAAGTTTAGAGAAATTGTACTATGAGAATATGAGAGAAGACAATTCTAAGGTATGATTTTATAAAAATAATAAGTCTTTCAATATAGTATTATAGGAATTATTGTTAAACTAGTAATGTATGTAAGTTTAGAGAAATTGTACTATGAAAATATGAGAGAAGACAATTCTAAGGTATGATTTTATAAAAATAATAAGCCTTTCAATATAGTATTATAGGAATTAGTAGTAGTACCAAAACTACTTGCTCCTTTCCTTTGATTTAGAATTATTAGCACCACAACTATTTCCTCCTCCTTTGATTTTCTAAAGGGTGATAGCTCAATGGAAGAGCATCTGCATTACAAGTAGGAGGTCGGTGGTTCGATTCCACCTTGCCCTACAATAAATTAAAAGATAATATAGACACTACCCCACCACTATAGATATGGGTTTTTGAGACAATATTTGAATCAATTGTCTCAAATTGAGACAAAAAAAAAAACGTGTGTATTGTCTTAAATATTGTCTTTAACCGAGTGTCTTAAATTATTGTCTTAAACTATTGTCTCTATAGAGACAATAGTTTAAGACAATAATTTAAGACACTCGCTTAAAGACAATACACAAGTTTTTTTTGTCTCAATTTGAGACAATTGATTCACATATTGTCTCAAATATTGTCTCAACCCCCCCCTCCCCCCATTTGAAGATGAAGTAAAAAGACAAAAGATAGGTAATTAAATGAGCTTTCATAATATATAACATTTATGCAGAAAAAATGTGTGTAAATGATTATAAAATTAGTTTCTGTGAAATTGGGTTTTCAAAATTTTAGCACATCATAACATATATGTTTGTGCAGGTGTAGCAATATATGAGGTAAATGATGTCAATTTTGGATAAAATATTGCAGACATGTAAAGGACATATAGGCCTAGTGCAACACTATTTATTCATAATTTTTCATGAATTATTTTTTTTATTAATTATTGAAGTTAGAAAAGCTCGAAATGAAAACGTTCTGTGCGGGTGCAACACTTTAGAGGTAAAAATTAATGAAATCTCTAATTTCTATATATAATATTGTAGAGCTTGCTCTCTTCTAGTGCACCATATAGTTTTCTTGGCAAGTGGTGAAGGAAATCAAAAGTTATATAAAAAACAATCGATGTATCTATTTTTTAAAACTAACATGTGTCATTTAGAAAAATAATAATAAATAATTAAAACATACATTTGAAGGAAAAAATTACATATTCAAAATCGTAAGATCGTACTCTACAATATTCTAAATTTTCATAAAAAATTATTGTGTTTGTCAAAGCAAAACACGCCATCGAAACTGAGCATATTGATAGAATTCTAAAAGACAGGCAATAGCCCTGGTTTATTTGTCCTAGCCAATATGTTCGGTAGTCCTAAGCTAATTCCGAACATAATGCCAAACCTTATTCCCGCCGAGTTTTTAAATTTTAAAAATACGCATATGCATTATAGCTTATTCATATAGCATATGTGTTTTTTCTTAACTAGCTTGGTACGAGAGTAAAAAAGAGTAAATACCAAGTAAGTGGATAGTATTTGGGAGGAACCCCATCTAAAATGAAAAGATAATGGTAATTTTTGGCCCCTCCAAAGCAGTTTAGTGTGGCAAAAAGAGGACGCTTAGCCTAAAATTTGTGAATGGTTGTGGATAATGAGGTCATATTATTGGAGGTTCAAGGCGCTTGTTCATGATGCTTAAGACATAGAAAATGCTTTTTAGACTTAATGATTGAGTTTTATTGCCTAACCTTTCTCTAAGGATCGAAACTCATATCTAGCTCTAAATTATTCCTAATGGTACCAACACATCCACTATGAGAATAAGGATTGTGAGATCATTTATGTTGTTTTGAAGCATTATTTTTTCCCGTTGACACACAAGAATATTTTAGGGCCTAAGGCCAAGGTGTCATCTCTCGACTATGTTGAGGCCCCACGATGTATACATTGTGCTCGAGAATGGCTAAGGATTTCTCCCACAACTATGTCTGAGATATGCTCATGAGGTCGTGTATGGTGAATCAAATTTTATTCTTAAAACTATATTCTAAGAAGTTTTCTTTATGGTACAAGGCCTAGTTTTCCTACCTTAATAATGTCCAAGACCCATGGATTCATATCTACTATCCAAAACCTTCTAACGACATCCATGTCACCACTCGAAGGAAAGGGTAACTTCAAGAGGTCATGGCTGGCCATTTGAGTTGTTTTTCATGTTCATGGATTCCTAGAAGTTTTTTTTAGAGTACAGTCCCAATTTTACTCCCCCAACAATGTTGAAGGCCACACGACCCATACCTAGTGCTTGTAAGTCATGTGAGGTGATTCGAGGTATCATTTTAGGCCTTGGATGGATATAATATTCCTTTATGGACTAAGGCTTGGGTTTACTTAGTCAACCATGTGTAAGGCCTTAAGAACCATGTCTACTATTTAAAACCTCTCGATGGCATGATTATCCCCAGTTTTTGGGTAGGGATACCATCAATAGGTCCTCTGTGGTAGTTTAAAGTGTCCTTATTTACCTTCAATGACTAAGGGATTCATTTAGGGCTGAAGGCTTGGGTTTCCTCCCATTTCCATGCATATGGTCCTGAGACCCATAACTACTATAAACAAAATCACCAATCAATCGCATATCCCTAATCTAAGGCCAAAGACCCCCTAAAGAGGTCATGTGTGGTGGCTTGATACATTATTCTTTCCTCTGGATCGCTGGAAGCTCCCTTTAGTGTCTGCGACCCGGGTTTCACGATTGCTCAACCATGTCAAAGGTCTTTAAACCCATCATTAGTGATTAAAACAACCTAATGGTGTCAATGCCCACACACAAAGCTAAGAATGGCCTCAAGAGGTAACATATGGTCGTTTAAGGTGTTATTAGTGGTCCTAGATGCCTAGAAGCTTCATTTAGGGCCTAAAGTAGAGGTTTTATCCCTTGACAATGTCTACGACCCCGGGGCCCTCCCTCCCACTTATATTTATTCCCCTTCCACCAATCCCTTGCCTTTATATTTGTCTTCCCTCCATCCCCCTCCCCCATATCTCTCCCATACTGATCCCTCCATTCCCCTTATATTTCTCCTCCCGTCATCCCCCCCATAGATGTCCCCTACACATCCCTCCCTCCCACAATTCCCTCTACAGCTTCCTCTCCCTCCTTTGACTCCCCCCGCCTCTTAACCAATGTAATGCTAGGCCATGATCCACCCCATAGACTGTCTGGATGGAATATTGGGAGTCTAAATGGTATTATAATGGGATAAGGGTTCCATTAACCATTGGTATGGGGTCCATTATAAGGTTATAGATGTTTAACATATTTAAGTGCATCGACATTTTTATTTGATATTTGGGGTGCACTACCACCTATGTTTTTTCACCTATGCACTAGGACTTTAGAGATTGATTCTATGTCAGTCTTTCAAAATTATAAATAAACAATATATATCAATATAACTGGTATCCCGTGAATGGGTAACTAGTATCCAAGCATGGATAAGTCAAGTTTAATATTTGATATGCACTAAAACGCGTATGTGATTTGATGATCATGTAATATAAACTTCCCGTTAAGTAAAAAGTAGTGTATCCATATTGCATATGCGATATAGCACACATGCAATAAAACGGGCATGCGTTATATCTCATATGCGATATGTGTTATATAAAATATGTTAGTTTGTGTGTTATGGGCTAGGTTTACAGTAGCAAAAGACATAATTCTTCTGAACCTATGCACAGAGAAATGCTCAACCTGCAATTTAATCATTGCTTACACAAATCCATAGGTTTTGTACAAGTTTGGGTGGATTTCAATGGGGAATATATGTAATAGAGGTCGAAAGTCAGCGAGGAAGGTGCTTACACCAGAAGAAGTTGAAAATAAAAAAGAAAAAAAGAGGGAAGATTCAAGAAATCATCAGCATTCATTGGATGAGCAAATAGTTCCCATTCCTGCTCAATAGATACCTGACGTAGAGGCTGAGGAAGATAATGCAACATTAAAGGAAGTTGGTTATAGGGGAGATGATATTATTGATCCAGTATTAAATGGACAATCTTTTGAAGAGTTCAATAATTATGCTACTCCCAATGCAAATGTGACTCAGTGACAACCATGCCAAGTGGTTCGATCTCCTAATCGGCGTTGTCATCCTGTAGTGGATGTAAACATCACTCTATCATTTCAAACACCAAGAAATATCGCATCAAAATGAAAGAGAACTCCTAAACACATACAAGTGGACGAGACTGAATTGACTTCCATGGAAGGAAAGGTGGATAAATGCACTATCCTTCGTCATTGCTCTCAAATAATGAAACAATATTTTGATAACAAATATGAAGTCGGTAAATGCCAGTTGTTTTTAGCTTTTGCTTAAATCTAGAAAGATGGCAACTATTAGAAGAAATTTAGGCATAAGAAAATTGAAGAATATCAAATCAAGTAATCACATTGTTAAATCTCTTACTATTGCATTCACATCGATTAGTAAAAAAACTCGTTCATATGACTGTAATGTGGCTCGCCGTGTATTGGCTGAATCAATTGTATGTAGATCCACAAGACAATGTCGTTTACCTAAATGCACATCACAAATTGTTCCTTTACATCCAAAGACACTTAAAAAATATTCAGTAAGAAGAGACGGCCTTGATGTAGAGGGACAAATGGAAACATTATGGGCATTTAGCGGTAGGTTTCCCCGCAAAGACATGAAGTTAGTCGACGCGGTGAAGGGACTAGTGCACACGTTTAGGCACGATAACACTAGGCCTTCTTATAACACAAAGGATGTGTTAAAAAATGGCAAGGGTTCTATGAACAATGAACCTCATGTTAAACATCATCTTGACATGACACAAACTCAATTTTTCGAGATGTTTAAAGTTTCCCATGCAGAGCTAAGGCTCGGGCAAATATCTTTTGAAAAATGCAAGCCTTGGTATGTTAGAATCATTACCATACAGAACACTTGTTGTTGAAGATACCACATAAAGTTTGATCTATATTATCATACATTTGCACATATATACGTCGTTTTTTGCATCCTAACCATGTGCAGGAATGCTCAAGTACAGTACCGCCAATGTCATCTAGAGATTTCATCCATAGCATGATCTGTCGGAGGAAAGATGGGCAGACATATTACTTAAAAAAATGTGTAGAGGGTTCTTGCAACATTTGTGGAGGGCTATCATTATGGTCTAATTGCATCCATGAGAGTGAAGAAAAAGCATTCGGGAATGCAATTATCGAGAAGCAGAACTATCAGTATGAGACATATCAGTGACATGATGGCAAAGAAAGCATGAATATTAAATTGGTGACTTCATGTACATTAAGTTGGTGACTACATGTACATATTTTTAGGTTGTTTTTTAACACTGTTTATTTTTTTACACCAGGTGCAAGTATGTGATTTTATTTCAGAGTTTCGTGGAAAGATCCAACAATACATTCAACATGTCGATATGGCATGGTGGCAAGATGAGCAATTCAGAATATGATGGGACACCTTCCCTCTCGGAACAATACTATCAGTGGTTGAATTTGCGAAAAATTACACCCTACAACCACAAAATGAAATACAAAGTCAATACTATCACTCAGAGCAGGTGTGCATAATGGTCCATATCACGTATCGACATGGGCCAGATAGCAATGAAGAGAAACGTGTGATACTAAAATAAATTCACTTCTACATAAGTGACGACCAGACCCATGGCATCCATTACGTGCAACATTAATTTTAAATTATTCTATGATCATGTGATAACTATGGATATACCATTTTATCGTCATTTCATTTGGTCAGATGGTTGTGCTGGACAGTTCAAGAATGCATGTGTATTTCAATGGTTGTGTTTGTTGCACATAAAATACAAGGTGCCAAATATATGGAACTACTTTGAAACTAGTCATGGCAAAGGAGAGCACAATGGTGTTGGTGCATGCATAAAAACTTCCCTTCAAAGGGAAGAGATGAAGTTTACAGGTGCTCGCCTTCGAGACGTTACATCTATAGTGAAATGGTGTGTATCTGTCATGGGAGAACAAGCGACAAGGAAACACCTAGTGTGGAGAATATTCTAGGAGGTGACCAATGTGGACCGATCCCAAACACATCATATCAACACAGTGCATGGAACTCGACAGTTTCATTCAATTAGAATCTTAGACAACTCGGCCCTACAAATTTGGACAAGATTGAAGCCTTGCTTTTGCAGTTCCTTTAGCATCGATGAATGGGATGATTGTGAGTATACATATACAGTTGATACATGGGATCGAGTGACACTTGGCACCGATTTCAAGGGGGATAATGAAATAGACCATTTGGAAGATGATCAGACACACATTTCTATAGACTATGATCACATATCGAATCTCATACAAGCATATACAAAAAGTAAATTAGTAGTACCTAAATTAGAAATTTAATTTATGTATTGTTAACTTGACCTATTTCCTTCCACAGGTCAAATATATGCCGTGGTTTCCCAAAACAAATGAATGGGGTTCTGACTATTGGTTGGCACGTTGCTTAGATGGGAAACAAACCATTCTCGAACCTATTACAGATGATGAAAATATTAAATTCCCAACTGGCTCGATGGGGGAGTACTTGACACTAGCAGCACAACAGAAAAGGAAGGGTGGGTATGTATATCAGGATTATAGACTAGGATGTAATGTATACCACTTCACCAACCTAGTAGTTGGTATAAACATCAAGTTGTGCACACTTTCGAACAAAACTATGTCACATGTACGATATTTGCTACCTCATATAGAGAATGAAAGATTAATGGACACCATCGACAACAAAGATGATTCAGATGGCCTACTCGAGTGAGTGCATTGCCAGATGTTACTGGATTGTAGAGTGTGGCTAGGTTGTTAGGTGCGTTATTTAACCTTTAAAGTGCATGTTGAAGCATAATTTCAATTATTTAGCCTTAGTTTATTCCCAATTTAATAAACATGTGATTGACGGATACCATTCACAAACATAATATTATTCAGAGGATAATGACACTATAAACACGATCGTACAACCTCATGTGAGATATCTATAAATCATGTTTGCACATTTTCATTGGGTTCTCTTTATTTTCTTATGAGAGTACTAATGTTTAGAATTTCGTGTGCCTAGGATACAAACACCATCTATGGCACATTGGAGGCACCAAGAACAACCTGATGTCTTTAGACACTGACAAATAAAAATCAGAAAATAACATGATCTCGAGTTGTTGAAATTTACTTTTTTTGATGTTTTTTATATTAATGTACATTTAATCACATTGTTGGGTCAACTCTTGCAACTCTAGCATTGGTGGTTCAACGCATGAAAACCCTCGACTGTGGCTGTGTTGGTAGGGCTCCCATATCATCCTTTCCCATACAGACTTGCAGGAGCCAACGAGATGCAATTTTGCTGCTCCATTTGTTTTTTCGCTCCCGGGCTGAAAGTCACCAAGTGTCCCTGAACGACATTTTCATGCAACTTTCAGCTGGACATAGCTCAGAAACCGGAGGTCGGATCGAATAACCATCAACTTCGTTGGTCTCCTGGCATGCAATTACCTCTAGGGGCCCCTCTCCCTCATGTTTTCAAGGCCCGATGACGTCATTGTGCTTTGATTTTGTAAACTATGGTTTTGCTCAATTTCCTTCAATGCAACTCTATCATTGGTGGGTCAACGCATGAAAACCCTCGACCATTCCTGTGTTGGCAGGGTTCCCATATCAACCTTGCCCATACAGACTTGTAGGAGCCAACGACATGCAATTTTGCTAATTTGTTTGTTTTTTCGCTCTCGGACCGAAAATCACCAAGTGTCCCTGAACAACATTTTCATGCAAATTTCAACTAGACATAGCTCGGAAACCAAAGGTCAGATCAAAGAACCGTCGACTCCATTGGTCTCCTAGCATGTGATTACCTCTAGGTGGCCCTCTCCCTCATGTTTTCAAGGCCCATTGACTTCATTGTGCTTTGATTTTGTAAACTAGGGTTTTGCTCAGTTTCCTTCAATGCAACTCTATCATTGGTGGGTCAACTCTGCAAAACCCTCAACCGTGCTTGTGTTGGCAGGGTTCCCATATCATCCTTGCCCATACAGACTTGCAGGAGCCAACAGCATGCAATTTTGCTGCTCCATTTGTTTTTTCACTCCCAGACCGAAAGTCACCAAGTGTCCGTGAACGACATTTTCATGCAACTTTCAACTGGAAATAGCTCAAAAATCGAAGGTCGGATCGAAGAACCGTCGACTCTATTGGTCTCCTGGCATGTGATTACCTATATGTGTCCCTCTCCCTCGTGTTTTCAAGGACCAGTGACTTCATTGTGCTTTGATTTTGTAAACTAGGTTTTTGCTCAGTTTCCTTCAATGCAACTCTATTATTGATGGGTCAACTCTGCAAAACCCTAGACCGTGCCTGTGTTGGTAGGGTTCACAGGCTATATTATTCTCATACGAAAGTATAAGCCAACACCCCGCATAATAAAACTAGGGTTCACAAATTGAGACATGTAACTACAAACTAGGGCTTTATGACCTCTTTAGGTTTGAAGATCAAATTAGATTGGTTAGTATAATTTAAGTGAAAGTTCACGTGAATGCATGACTTAGAATTTGAAACACATATGCATGAATAACAAGCAAAATGGACTAAGGTTTATATGAACTCTTTAGGTTTATATCATTAGATTGGTTTTATGACCTATTTACAAGTTATGACTCATGGAACTAGGGTTTTATGACCTCTTTACGAGTTATGAGATGGAAGTAGAAACACATGTACATGTACAAATTGAAAACCAACTACGGTTTCATGAACTACAATTGCATGCTGTAACTAGGGTTAGAAGTTCTGAGATGGAACTAAGGTTTTATGACCTCTTTACAAGTTATGAGATGAAAATAGAAACACATGTACATGTACAAATTGAAAACCAACTAGGTTTTCATGAACTACAATTGCATGCTATAACTAGGGTTGAGAAGTTATGAGATGAAACTAGGGTTTTATTACCTCTTTACAAGTTATGAGATGGAAGTAGAAACACATGTACATGTACAAAGTGAAAACCAACTAGGTTTTCATGAACTACAATTGCATGTTATAACTAGGGTTGAGCAGTTATGAGATGGAACTAGGGTTTTATGACCTCTTTACAAGTTATGAGATGGAAGTACAAACACATGTACATGTACAAATTAAAAACCAACTAGGTTTTCATGAACTACAATTGCATGTTATAACTAGGGTTGAGAAGTTATGAGATGAAACTAGGGTTTTATGACCTCTTTACAAGTTATGAGATGGAAGCAGAAACACATATTCATGTACAAATTGAAAACCAACTAGGGTTTCATGAACTACAATTACATGCTATAACTAGGGTTGAGAAGTTATGAGATGGAACTAGGGTTTTATGATCTCTTTACAAGTTATGAGATGGAAGTAGAAACACATGTACATGTACAAATTGAAAACCAACTAGGGTTTTATGAACTACAAATTGCATGCTATAGCTAGGGTTGAGAAGTTATGATATGGAACTAGGGTTTTATGACCTCTTTACAAGTTATGAGATGGAAGTAGAAACACATGTACATGCACAAATTGAAAACCAACTAGGGTTTTATGACCTCTTTACAAGTTATGAGATGGAAGTAGAAACACATGTACATGCACAAATTGAAAACCAACTAGGGTTTCATGAACTACAAATTGCATGCTATAACTAGGGTTTAGAAGTTATGAGATGGAACTAGGGTTTTATGGCCTCTTTACAAGTTATAAGATGGAACTAGAAACACATGTACATGTACAAATTGAAAACCAACTAGGGTTTCATGAAATACAAATTGCGTGCTATAGATAGGGTTGAGAAGTTATGAGATGGAACTAGGGTTTTATGACCTCTTTACAAGTTATGAGATGGAACTAGAAACACATGTACATGTACAAATTGAAAACCAACTAGGGTTTCATGAACTACAAATTGCATGCTATAACTAGGGTTGAGAAGTTATGAGAAGTCATGACCATATACCTAGGCTATGCACATACATGAAACCAAATGAATAGGGCAAAATTAAGACACTTATCTAAATGTGGTCATTTACGCAGTAGGAGATTGAATGATAGAAGAGGAAACTGCGTTAGCAAATTTGAAACTCGACGTTTCGATCCCTACTCTGGGATCATCATCAGGAGACAACGAAGATTGTAGGGTATGGTATGGTATATTAGTATGGTATGGTATGTTAGTATGGTATGATGTTAGTATCATAGGGTATCGTAGGGTATGATGTTAGTATTGTAGGGTATGGTATGGTATATTAGTATGTTATGGTATGTTATGTTAGTATGGTATGATGTTAGTATCATAGGGTATTGTAGGGTATGATATGGTATGGTATGGTATGTTAGTATGGTATGATGTTAGTATCTTTAGGTTTATATCATTATATTGGTTAGTATAATTTAAGTAGAAACCAAAAGGACATATAAGTAGGCTATGCACATACATGAAACAAAATGAATAGGGTTGAACATGAATCACAAGTGGTATGGCTATGATGTTATCATGTTAGTGTGTGGAATTTAGGTAGTGTATGGTATGGTTATGATGTTAAAAAGTTGAGGATAGCCATAATGTTAAAAAGTTGATGATAGTTGAATTTAGGTAGTTGTATGGTATGGTTATGGTTATGGTGTCTAGTGATTATCTCCCATGACTTACTTAATGGTTACTTGATCTTGTTAGTTTTTCAACATTAAGCTAGCATTATTAGGATCTTTAATTGAAAGAATAACAAGTACATCAATCAAACACAAGAGACAATGAACACAGTGTTTTTCCTCAGGGAAACCATAAAGGAGAAAACCCCACAACTTCCTCAGAGATACAATCAACACCAAAACAGTAAAAGCCCCAAAACAATAAGTGATCTCCCAACAGCAGTAATCTTCTTCTTGACTAGCCCTAGTGTCTTCTCCTTCCTCAACTATGCGCTACACTTGAGTGTGTATGAGTTGTGTGATAAATAGAGACTCCAGTTCTCTATTTATACTAATCCTGACATGACTAAAACCCTATCAGGGCCAACCTCTACTAGGAGAGTCTAATAACCCTAGTGTCCTGGAACTGCGGGGACTTTAACCCTTAGACAATCGAAGGGTTACTCACTATGACTTGACATGACTTATTTACATTATCGATCCTCCCGATCGGAACATCGGGGCATGACAATATGACTCAATTACATTATAGATACATCCCGAAATAAACATTGGGTTACAATACATAAGATACATAGATGAATACATTCCGAAGTTACAAATACATCAACAGATCTTAGTTGGATGAGTTATAAATTCTTCCTTGAAGTATTGGAAATATTCAAATAGTCAGTATGATATGTCATGATAAGGTCTATAATATCATAATATCACATAGGTGAACCACACATATCATGTTCCAAAATCAAGTCAACCATATATGTATAAATTTGAACCTTGTTTTATATTATATATGTATACAAATAATGTTACAAAAATTGGCATACCACATGGCCATAATACAAAATAGTGGATCAAACTGTACATCTGTGTGTATACAAACAAAAAGTTGCATGTATGTATCCCCCCTATACATTTATTCTATTTATCCACCCTTTCACTACAATTGTCAATGTCTTCTGAGAAGTCTAGCTTTCTTTTTCGACTGCTCAGTGGTGATCCCCAACGCTAAACAAGAGGGACAGGTCATAAACGGAGACTGTAGACAAACTAAAATTTGTAAGTTAGTTTACCAACCTATAAAAATTCTATGTACATTTGTTCAAATTCCAAACCAATATAACATTTTTACTTACTGTACATGAGTAAGTTATGGTGGGTCATGGAGCCTCACTAGAAAACGACCCCAATTGGGTGCTCTTCAAGCACCACTTGCTCACTATCAAGCTACATAATATATATATATATATATGTCACTGCCAACAAATATGTGGGTGCACGAAAAACATACTTGCATGTACAAATAAAACTATACTAATGGAGGGATGATGACTTTTTCAATGAAAGCGAAACATACATTTACCTTGGGGGGGGAGAGGTGGGTGAGCGACGACCCCAATTGGGTGCTCTTCAAGCACCACTCGCTCATTATCAAGCTGCATAAAATAATATATATGTCAATGTCATCATATCAATGGGGGCAACAAGGAAAAGATACTTGCATGTACAAAAAGCAATATAAGCAAGATAAGCAATATATAAATATACTCGGGGTCGTGAAGAGGTGTGTAACCATTGGGTCGAACAACTAACAATGGGATAAAAGGATTTCTATATGCATTAGAGAAGAAGGTCGCTCGTTCGACAGCATAATCAGAATTATGTTCCTACGTACAAAAGGATAAAGATACAATTAGACAATTTCAAATAATTAAAAAGTACATGTTGAATCATTACAAACACAATTAAAAGAAAGCGAGACATAAACGTACCTGGTGGGGGGTCAGAGGTGGGTCACCAACAACTTGGATTTGGTGCTCTTCAAGCATCGTTGCCTCACTAGAAGCCTGCATAAAGTAACATATGTCAATGTCAGATAATAAAAAGAAAACGAGACATATATACTACATGGGCGGAAAATGATGTTTTCAAAGAAAGCAAAACATACATGTACCTTGGGGGGGTAGAGGTGGGTCACCCAAAACCTGGATTTGGTGCTCTTCAAGCACCACTGGCTCAATAGATTCCTGCATAAAGTAACATATGTCAATGTCAAATAATACAAAGAAAACGAGACATATACAAGATGGACGAAAATTTATTTTTTCAAAGAACGCGAAACATACATGTACCTGTGGGGGGAAGAGGTGGGTCACCCAAAACCTGGATTTGGTGCTCTTCAAGCACCACTGTCTCAATATATGCCTGCATAAAGTAACATATGTCAATGCCAGATAATACAAAGACAACGAGACATATACAAGATGGACGAAAAATTATTTTTTCAAAGAAACTAAAACATACATGTACCTAGGGGGGGAAGGCGGGTCCCCAATCACAAAGGTCATTTCGCTGGCATAGATATCATGTTACGTACAACAAAACATAAACATACAATTAGAAAATTTCGAATAATTAAAAGCATACATGTTGAATTATTAAAAGCATAATTAAAAACATAATTAAAATAATACCTGTGTCTGGGAATCTTCCTCTACATGCGAGGGACTTGCCTAAGATTCCACAAACTCATCCTGCCCACCCTGCATAAAACATATTGTATCCAGATTATGACGTATTGAATGTTGCAATCTTTACTATAAATATGTAAACAACGATGTCAAATTAAAAAGTAAAGTTCTTACAACTAATGGTGAAGCACCAAAACCATATGTTGCATTGACCGATGCATCAATGTTATCAACATCAATCGTTAGACTATGTGAATATGGGGTGGAATGGGACACCAGATGTATATTTGTTCACATAATTTGTTAGATAATTAAATAGAAATAAATTACAAAACAATTTAAAATTGTGACATAAAACAAAATATAATATGAAAACAATGAGTTATACTTACATATCGAAGTAATCCATCATCCTAGAAATCTAAAGCAGGCCCATAGAATATGCCTCCACATGTCGTGCAAAGGTGTGGAATAACACGACGCTTTGAACCCTCTGTGTCTCCAGTGTGATCTATACCTTGAGTACGGTTTGGAGACCTAGTATGTGGATCCTTAGTGTGGGACGGGCCAGCCTCAGAAGTGCCAACCCCTTGGCCTACATTGCCTTGAACAACAACCCCATGTTGAAGCAATGTATCTGCCAAGTCAAATAAGGCCTCATGTGTATCATCAATCCCAGCAGCCGCAGGAGGATATACCCGAGGGGGTTTTGGTGTGCGTGGAGGGCATAGCACACGGTTAGGATCGGTCATAGTCTTTTCCCTATCTTGGGTCATCCCATGACCCACACCCTGGAACTCTAAAATATCGAAATAGTTCACATGTTTCCCCAAGATAAATTCTGCATACAACTTTTTCAGGAAATAAAATGGGATGTCTCTATTCCCATGAGGGTCTTCATCGAAGACCATGTACCAGCGATCCATCCAATTGGATTTCACATTTGGTTCCACACACCAGTCTATGGAAATGTGTGCTCCACTAGTGGGTGGAACCAATCCGGTGCTAGGGTCTTGGAATAATGAAAACAATTGGTCTTTGGTTGTCTTTAGGTTTTTGATGTTTTTATAGCTCAAACCATCGGAATAGTATTGCCTCATGGATTCTCTGCATGAGCTGACATTGTACAGTGCTCCCTAGGAATTAGAAATTGTGTTTGTTATGGTGTCCAATGCCTTGACTAATGATTGTCTCAAATGGTCCCCCCCTCTAAACGATGAGTTAAGGTGCCTCAATGCACCCAAACGAGCCAAAATCTGTGAATTCCGGTCTTGTTCCCCCTCCATGTTTGGGTTTGTGTCCGTATTTGGGTTTGGTTCATGGTTATTAGTAGGTTCATTTTGCACAGTATCTTCAACATTTATGTTATCTGTTAAGATTAAAACAACACATTACAAATTGTTTTAATATATCATTCTTTGATTTTATTCAATTTTTTTATTAAATTCGTTTTAACAAATATACAAAATATGAAATTAACAAAAACAAACAAATATTGAAAGCAATTGTGAATGATATGAGTACTTACCTTCCATTGGAGCCAAGTTCAGAATTGGCACTTGCAAATGACCCTCCAAAGGCACCTCCAAAGTCTCTAACGCAAAACACTGGTGCGGTTTTTCGCTGCCCCGATATCGCCTTCACTGTGCAAATAAGAAATTGAGGCCCGTGGCCTCTGTTTTTTTTTTTTTGGTTTTACAAATCACACTTGCGAATTTTAACTCTTTAAAAATGCAAGTGTGATATATCGCACTTGTGATATTGGCTAACTAACCTTAGCCTCGTCTTTGGGCTCGGGTTTTCCGAACGTAGCACCAATAACGCATATGCGTTATAGATTTACATTTCAAAAGTGCACTTTTGATTTATTAAGTGGCACTAAAAATGGAATGAACTTCGTGCGAGCGCCCCTTAATCTCACAGCTATTATTATGATTATTATATGGATGAAGTGTGTGGTTTCATTTTCTTATGGAGATAGATTTTGCAGGAAACATGGCTTTTTGATCGCTTTTGGTTTCTTTTTGCTATGAAGATAGATTTTGCAAATACTCTCCCCCACCCATTTTTCCATAATGACATTTTGTCTCATCTACTATGGTAAATGACAAATGACAAATTTGAGATTAATTATCAAAATGAAAAGGCTTATTTAATAACCCAAAATACCAAAAAAACGATAGTATGTAGACAAAAAAACTTGAGATTAATTATCAAAAGGAAAAGGCTTATTTAATTATCCAAAATACAAAAAAAACGATACAAATTTATTGAATGAATTCTGGCAAAGCAAAGGCATATATTACTATGTATCTAGTCGGTTCACAAGGAATGCTCTCGGAGGGTAATGGTAGTTAACATACACCCCCAACGAAAACAAAAAACACTTAAAATGTCTTTGGTATTTAAAATACAAAATTGTTTAGCATTTTTAGAAATTTGTAAATTGCCACTTATGAAAATGGAAGTTCCTGCAAATAATACTTTAGAAAAATAAACTATAAGAAAACGAAAACGATAATTGAATGATAAGTTGTAAATTCTCAATTCAATTTCAAATGTAGATGGATGAAACTTAATCAAGGTGAGGTGAGGTGTTTGTTATAAAAAATTTCAGTTTGTGGACTTTTACTTATTTAGACGTTTTTATATGAGATTTGGGGGATGGCTATTGTTTATGTTTTTTCATGACTTGGATAATTGGAAGTAATGCATGCATAACTCATAGCTGATGACTGGATAACCAATAGTTTATGGGAGATAACTAGAAGAATGTGAGATAAAAAGAAAAAGAATATAAAAAATAATTGAGAGTTGATAACTGGATAACAAGAAAAATGTATGTGATAACATGTATATAGGCATGGATAACTCAAACCCGTTTCACTAGAAAATATGAGCAATAAAAAATATTTTCAAAGTGTCTTCCATTTCATAACTATCTCTTAACCATTTAATCTATATAGATGCAACTAATTAATTTGTTTTAATTTAATTTAATTTGTTTGTGAGGCTATATGGTCCAGTTGTATTGTATCTTTGCTGCCGTGATGAAAACTTAGGGTATGAAGAATTACAACCGAACCTGCTCGAGAGGTCTCAAAAAATTGGCAGGAGGAAGATATGCAATATCATAGCTTGTTTGGCTTCAAAGAAAGCGGTTTAGAGGCGGTGGCTACATGGTCCAAAGGTGGTGAATCGGTGCACTTTCATTTAGTTTATTTGTAAGGAATTAATGTACACCAGTTGTATTGTATCTTTGCTATGATGAAAACTTAGGTTATGCTTTCAGTTATATTGAATTAATTTTGATGTATTGAAGGTTTGTTAGGTTGAAAACTTAAGTTATGTTCTTACAAAATGTGAGAGCATAGTAATAATACCTTTAAATTATTACCATTGAAAAATTAATATTAAAAATATTTTTAATTGTTATAAAATATGTAAATTTTAGTTAAGTAATATTATTATTTTTAGAAAGTAAATAGAATATAATAGTATCTTGGTGTTTCACATGGACTAATAACTCCACAACTCTAATAATAAATGTACTATGTTGGCCACTTTTTTACAACTTTTTTTATGGGCACAATCTGTCCACACACCACTACACCTAATCATGATTAAGTGTAACTGCTGCAAAGAAGAAAGCAATGATATACTATGTTCAGCAAGCAATGACATACTCTGTGGTAGAGATTGTAAAAGCCCTAAATACCTTAGGGATCTCAACCTATGAATGTAGGAGGGTAGTTCTATGATTTTAGACCCACCAACAACTAGGACTTCTAGGCTTGCAAGGTCTCTAACTGATGTAAGAAGCCTTTTTTATGGGCACCACTGTTAAGGAGGGATACAAATTATTTCAAACACCCCCACATTTTCTGGAAATGACTAGAGGGACGCCACACCCAAATCCAGATCTCAACCTATGAATGTAGGAGGGTAGTTCTATGATTTTAGACCCACCAACAACTAGGACTTCTAGGCTTGCAAGGTCTCTAACTGATGTAAGAAGCCTTTTTTATGGGCACCATTGTTAAGGAGGGATACAAATTATTTCAAACACCCCCACACTTTCTGGAAATGACTAGAGGGACGCCACACCCAAATCCAAAACCTTAAGGGTGACCATACTCCCAAACACTTTTCTTGGAATCTCTCATAGATTTATATTTGCGACCAAGATCAATGAGGATATTTTTGGACCCTACAATGACTTTGGAAGCGAACTTAATTGGTTCCAAGAGTCCATCTCAAAAAATACAAAGTACATACTGAACATTTATTTTTAGTCAATGTTTCCAAATCTTTGCCTTTCCCATAGTAGAAGGTTTCTTTCTGCTCAACGATTTGTATTGCCAATGCACCTCGAAACACACCACACACCCATTCATGTCTCTCAATATCCATTCAACCAAGCAATGATCCACTAAAAAGTTGATGTATATTCTTTCGACCTCAATTGGGTCGTGGCTACGCTCATCTTGAACATTCTTTCTTGGAATTAGCGCTTCACCTATAAACAACTTAATGTTATGTTCGATCCATATGAGATTTTGATCTTATGAAAAGGAAGATAAGTATAAAAAGCACAATTGCAAATTGACGTTGTACCTGCCCAGTGCATCATGACTCCACCCAATGAAGGTCTTGGTTGTTGGTGATTGGCAACCTCCTAACTGCAAACTCCCACTCTTTTGAATCAATAATGCCTACCATTGACCTTCCAACTGCTTTGATTGCAAGGGAAATCGCTCCACACTCGAGACACAAAACCCATCTTTTTAAGCCATATTTGACGGGTGAAGCTTTCTTAAAGCACTAAGAAGTGGGAATTCCACTCTTCTCGTTCAATTCTCAGCGGTTGGACCTATTGTAGGTATGTTATGAGACTTTCAAGAGATCCCAACTCAACTATTCTATGTAGTGAATAGTGATGGTAAGCAATTTAATAATTTAAAAATATTTTGTGATAATTACATTGATAAGTGTTTATATATTAGAATTTGGGGTGGAGTAGCAAGTATATTTTTTCTAGATTGAGCAAGGATGAGACAAGTATACTTTCCAGATTGACCAAATTCAAAATAAACGATTCTAAAAAATAACATAAAAAATTACTGATAGATAAGTGACACAAGTTAAGTGGGTGTACTAATTAAAATATGTGTTATTGTCATTTTGAAAATACTCAAGAAAAAAAATAACGTAACTGCATGAAGTACATGGTGGTTGACTAAAATGAGATAAACCAAACTAAATAAATTTGCACATGTAATGTTATGTGAGATGGATTAAGCTAAACATTGAGCATTTACAATGTTATAATATTATGCCAATTAAAAATAATATATTGTATTCATTTGTCAAATTTAAGGTAGTATGGAGGAGACACTTACAAATCCACATATAAACTAAACAACAAAAAAATATATATCTAATATTTACTTTAAATTTAAAAATATTCTTAAAACCATACTACATAAAAACATAGAACAAACTTTCATGACCTTTATAGTGAAACATGGGGTTGGACAAGACAATTCCTAAAAAGCCCTGACACAAAAAGGTTGACAAAGTGCAACAATGCAATTTCAAAACATTTGCCAAAATAGTGACCTTCCTAACTTTTTAACTCATCATAACCAATTAAGCTACACCTCTAAAACCACATATTTAACTAAATAAATAGCAAAAATATATTTCAATTTAATAATCATAAATTTTTTTCAATAAGAGAATCAAAGGGCATCTGAGAATCAAAGGGCATCTGACATGCCTTCCCTATCAATAGGGTTACAATCAATCAAGATCAAGAAAGTAATCTGTTACAGCTAGTATCCAGGAACATGTCTCATACACTCTTGAGCTGGCAATGGGGAAGGGTCATGAACTCAACATCAAAAGTCTAAAAAAAAACCAAGGCAATAAGAAGAGCATACAATTGTAGCCTGTCCCTATCAGTCATACAAATCGAGAACACAGAAGTGCAGAGCTTCTATCAAAAGTGCCCGCTCCATTTACATCAATCCAAAAAGGGGTGCATAAAAAAGAGGAGAGCAAAGCTCCTACACCAAGCTCAAAAGAGCTAGAAAGTATCAGATGAGGCCAAATGGCCATCAAGAATTTCAGAAAAATCACCACATCCGGGAGCCAAAGACATGGAAGATTTTGATAGTCTGTTTGCAAGCTGATTGTGTTCTTGATATGTATGACTGAAGGACAAGTAAAGAAAACAAGAGATGAGCTTTCTTGTATCCATACACCAATGACTTAGATCCGGTGGATCCAAGGAAGCATGGCATTTTTCCCGATTTATGATGACTGTTGAATCACAAAAAATGTTCAGACATGGGATCCCCATCAATTTTTCCATAGACAACAATGCCCAAAGTGCTATCAATTCAGCTTTTGTATTTGTGCATAAACCCGCCCCCATTGCAAACTCAAAAGAGTGAGACTCGTTCAAGACCAAGCAAAAACCAACTCCTCCCTTGTAATTTGCAGCTGCCCCATCAAAGAATCCATAGGGGAAGACTAAAGAAGGGCCCGACCCATAGGCCCTGGACTTTTTGATCTTCATACTTGAATCCGGATACATCTGGAAGTAAGATTCAATCTGATGGAGTATGCCCAAGATCGATGGCTTTTTTCCTTTAAAGATGCATAGTTTTCGTGCTTTCCAGATAACCCAGATGGCGAAAAAGGGTAGGTAACAGCACTCAGAGTCTCTAGAATACCTTGATATCCAAGTACCCAAAAAGGAGTTGAGACTATCCCTCTTGTAAAGAGGCTGTATGTGATACTACACACTTAAGCATTCAAATACAATCTTCCAGACATAACAAGAAGAAAATAGATGATGTACATTGTCCTCACCCAAACCACAAAGTGCACAGATGCCAGGCCTGATCCATCCTCTTTTATGGAGATTGTCACATGTGAGTATTTTGTTTGCCAATGCCAACCATATGAAACAACGAATTTTCATGGGGATAAAGCAAGACCATAGGAAAGCATGAAGTTTGCTATAGGTTGGAGGGGATGAAGAGAGAACAATCAGGTCATATAGCAGCTCCACCGTAACATTACCATCATGTTTATTATTGTCCCAAACTAAGGAATCAGCAAGTGAATTGAACCGGATCCTACCATGTTCCAAGCACCTAGTGTAATTTTCCCATGCAAATTTCCAATCCCCTTGTATACCAATAATTGTGTTGACCAGGGAGAATGTTTTGTGCATGGATGAGAGAAGTAATACCAAGATCCTTAAGATATTCTCTGAGACCCAGGGGAAGCTCTGATAGGGAGTGTGTTCCAATAATCGGTTCAATACCCACGAGGATGTTTTGTCCATTACCAACATGCCAAGCCAAGCACTTTCCCAACCACGAAAGTGTGTGCATGAAACCATTCCAGATCACAGAGGCTCCACGAACTGTGAATTTTTTTTCTCTGAGCCATGACACTACAGATTGATTCTTCAAATATTTGTTGATTAAAACCTGATGCCATAGACTATTTCCTTGTAGAACCATCCAAATTTTTTTTAATCTCAAGGCGGTGCTGAACCAATGGAGATTTTTAATACCCCAGCCTCCTTTCTCTTTTGGCCATGAAAGGTGCATCCAATTCGTCAAATGGTACTTGTGATTTACCCCTGAGGAGCCCCATAGAAAAGCAAAGGTTAACCTTCTGAGTTTATCCAAGATTGAGGCTGGAATAAGAGCAAGGGCCAGCCAGTAGACCGGTAGGCTTGATAACACTGCTTGAACAAGAATCAGTCTGCCACCAAGGGAAAGATATTTATGTGACCAATGAAATATCATTTTTTCATATTTCTGAATCAGCCATAGCCAGTCATTTATCTTGTACTTCAATGGTTTAAGAAAATAGCCAAGATACTTAAAGCCTGTATAAATAGTATCCATTTTGTAAGGAAGAACCCTAGCAATACTAAGAAGGGTATCTTCATCCACGTTATTAAAGAGAAAGCCCAACTTTTCCAAACTGATGCTCATCCCAGACGCTTTGCAGAAGGTGCTTAAAATGACTTCGAAATCCATTCATGCAAGGTATCAGTTCCTAGAAGAATAACATCATCAACGAATAAGAGGTGTGTAAGAGAAAGGGCTGATGAGATTTTTATACCTCTGATAAGACCATTCTCCTTGGCATCAGAAATCAAGAGACTGAGACCTTCGATGACAAGTATGAATAGCAGGGGAGACAAGGGACAACCTTGTTTGATGCCTCTAGATGCACTAAAGAACTTGGATGGAGTGCCATTAACCAACACAACAAAGTTAGCTGATGTCAAGCATCCCATAATCCAATTGACTCCCATGAAAGGCACCCCTATCTGGATCAATATGAGTCTAATATAAGACCAATTCACTCTATCAAAAGCTTTAACCAAATCCAACTTAAGAATGACAGCACAGGTATTTTTTGTTCTGACAGTATGTAGAATCTCTTGTGTAATACCAATGGGCTCGACAATTTGACGGTTTTTTAGAAACCCAAATTGTTCCTTGGAGATGTGGGAATCCAGATGAGGTTTTAATCTTACAGCTATAATTTTAGATATGAGGTTATAGATCAAGTTACAGAGAGAGATTGGCCTAAAGTCAGCGAAAGTAGTAGGCTTATCCTTCTTAGGAATCGGAGCAAGGAAAGTGGAATTTAGAGACACTTAAATAGAATAGATGAAACATTTCCTAAGTTCTCTTCTATAAATTTTTTCCATATTTACATATAAATATCAATATACAAAAAAAAAGAAAAAAAAACGATCAACAATAATATTAAAAACTAGTTATATTATATAATATCACTTATTTGATTAATAAAAAAATTATTATTTTATTTTAATAATAAAAAATTATAATTACTTTTATCTTAAAATTAGCCTTTTAAAAAAAGTGAATTTAATATTTTTCATTATTTAAAAATAATATGTTTTGACTTAAAAAAAATAAGAACATCACCGAGACCCACATATTTGGAAGTTCACTGTACAATAGAGGAAAAAGGGAAGCGATTTACTGAGATTCAGGGCCATTGCCAACAAAAAACAAGTCACGCGCATTTAACTACCAGGGCCTTTATGGGCGTTCGTCAACCATGGTTAGAATTCTATATAACCCCGTAACTCATTGCAGTCAAAATGTATCCAGTATTCGATTGGTGGAGCTCGCTCACTTCCATTGTAGAAGAAGAAGAGCAGGACGAAGGACACTAATCACGATGGGAGAAGTAAAACAAAACACAGAAGAAAACCAATTAAATCACCAGATTCCATTGCTAACTCCTTACCAGTTGGGTCCTTTCAGCTTGTCTCACAGGTATCAATTATTATTCTTCTGCTCTCCCTTTTCTCAATTATTATTCTTCTCTGCTCTCCATTTTCTCATTTAGACAACACATATATATACATACTTGAGTTTGTTAATACTCGAAATGGGTTTGGCAGGATTGTTTTGGCACCGTTAACCAGACAGAGGTCTTACAACTACATGCCCCAACCGCTTGCAATCCTATACTATTCCCAGAGAACCAGCCCTGGAGGTCTTCTCATTGGAGAAGCTGCCTGCGTCTCCAGGACTGCCCTAGGGTACTGTGAATACTACCCATATCAATATTTGCTTGTTATGAAACCCAAATAATGATGACGATGATGCACAGGTACCCGAATACGCCTGGAATATGGACAGAGGAGCAGGTGGAGGCGTGGAAACCCATTGTCAATGCTGTCCATGAGAAAGGAGGCGTTTTCTTCTGTCAGATTTGGCACCCTGGAAGACATTCCCATGTGGGTAAGTATGTAGGTTTGCAATTCCTACCATATACGTCCTACTTTGGCAGATTTATGTGTATTAGGTTCTGTAGATTTGCCTTCCAAAGCACGATTTACAAAATACTGCCAGAAATTGCTAGCTTCGATTGGCTATGGTATTGATAGTGTAAAAAGGGCAGGCACAGCTTGTAGTTTCTTGCACTAATAAATTTGTATTAGGTCAGTTTTTCCATGTATGTTAACTGCATGCAATGTACAGGACGAAGAACATTTGGAGTCAGTTTCTTTAGATATAGATTGTTGAGTGGGTCTATGCAATGCAGATTATCAACCCAATGGTCAGTCCCCTGTTTCATCATCAGATCGAAAATTATCAGGACAGCTTCTCCTACCCAACGGCAAGGATTTTGCAGAATTTTCTACTCCTCGAGCTCTGAAAACTGAAGAGATCCCACACATTATTAGTGATTTTTGTGTTGCTTCCAGAAACGCCATCGCTGCAGGTGAGTGCTATCTTATTTTATTTGCCCAATTCAACTTAAGAAGGAAGTGATACTTTTTTCAATTGACAGTTTTTGTTTGGCTTTGTGGCAGGTTTTGATGGTGTTGAAATTCATGGTGCTCATGGATACCTTGTAGACCAATTTATGAAAGACAGCGTAAATGACAGGACCGATCAGTATGGTGGGACACTGGAGAACCGCTGCAGATTTCCTCTGGAACTCGTTGAGGCAGTGGCAAATGAAATTGGAGGAGACAGAGTGGGAATACGGCTCTCTCCATTTGCAGGATTTTTAGAATCCAGTGACTCAGATCCTGAGGCGCTTGGAGTTTACATGGCAGAGGCCTTAAATAAATACAACATACTGTTTGTCCACTATGTAGAGCCCAGAATGGGAACTGCACGGGAAGCTGTTGCAAAAGACAAGAGTCTGCTTCCAATGAGGAAGGCATTCAAGGGAACATTCATGGTAGCAGGAGGTTACACTAGAGAAGATGGAAATACAGCAATTACAAGCGGTAAAGCTGATCTTGTAGCTTACGGTCGAATTTTTCTGGCTAACCCTGATTTGCCAAGAAGATTTGAGTTAAATGCCCCTCTCAATCAATACGACAGAAACACTTTCTACTCTGCTCCTCTTGACCCATACGACAGAGACACTTTCTCCCCTCCTGATCCTAGTGTTGGGTACACAGACTATCCATTTCTGTAGATTTTCAGTGTAGTGGGAGAAGTCATACTCACTTTTGAGCATAAACGTACTTAGATCATAAGAATTTATCATCCGTTGAAAAGACACTCCTATGTAGGCGTAGAACGAATTATTTTGTGTGCTCTTCACGTATCGAGTAACTGCAAATAATTTTGTGTGCTCTTCAAGTATCGAGTAACTGCAAATAATTTTGTGATAGTTTTTATGCAATAAATGTGTTTAAAGGATGGAATGCTCTGGATCCTGCACTTATCTTGGAGCCTTACGCACAGTACGATGGTGCACGAACATTCATTATGCTTTGCCTCTTTCAATTTTTATGAGATGATGTTCCAAATTCACTGGATGAAAGTATTGTTACATGCAGTCTGGACATATTCTCAATTTCGATTCTCCCAAAGATCTTGGCAATCTCTAATTTCAACTACTTGATTTACCGTGTTCCTAGTAGTTCTTGACAATGCATAGTTCTCTTTGAACAAGAGCTCGTTTATTGATTCTCTCCCCACATTGCCTTCCAATTTAAGTGCAAATTATCTTTGGATTATGCAGAAATTAAGATGAATATTGAATTAGTGCATATCACAATTTTGAGGAGGAAGACTATCGCATAGCTTAACCTCCATACAAGATGTTGGCCATGGAAAAAAGAGTGTGTGATCCAAAACGTGAGAAGGATGAAGCAATCAACCATATTCACGAAATGCAAGAAGGGGTAGAATGCATAGTGCAATGTTAAGTTTTCTTTTAGAATAGAACAAAGGATCACATAAAGAATAACAAGCAAAGCAGAACAAAAGAGCACAAAGATTTATCATGGGAAACCCTCGTGGGGAAGAAAACCCAACAAAACTTCCTCTATATAGACTTCACCCAAGTATAGTGTAAGATCCAAAGAACAAGACTAGACTCCTTCCTCTCCTCGAGATGGAATGTTTCTTCTCTCTCTAGCGCAACTGCTTGAGTTCTGTGTGTGTCCAAATGAGTGAGGCACCTCCCCTATTTATACTGATCAGTGGAGAAGCCTAATAACCCAACATGGCCAACTTCTCCTCCCAAACAGGGCCACCGACTTACAACAGAGGTTTTACCTCAAGACTTTACATGAGCAATTACATCAATGACATCCATAATCGAAGGAACAACATCTCTGAAAGTGGTAATAACAATAATAATACAAAATAGAATATCTTCCGCATTTACATTTCTTTAACACTCCCTCTTAACAAGGAAGGTATTCTATAACACAACAATACATCTATACAATTGAATGGTAAGTCTATTTGTCATAGGAAGTTTTCACAACTATATCAACATTATAATTATTTGTGGAATATCATCATCACAGAGCATCATGTCATGAACATCATTTCTCGACATATCATAACAAGCATCACATCACATCTCGGTGCATCATCACGAGCATCACATCTCATTACATCATCACAAGCATCACATCTTGTCGCATCATCACGAGCATCACATCTCATCATAGGTATCCTTATCCTTAACATCACCTGCAATAAACACAACGTCACAACTTAATTCGAAATCACCCATAACATCAAAAAATGTTGGATCATTCGCAAATGAATGCAGAACCACAACGTCTGCAAATGAATGCCAGACCAAAACGTTCGCAAACGAATGTAGGACCACAACATCTGCAAATGAATGACATACCACAACGTCCGCAAATGAATGCAGAACCACAACGTCTGCAAATGAATTCCAGACCACAACGTCCACAAATGAATGCCAGACCACAACGTCCACAAATGAATGCTATACCACAATGTCCGCAAATAAATGTCGAACCACAACGTTATCTATAGGCACTTGATCACATATATACTGAGCTGCCATCCCATCATCAATAAAAATTCTTATCATCACTCCCTCTTTCTAGAGAGTTCCTTTCAGACTACACCAAGCTTGTCTCTAAAATATTCAAACTTCACACGAGACAGAGGCTTAGTTAACACATCTACAACTTGTTCTTCTATAGAAACATACTGGAGCTTTATGGCTCATCTCTGCACCATATCATGGATGTAATGATATTTTTTCTCTATGTGCTTTGACTTATCATGGAACACCGAGTTCTCTGTTAACTTGATACAACTCTGGTTGTCACAATCAATATCAGTTGCATCCATTTCGGTATCAAACAATCATGTCAATAATTTGTGAAGCCATACTACTTCACTATAGGCTGAACATGTTGCAATGTATTCAGTCTTTGTTGTATTGAGCGCAACATTGGTTTGCTTTTTACTAAGCCATGAGATCACACCTAATCCCAAACTGAAACAACATCCTAAAGTTCTCTTTCTGTCTTCAGCACTTCCTGCCCGATCTGAATCAATGTACCCACATAATCTAAACTCACGATCAATTGCATATGTGAGGCAATAATCCAATGTACCCTTTAGGTACCTCATCACGTGTTTTGCTGCAACTAGATGAACATTTCTGGGTTCCACCATATACTAACTTAATGTGTTCATGACAAAACATATATATGGTCTTGTATTTGTCAAATACATCAGTGAGCTGATAATCGGTCTATATAGTGTGGCATCTACTTTATTTGAAGATTCATCATTTAGGAGCTTCATGTTTGTCACCATCAGAGTGTTCATTGCCTTACAATCCAACATCCCAAATCTCTTTAGGATCTCAACTGCATATTTTCCATGGTTTAGGAAAATTTCATTTGGGAACTGCCATACTTCAAGACTTAGAAAGTAATGCATCATGCCAAGATCTTTCATATCAAATTATGTCGCAAGATTCTTCTTACATCCACTGATGAGCTTCTCCTTTCCTATCAAAAATAGATCATCTACATACAATAGTAATATCATGATCCCATCATCTTCAACCTTATAGTAAAGGTTGGAGTCTGCTTTACTTTTGGTAAAGCCTAGGGTCATCAAGAAGTCATCAATTCTTTTGTACCATGCTCTGGGTGCTTGCTTTAATCCATATAGTGCTTTCTTTAGTCGGAACACATGTCTTTTCTTGGCATGTGTCTCAAACCTAGGAGGTTGTTCAATATACACTTCCTCTTCTATGACACCATTTAGAAATGTTGTCTTTACAACCATTTGATGTAATTTCCATCTCATCTTGGAAGCCAAAGCAAGAATGGTTCTGATTGAGGTATATCTAGCTACTGGTGCAAAAGTTTCTTCATAATCAATCCCTTCTTTTTGAGAGAATCCTTGTGCGACAAATCTTGCTTTGAACTTTTCAATACTACCATTAGCTGGATGCTTTGTCTTAAAAATCCATTTTGAAGAGACCACTGATTTATCCTTCAGTCTTGGCACCACTTCCCAAACATCATTCTTTAAGATAGATTGATATTCTTCAATCATGGAATCCATCCATTCCTTCTTCAAAACATGTAGGTTCTTCATCAACAAGGTTACTCATTAATGCTATGTAGTTGGAGTGGAGTCTTAGTCTCTTGCTTCCTTCTGGCACACCATATCTTTCTTTTTCTTGAATTATATCACAAGCCCAAGCTGGTCTTTTCCTTGTTGAGACTGTTTCATGAGGGGTCTCTATACGTTCTTATGGTTCTACCATGTCCCAGTCTCTTGGTATAGGATCATCTTCATCTCTAAATGGTGGTTTACTAATCTCTACTACTCTGGGAGTTTCTTGTTCTTCTTCATCCACATGGGTCTTTCTAGATTCGCTGAAAGTTGCATCTTCATCAAATATTACATCTCTGTTGACCTCAATTTTATGAAAACTTGGAATTTAGATTATGTATGCTTTCGACTGATTACTATATCCAACAAATATTCCCTTCTTTCCTAAGGGGTCCAACTTTGATCTTTTTTCTTTGGGAACATGTAGGTAAACATGACAACCAAATGTCTTCAGGTGATTAACTTTAGGGTTCTCACCAGTAAACATTTCTTCTGGAGTTTTGTTTCCAAGTGCAGTATGGGATAATTTGTTTTGAACATAGATTGCGGTCTTTGCTGCTTCAACCCATAAATACATGGGTAGATCCACGGTAGATCTTGATCATGAATCATGGCTTTAACTGCTTCCATGATAGATCTATTCTTCTTTTCTACTACTCCATTTTGTTGAGGATTATAGGGTGTAGTAAGATCCCTCTTAATTCCAACTTCTTTGCAGAAGTCCTTGAATTCAATTGAAGTGAATTCTCCTTCGTTGTCTGATCTTAATATCTTAATCTTCTTTTTAGAGAGATTCTCCACAAGAGCTTTGAACTCTTTGAACTTTTCAAATACTTCATCTATCATTTTCAAGAGATATATCCAAGTATTACGTGAGTAGTCATCAATAAATGATACATAATAGACATGCCCGCTTAAGGAAGTAGTTGACATTGGTTCGCAAACATCTGAGTGGACAATCCTAGGATCCCTTTCAGTTTACTATTACTGCTTGGAAATGGATTCTTGGTGTTATTCCCTTGAGCACATCCTTTGCATACCCCTTCATTGTTGATCTGGATTTCTAGTATACCTATTACTACCTTGCTCACATTTGGTAATGCTTTGTAGTTGACATGAGCAAGTATTTTATGCCATAGTTCACATGGACTGATAGTACAAGTTGTGAAAGTTGAGTTTGTATGCCATTTTAGTTTGTAGAGCCCTCCTTCTTCAATTATTATTACAACTGTATCATCTATAGTTTTTCTTTTTGACCACATAAGAACTTCACCATCTACAAAGGAAACTCTGAGGCCTTTCTTGTCTAGAGCTGATATAGAAAGAAGATTCTTCTTTAGACCTGGAACATATAATACTTCTTTCATTTTCATGGAGTTAGCGGATTTCGGCTTGTAGGAAGCTTCTCCCATTCCTTTGATAGGATATTGATAGTTATCTCCAAGCTATACTTTGTGTGGATAATCTTTTTGAGTAAGCCATGAGAGAGAATCGATATGGCTTGTCATATGTTTGGAAGCACCATTATCTATGAGACAAGTATCACTTCCATGAGAGATTGATCCTATGAGCGCTGATATCAAGACATATTATTCATTAGATTCTTCATTCTCTTTGGTCCTCTCTTCATCTGATTTATTTTCTTCAGTTGCATCGACATGGAACTTTTCGTTCTTCTTCTTGAACTTGTTTTTGTTAAGTGGACAATGTCTGGAGATATGCCTTAACTTATGACATGTATAACATTCATAAGATGAGTAATCCTTATTAAACTTCTTACCTCTTTTGAGTTACTTGTAGGAGATCCTCGATCCTTCCTTTTATTTCTTACATTCTTTGTATGTATAGCTAGAGCTCGATCGTCATCTTCATTTAACTTCTCTTCTCTATTTTCTAACCTTCCTTCTTCTTGTACACATTCCTTCGATAGCTTGTTGAATTTGGTTAGCTTTCTTCTAGCACATATTCCTCTGATGAGGAATCCCATTATCTTGGAAGACCATTTAGAGTGGTCATCACAACTTCAATTCTTCTACCATGTCACCAATGGCTTTTAATTGTTCTTTAATTTGAGATATTCTGTAGAAGTATGACTCCATGGTTTATGGCTTTTGCATCTTCACACCCTTGAGTTGGTTTCTCAAGGTCATTCTCCTGTTGATTTTTTTCCCTTCAAACATATTGGTTAGTGCATCAAACACTTCCTTTGGAGTATTCTTTGAGGACACTTGGGATATCAAGTGATCCTTAATAGAGTTAGCTATGATCCTCTTGACTTTGATCGTATCCTTCTTTTGCTTGTATTTTTCCTCTTCTCCCTTTGGTTCCTTGACCTCTTCTTTGATGTATCCATCTAGGTCATACTCTTCAAGGATGAGCATAATTCTATACTTCCATGCTCTGAAATTCTCTGCTCCCTCAAACTTTTCATCTATCTTGGTATTGTTTGTCATCATTTAATGAATGAGAAACTCAAATGGAAAGATAGGAGATAGTACTTACCAGTTTTAGGAATTTTTCTGGAACCAACTTCAGGATGACCTGGGCTTTGACTAGAAAACCCTAATTTTCTAGTTGATATCACTTGTAGATACGAGAGGAGGAAAATATGTTCCTCCATAAGGTGAGATAGACTGTATCTTTCTTTTCTAGAATCTGAGGATGGAACCTTGAAAAATATGATGCCCTAGTTCCTCCCGGTAGCAGTGATAGGTCAAAAAGTGAAAATCCTCATAATGAAAAACTACTTCGATAGAAAGATGTGCCTTCCAATGGCGAGTTCAATGGACCTTATTTTTCGGCTGATCTGTGGATGGAGGTCTCCGGAATAGTGACCCTAGCTTTTTGGATTGCAGGATGAGTTGATGCACAATGTCTCCTTTCAGGTTAGCTCGAATACCATTTAAGTTTTCTTTTCAAATAGAACAAAGGATCACTGAAAGAATAACAAGCACAAAAAAAAGAGAACAAAAATATTTATCTTGGGATAAACCCTCAAAGAAAACCCAACAAAACTTCCTCTATATAGACTTCACCCAAGTACAGTGTAAGATCCAAAGAACAAGACTATACTGCTTCCTCTCCTCTAGATGGATTGTTTCTTCTCTCTCTAGCGCAACTGCTTGAGTTATGTGTGTGTCCAAATGAGTGAGGCGCCTCCCCTATTTATATTGATCAGTGGAGAATCCTAATAACCCAACATAGTTGACTTGTCCTCCTGATTAGGGCTGACTTGCCTTGGGAGACTCAAAATTACATTTTAATAATACTTTTTTGGGTACTACTGACCTGACTTACAACGAAGGTTTTACCTCAATACTTTACATGACCAATTACATCAATGACATCCCTAATCGTAGGAACAAAATCTCCGAAATGGATAATAGCAATAATAATAAAAAATAGAATATCTTTCATAGTTACATTTCTTTAACATGCAAGAGCTTAGAGCAGAGACTGAATTTCCAAAAGATTAATGCAGATAGCATAGAATCACAAAGATCATGAATTATGGCTTCCAAAATTTTGAAGAAATAGTTGTAACATATATTTTTGAGTCTATAATTTATTGTTTTATTATGTTTTTATGGTATATATCCCAAGAGAGACATCCTTAGAGAAGTGGAAGATTATAATTACCAAGAATATTTAATAAGTACTTAGCTTTTAATATTAAATAAAAGGGTTGACATAATCAAAGTTAATAGTCTGTATTTTGGATTTATCTATATAAAGAAAAGTCTTACTATGCAAAGAGGGAGCTTGCATATCAATTTGGTATCATACTTGGCTCCCACAATTGTGTGAAGTTATCCACTCCTTTCTTCATCAAGCCTCAAGTGCCTTGGTAGGTATTTGCTCCCTTCTTCTACAAGCCTTTACAACCTAACATGGATCCTCTCCCCATCTATTTAGGAACAACTATATTCTATAGTAGTAAATTAGATTTGGTACTTTGGAGTGTGCCCTCTCACCTAGATCTAATATTGGCACCTGAGTTCAATTATTTTCCCACTACAATAATTCCACCACCTCAACAAGAACTTCATCGCTCCTCCCAAGAAATCCAATCACGAGGATGCCTCCCTTGCAGAAGCAAATCTACAATATTTCTAGCAACACTAACAAATTATTCAGCATTAGAATAACCTTCTTCAGAAGCACACCTATGTGATACGTGATTTAGCTATAGAACTACAAGATATGAAGCTCAACAATATCACATCTCAACCAACCTTCACATTGTGTTGTGACCCTAAATTGACCCTACCATAGTTTTTTGGTGCTTTTGATAGGCTAGATCAAGTTGAGGCTTGGATACAAGCATTCTCTTCATATTTCTAGCATCATACCACACTACCATAAAGAGAAAAAATCACCTTGTTATCCTACCATCTACAAGAATTAGAATCCCACTAGTGGGATTAGACCAAACATGTGAGTGGCATAGTATGATCCTTTTGCATATAACTTAATGAGGAGAGGGTAAGACCACTCTATAATGCCATCAATACTTGGAACCTATTTTTCACTACACTTTGAGAGCACTTTTATCTAGTGGGCTATGTTGAGACCCTCTAGCCACGTTGGTTCCAGCTTCATCAACTTTCCACTTAATTAGTTTAATGATATGATTGAAATATTCTGCAAACTCCAAGTGAAGCTCTCCATTTCAGACCTAGATCAGATACTGATAATTAAATTTAATTATGTTTACTTTATGTTCTCCATCATGAATTTTTTATGGTGCATAACTCATCTCTTTTATTGTATTTTCAACGTGCTCTAAATACTATAAATTAGTTACATAAACACCCAATTCCCTTTTGTTCTTCATCCCAATTTCCCCCTTTTCGATAGATCTCTTCCATGGGTATGCCTTATCCTATGGTTTCCACACACCCATCCCCAAATAGTGAATATTTCACATTCCATAAGTCACCCTCTCACAACATAGTAGAGTGCCACGATATACAACACCCATGATTTGCCAAAACTAATTTCTTTGACCCTAACACCCAACCTACTCCCAAAAATGTTGGCATTGAGGCGAATAACCCCACTACATGTTATCCAAACCCTATTTTAATGACATGTCCAACCTTTCCCACCCATTCCATTCTTTTTACTCAAAATTTCCAAATTAAAGATCATCCCGCTGAGCTCATCATGCAAAATTATAGCAAAACAAAATTGGTCTCTACAACCCTTGTCAAGTTCTTTCCTTTACCAATAACCCCCACCTTCATCCATACTTTCTCAGGTGGATGAATGAGGGTGCTTAGCCCTTGTTTGTCACCCTAAAATGTAATATCACATTTTCCATTGGCCTTGATTTTCGTGAAACCATGTATACCTTAGCATCATGAGAAATATGCCACATATGCTTCTCTCCCCAACACATACACCCTCACTAAGGATGGTCATCACTTTTGCTTCCACCCATTTGTTGCTTCCTTACTAGGAATTGTATTTGTTAAGGATGGTGTACGTTAAGTTGACATTCATAAATGTTTACATTTATGTCACTTATTTGGGAAGCTACGCTTGCTCAACTTTCTCTCCCCCCACATCATTGGAACACCTCCTCTCTCACTATCAAGATGTTTTTAATGAACCTACTACTTTTCCACCCCCATGACATATCAAGCATACCATTGACTTTATCCTTAGCATTCCCCTTCCCACTTCATCCCCTATCATCTTCCTAATCGAGACAACTGATATTGACAAACAAATCTTGGAATTATTGCGAGATTCTTGTATTGTACCATTTTCTAGTGTCACTGCTACCTCAACCATGGTAAGTGTACCTTCCATATTAGCCACGTGTCAATCTCAAGTGTCTCCTCAAGAGAGAATTTATGAAACACAGGTCATCAAATATCTACTTGGATTTAAATTCAAGCAAAATATAATCTTGGAACACCATCACATGTTATAATTAGGGTAATTTTTACAGGCGGAATTTTGCTAATTGGCTATTTTTTGGGTTTTTTCCAAACAATAAACTCGCTATTTGGTCATTTTTAGTGATTAATATCACCTATATTTACATAAAATATGTTTTTTTATCATAATATTTGCCAAAATTTACACATTTCGGTGTTAATTTTATGTTTCATATTTAATATTCGCCTACCTATCTATAAACATGTTTTTTTTAATCCAAAACAATCGCCTAGAATACTATACTTAAGTATAATATTATAATCCTTAAAAAATACCTCGATATTAATCAATAGGCTCCATGATGACTTTCCTAGACAATGCAATATATGTTCATTGTGATTTAAGTTTTAGGAAGTGTTAAGTTTTCTATGCTTACATAGCTTAAGTCATAAATTGATTAACATTTAATACATTTTCACCATAACAACATAAAGAGGATCATTGAAAGAAACACACTCACAAGGTACACAACAATTTATCATGGGGAAACCCTAAAGGGAAAACCCCAACAAAACTTCCTCAATATAGATTACCAGTATGCAATGACCAAAGACCAAGGTCTCATCAAGTGAGAGACCAAAACCCAAGAATAATATCCAAAACACCAAAGACACTAGTCCGCCTCCTTCTCTCTCCCTCCTTTCTCTCTCTTACGCAATACAAGTGTGAGTGAGTGTGTACAAATGAGGGAGGGTGCCTCCCTATTTATACTAGCTTCCCAACTGACATTTTCCCTAACTAGGTTGACCCACCTAGGTAAACTTCACAATAATAATTATATTCTTCTTTTATGGGTGTTATTGACCCGACTTACAACTGAGGGTTTACCTCATGAAATTTACATGGTCTTTTACATCAGCAACATCTGTCGAAGGAGGAATAATAATAATGTGAAGTACAAGTAGAATATTCTTCGAAGTTGCATTATTTCGACACTCCCCCATAACAAGAAGGGTATTCTACTGACGACAACAACAACCGATGTGGCTTGAAACAACGTCATTGGAATGAGAAAGGATGCATCATCAACATAATATTTTGGAACATCGTCTGGTACATCTATAGATCATTGAAATTTTTGAACAACATCATCATCTGCGGCGCAAAGATGGAGTATCAACATATTCAGTGCATAGCTGAAGCATCATCGTCAACATCAACATCTTTAGTATAGAGTTGAAGTATAATCATCTGCAACATGGAACTGGGGCATCATCATCTCCAACATGGAACTGGAACATCAACAGCAGCATGGAGCTGGAGCATCATCATCTATAGCATGGAACTAGATAATCATATGCAGCATGGAGCTAGAACATCATCATCATCTGCTCAAACATCATCATATGCAACGTGGAACTGAATCATCATATGCAACATGGGACTGGGGAATCATCATCTACAGCATGGAACATCGTCATCTACATAAAAACTGATACATCACTAGCATCGACAACACGAGGTGGGTTCATCAGCATAAAGATGGAATAACAACAACGACAGAAACACGAGGCTGGCTCATCGACATAAAGCTGGAATAAAAACAACAACATGTGACAAGAATAAAAAAAATCATCATCAACAGCTCAAGGTTGGAGAAACATCATCTATGGTAGGTATAGCCAACATGATCCTTCCTTTCATAATTACAGGATCATGGACAACACATTTTTGGTACTCAGACAATCCTTCCTTTCTAAATTATGAGATCAAGTCCTTGCGGAGCTATAAATACTGATCACAGTAACACATACATACACAAGACGATCCTTCCTTTCAGAATTATGGGATCAAGTCCACCATTGAAATCCTAGACAATCCTTCATTTCGGAATTACGAGATCGAATCCATCACTAACATCTTGGAATATCCTTCCTTTCAAAATTACAAGATCAAGTCCACTACTAAAATTATGGATGATCCTTCCTTTCGGAATTACAAGATCAAGTACACTACTAACATTATGGACGATCCTTCCTTTCAGAATTACGGGATCAAGTCCACTACTAACATTCTGGACGATCCTTCGTTTCATGATTACAAGATCAAGTCCAAGGATGATTAGTCCTCCCACATCAACATTTAAGACCATCCTTCCTTTCGTAATTATGGGATCAAGTCTAAGGATGATTAGTCCTTCCACATCAACATTTAAGATGATCCTTCCTTTCGGAATTACGGGATTAGGTCGAAGGATGATTAGTCCTTCCACATCAACATTTAGACGATCCCTCCTTTCAAAATTACGGGATCAACTCTAAGGATGATCAATCCTAACTATGCTACATGTTGTGATCAGGATACCATAGTATCATCAATACTACTCCCCCTTTCGAGGGAAGTCCTTATGGACAACAACAATCTTGTCTCGAAAGTGTTCAAACTTCACACAAGACATAGGCTTAGTCACAACATCTGCAACCTGATCATATGTGCTCACATATTAGATCTTTATAGCTCCCTTCTGCACAATTTCATGAATGTAGAAGTACCGTATTTCTATGTGCTTCGTTTTATCATGGAGCATGGGGTTCTCTGTCATCTTCATGCATCTTTGGTTATCACATAGAATCACAGTAGCATCAATCTCTAGATTGAACAGATCTGAAAACAACTTCTGAATCCATATGGCTTCACAACTAGTGGAACAACCTGCAATATATCACTCTTTTGCAGTGCTAAGAGAAACATTGGACTGCTTCCTGCTTAGCCATGAGATCATGGTTGAACCCATACTGAAACATCCTCTTGAAGTGATCTTTCTATTTGATACACTTCCTGACCAATCTGAATCAATATAACCATACAGTCTGAAGTCATGGTCTCTACTATAAATGAGACCATAGTCTATTGTACCTTTTAGGTATCTCATCACATTCTTTGCAACTACCAAGTGAACATGTATGGGCTCAACCAGATACCGAATCAAGGTGTTCATAACAAAACATATATATGGTTGGGTATTCCTCAGATACATCAATGAATCAAATATTTGTTTGTATAGTGTCACATCCACTAATTCTGACGGAGCATCATCCAACAACTTCAAGTGTGTATTCATGGGTGTGACCATGGATTTACATTCCAACATGTCAAACCTTTTCAATATTTCCACTGCATACTTCCCTTGGTTAAGGAAGACTCCTTCTAGGCTCTTCCATACTTCAAGACCTAGAAAATAATGCATCAAGACAAGGTCTTTCATCTTGAATTCTACAGTGATATTCTTCTTACACTCTGATATTTTCTTCTCATTACCTGTCAAGAATAAATCATCAACATACAACAATAATATGACACGTTTATCATCCATAACCTTGAAGTAAAGGTTAGGATCAACCTTAACTTTGGTAAATACCAAGCTCGTCAGAAAACTATCGATTCTTCCATACCAAGCTCTTGGAGCTTGCTTGAATCCATACAGAGCCTTCTTTAGTCTGCATACATGTGTCCTTCTGTCTTTGACTTCAAAACCTTGTGGTTGTTCTATGTACACTTCTTCTTCAATAACACCGTTTAGGAAGGCTATTTTCACGTCCATCTCGTGTAACTTCCATTCCATTCTTGGTTGCTAGTTCCATGATAGTTCTGATAGCAGTGTACCTTGCTACATGAACAATTTCTCTTCATAATCAATTCCTTCCTTTTGGGAGAATCTGCAGGCCACAAATATGGCTTTGTACTTCTCGATACTTCCATCGGTTGTATTTTTTATCTTATAGATCCATTTGGAAGATACCACACTTTTACCTTTGGGTTTGGGAACTAATTCCCACACATCATTCTTCATTATGGATTGGTATTCTTCCGTCATGGCTTCTACCCATTCATTCTTTTGAATTGCTGCTTCAAAACAAGTAGGTTCTTTGTCTACAAGATTACACATCAAAGCCACATAACTAGGAAATGGCTTTGGATTCTTACTTGGCCTTGTGGAGGCTTCTAGAGCCTTCTTGGTTTGAAGAACCAAGAAATACACTGTATATTCCCAAGGGGCTACAGTAACAATAATATCATTTAGTGCCCCACAGGGTTTACCATACTCTTTCTAGCCAGTTCTGAATTTGTAGGAGTAGGTTTGAGCACATTATGTAATTGTAATACCCGTAAAGTGGTCATATACATAATATTGATAGCTTCCCCCAAATCAATTAAAGCATTTTCTATGGGAACATTATTGATGGACACAATTAAAACAAGATTTCTTGGATTTGCAAATTTTGGAACTAAAGGCTGATCTGATATATAATCAGAAAACTAGCTTAGAACATGTATGGTTAATGGATCCTTCTGTTTTCGTCTAGGTTTCTTCAAACATATTTCCCTTATCATTTTTTAATAAATTGGAACATCTCGGATAGCTTGAAGTAAAGGAATTTGAATGCAAACATTTCTTAACTTGTTTTCAAAATCAAATTGTGAACGAACTATAGGTTTTTCTATTGAAAGCCTCTCTATATATGGAGGGGTATTGGACATCTATGGTTGTATTGTTTGCTGAAAATTCTAAGTTTTAGGTATTTGAGCATTACTCAAATCATTGAGAATTTATTCCTCTGCTTAACTCTCTTGTTGAGTAGTTTCTTCCTCAAATTCTTCTTGAATGATAACTGCTGGTGGTGTTTTGTTTAAATTTTTCCCATACCTGAGCTGAATTTCTTGGATTGGAATCACATTTATAGAAAAGGTTGGGGATTTTTGTGTCTCAGTAATGTTTAGGGGTTGAGAAACCCTATTATTAGTATTTGGAATAGGTTGGGTAGGGAGTAATGTTGGCCGAGGAGGATTTGGATTATGGTATTGTTGGGGAATTTGTGGTATGTGTGGAGCAGGGAGTGATGGTGGAGTAAAACCAGGTAATAATTGTTGCATATTGGATGGGTATGGAGTGTAGGTAGGGGGGAGTATGTAATGGTTCTGGTGGTTTGTATTTCTCCATAATATTGTCTTCTCCAACCTTGTTACCAAGGTTGGTTTTTCACAGGATGAGGTGGCTAATTCTTCCATATCTGTGGATTCCAATTGGTTTGAGGTGGTTGCATTGGATTATTTTATGCATGGTTTTGATAAGCGGGATCCAAATACATATTTTGAGGTCGAAGTGGACATGGCATTTTAGGTGCATAGGATTGATTAACTATTTCATTACTTCTCTTATAGAGGGCTTGTAATTCTCGTAATGAAGGAAAACTCTCTGTGGGGTGTTTGTCGGTACACATAGCACAAATGGGGACATTGTTAAGAGGACATTCCTTGAGAGGATGTCTCTTTATACACTTAGGTAAAAATATATGTAATGTTGTGTTGTCTTCTTATTCTTGCCTCTTTTTAGTTTTTAAAGCATCAAATTGAGAGCTTAGAGTACCTAAGATATATGTTTTGAAGTTTTCTAATAGGTTCCTTGTCTTCGTTCTAGTGACATGAGTGGTATTAATTGTTTTGGAGGCTCGAGGAAAAATATCCCTCACATTTTTCCCAGTCTTAGCTCTGCTATGAGAATATTTCCTACATAATTCTCTAATTTCATCAAATGGATTATGATAGATATCACCTGAACCCATGAGGTTGAGAATTTCTATGTATTCCACCAAAATTCCTTTTAGGAAGAGTGTTGTAAAATTGCCTTCTTGGAGGGTATTGTATATATATTTCTGAAGAACATAATTAAAATGTTCCAAAAATTATTCCAGACTTTCTTCCTCATGTTGCAACATTTTAAAAATGTCATGGTGGGAATATTTGGATCTACAATAATCTTGATATTTCTTAAGAAAGACATTTTTCATTTCTTCCCATGTCCTTATCCTATATTCTCCCAACACCATAAACCAACAACGTGCAACATATTTGAAAGTTAGCAGGGAATACTTTTAGTTTCTAGGCATCGTGAAGGTAGTTATAGCTTCTACATAGTATGTCAAATTCAAATAAAAATGTATCTGGATCTTCAGTACTCTTGCCATAAAAGACACGTAATGAGGATAAGGGTATATTCTTCATATTGACATTTTGTATACCATCTACAATTCGGAACCCGAAAGTTGTCTCAATCTTCCCTTCATGTTCTACTTCCTCCTCTGGTGGATTACCAAACAAAGTGTAACTTATCCTACCTTCCCTTGAAGATGATGTAAGATCCCATCATTCTACTATTGTTGTTTTCTGAAAAAATGAATTTCCTTTAGTTTGCTCAAGTGGACTTACTATGGATTCTAATTGAGAAACTACCTCAGCTTGTGTATTTCAAAAAAGTGCGTTAATTTTTTTACATACACTAAGTTAACAAATTTGGGATCCTCTTTTATAGGAAAAAATTTCACACTTTTCGATGAATCTGGTACCAATAGAAGCTCACTTTGAGGTAATTCAGTTTCTAACCCAACATAATTTTGTTTTATTGTTTCTCGTATTTGTTTTCCTACAATTTCATGTGTACTATTCCCTTGTTTTTTGTTACATGTGTACCTTTCTCTAGGATTTCTTGATGGTGGATATTTACCTCCAAAAATATCGAAATTTTGAAAACTAGTTTTTGTATATCTACCTCTACTATCCCTAGGTCTCATAAAAAATATCTACTATTTAATAACAAAATTCTAACCAAGAAAATAATCTATCTAATGAACTAAATAAAAAACACCTAAACAACATATGGATTTGAAGGAACCTGTTATAACAGATATGCAGGTTCTTACCTCTCATCTTATTGCCCCTCCTTCTCCAACCTGCAGAAAGATAACCCTACCAAAAGAAGACAACTAACAAATTAGTAGAAAATGATCCAAACACTATCTTACCATTGAGAAACTCCCCGAATATGGCGCCAAAAATGTCAGGTAAAATATATAACTAATTAACTTGCCTTCAATTAAATTATCAACCAAGGTAGGTAAGCTTAGAGCTGCTACACTGTATGTGCAAAGTAAGACAATTTTTGGTAATGAGTCTAAATTCCTATGACAATAAAGAGGAACACTATAATTTCAATCCAATCTAAATTACTAAGAATCAACTTCTTCCCATGCCAAAAGAAATCCACAACTACAAGGCTATTTATTCACTCATTAATCGACAAGAAGATATGTCTAAATGTACACAAAATCATTAATTCACTAAGTCAAACTCTAATCATGCTAATTCAAATCATCTACTCTATGCAACCGGAAATCAAAGGAAAAAAGTTCTATGTTCACAAGACCAATTTCAAGTAATCTTAAACCAAATTATCGAAATATAATCCACTCTTAACCCACTTCAAGTTATATCAAGTCTCAAATTCTAGATAACAGAACTAAATATGATCCTATATTCCTAATGCAAAGGATCTAAAACTATTTCAATATTCTAAATCAAATAATCAAAGGACACGTCAACATAACTTTTTCTTACAACAAACCAATCCAATCTTCTAAGGAGTCCTAAACAATATGACAAGTTATCTTGCAATCTTAATAATCAAAATGAGAAAACAACTTTCAAATCTAATAGTTATTGTAGAAAAGATGCTACTTTTAATTACTCACAACTACTTTCAAACTTTAGAAAATAAACTATTTGGTTAAATCATCAAACTTTCCAAGTCTTAAATTGAAATCATCAAACCGTTGTGCTTAAAGAAAAATGAAAATGGTTTCTAAAAGAATTATTTTCTAATTAATAAAAATGGAGCATGAAAGAGATTATATAATGTATATTCAAAACAAATTCATAGAAATATCTACACCAAATTATCTAGGCGTCCATAAAGTGACTTTGGATTTCAATGGGCTATGAATTTCTCAAATTTACAAATGATCTAATTTTTCACTAAACTGGATAAAGGAAATCAACACTACTTATGCTAACTTTTAAGCTTCATAATCATTAAACACTGTACTCTGACCATAGATTCAGTAAACTACAGTAACATTGTCTAACACATGATCTATTTAAATAGAAAGAGACTCAGATCTAAAATGTTCCTATGATTAATCCTTCTATTGCACCTACAAATTGTGAAACTAACATTTAAAGAGACTAGATTTACCAAGGCAAGTTTAAACTAAATGCTATCACTATGAATAGAGAAGTATAAAATAAGTGAACAAAACAGAATTGTAGTAATACTACACTATTCTACAAATCATAAACCAACATAAGCTTTCCATATTTTCCCTATATGTTTGTGTTCATAAAATCACATACTACTGTTGAAACGTATATACAGAGATCAAGGGTTCTTATAGTAACATGAAAAAGAAGATCTATTAACAAGAAATGCACAAATAGAGGTTGAAGGTGGGCCCCCCTCTAAGCGTTGCTAAACCAGAAGCTAAAATCTTAAAACAAACACAGAATCAAATATATTATCCTAGTCAAAGTTTTTACAGCATCTCTAGGTATATGCCTTTTTGAGTATTACATCAGATTTATACTTATAGTTTACATCATGGGTCGACCACTGAAAGGGTTGACCCTCCAAAAATAACTACTATTAATTAAAAGAGAAAACAATTGTCGACTTATGGCTTGTTCGGAGCAGATATACATTAAAACCACTGAAACCTAACCCTGATTTTTCAGCCTCAAATCTTCATATTACTTTAAGTTGGGGCCACAGCTCCTCGAGCGAGCAATGCAGTTGAGGAAAAATAGGTAGATCATAAGCCCTAACGAGACAACAAGACACAAAACCCATGTGTGCATTTAGCGAAAGGAAACCTTCAAACACCCGAACCATTTATACTCCGCGCTAAAGGTGTCAGAACATGTGTTGGATTGAATCGTTGGAAAAATAGAGGCAAACTGCGTGGTAAACATAGGTCTACACCAAGTAATTAGATTTAGGAATGAGTTGAAACCCAATAAAATGAATAAAATAACCAAAATAATAAAGATTCTAACTTGTTTAAAGCTTTATACTATATTTTTCAAAAGAATATGGTTGGAATCAAAATAGATAGTTGACTTAGATATAAATCTAATTAAAATTCTTGGTTCTCGTGTATAATTGAACTTGAAATTCGATAATAGATGGAAAAATTAAGAGACCAATAGACAACTTCTGGAAATGTGTCCTATCTTATGACAATGGTAACATTGACAAGAGGAAAAGTCTTTATGCTTGTAATCTCCCCTTTTATTCTTTTGAAACTTCTTAGGAGGATAAGACCCCTTATGAGTTTCCTTCTTGAAATGATGCTTTGCTTTTCTTCTCCTGGTATGATTAGCTAGAGCATGGTAATAATCTCTAAGTAGTTCTTCTCGATTAGCTACTCTAGCTTCCTCTTGAACACATTCTTCCCATATGACATCAAATTTTAGGCTTTCCTTCCTTGCACAGATTGTCTAGATGAAGAAGACCCATGGTCTAGTAATACCATTGAGAGTGGTCATTACTAGTTCAATTTCATCAATCTTGTCTTCAATTGCTTCTAGTTGTTCTTTGAATTGAGTGACCCTTGTGAAGTATTCATGGATAGATTCACCCTTCCTCATCTTTGTAATTTTGAGTTGGGCTCTCAAGTTCATCTTTTGGTTGATGTTTTTTCCTTCATAAAATCTTGATAGGCCATCAAAAATCTCCTTCGGTGTATCCTTAGAGGATACTTGAGGAATTAAGTGATCCTCGAGCGAGCAATGCAATTGAGAAAAAATCGGTAGTCATAACCCATAACAAGACAGCAAGGCACAAAATCCATGTGTGCATTTAGTGAAAGGAAACCTTCAAACACCCGAACCATTTATACTCTACGCTAAAGGTGTCAGAACATGTGCTCGATTGAATTGTTGGAAAAATGGAGGCAATCTGTGTAGTAAACATAAGTCTACGCCAAGTAATTAGATTTAGGAATGAGTTAAAACCGAATAAAATGAATAAAATAACCAAAATAATAAAGATTCTACCTTGTTTAAATATTTATACTATATTTATCAAAATCATATGGTTGGAATCAAAATAATTAGTCGACTTAGATAGAAATCTAATTAAAATTCTTGGTTCTCGTGTATAATTGAACTTGAAATTCGATAACATATGGACAAAATAGGAGACCAAAAGACAATTTCTGGAAATGTGTCCTATCTTATCACAATGGTAACACTGATAAGAGAAAAAGTCTTTATGCTTGTAATCTCCGTTTTTATTCTTTTGAAACTTCTTAGGAGGATAAGATCCCTTATGACTTTTCTTCTTGAGATGATGCTTTCCTTTTCTTTTTCTGGTATGAGTAGCTAGAGCATGGTCATCATCTCTAAGTAGTGCTTCTCAATTAGCTACTCTAGATTATTCTTGAACACATTCTTCCCGTAAAACATAAAATTTTAGGATTTCCTTCCTTGCACAGATTGTCTAGATGAAGGAATCCCATGGTCTTGTAAGACCATTGAGAGTGGTCATTACTAGTTCAATTTCATCAATCTTGTCTTCAATTGCTTCTAGTTTTTCTTTGAATTGAGAGACCCTTGTGAAGTATTCATGGATAGATTCACCCTTTCTCATCTTTGTACTTTTGAGTTGGGCTCTCAAGTTCATCTTTCGGTTGATGTTTTTTCCTACATAAATTCTTGATAGGGCATCAAACATCTCCTTAGGTTTATCCTTAGAGGATACTTGAGGAATTAAGTGATCCTTGATAGAATCGACTATGATAATCTTGGATCTAATCATGTCCTTGTTGTACTTTTCCTTTGCTTCATCTTCTTCAGGATCCGACACAACTTCCTTGATAAAAATTTCCAAGATCATTCTCTTCTAGAATGAGTCTTATTCTATATTTCCAAGAACGAAAGTTTTCTATGTCTTCCAACTGGTCATGTAGCTTAGTGCTTGGAGACATCTTATCCCAGAGATTAGAAAATGACAAAAATTGAAAATTTCTTAGAAATGAAAACTGTACTCACCAAAATATGCGCTTGACTGAGGTGAGTATGACAGTACAATCAATTTTTGAAGAATCCAAATTCTAACCCTTGAAACTGGACATTCCAGATTATGGACTGCAATTTCTGGTTCTGTTTATGGTTTTATGGTTCTAAGCGAAACTAGGGATTGAATTTCAGAAGGGTTTTCCCACTGAAAAAATTTGATTTTGGTGCCAAAATAATGCGCTTAGGAGGGGCGCACTTTCCTATGTCACTTGCACTAAAAAAATCCACTTTATTAGAAAACCATTATTTTCTTGTCCGGAGAAGGAGAGAGAGATTTACCTAATTGTTGGGCAAAATATGCACTATTTAATTCAACACTTAATTTGTCAACCTGGGAAGGGAGCTTGTGAGATGCAAACACTATATGTGCAGAATTGAAGGCTTGAACTAACCTAAGCTAACTAAATATGCAGATGCTCTAACATGCAACTATATGATTTTAATCTACATGCATGACTATCATGAGTTAAATGCAAGAATTTAATCTATCTATGAAAACATGAAATTAACTAAGAACTTGAAAAGAAACTATAAATTCAAATCTAATATAATATTATATTAATCTATTCTACAAAGACAGGAAACTAATCAATAACTGAGATTCAAACTAGTCTAATGCTATGTTAATATATTCTATGGAAGGAAATTGCAGATACTAATCTAGAAAGTAGTCACTTGGTCCAAAAGTGATTTAACCAATGAGAGCAAAACTAATTACTTGCAACAAATTATCTGATCTATATTATAAATTGGAGACTAATCCATGTATGCATAAGTAAATTCCTGTCTAAGAATGCAAGTGCAAATGATTTATGGAAAGCAATGAACTATTTAATTGTAAATTCGTAGAAAACAAAGCAAGTAACTGTGGATTCGTAGAAAGCAAAGAAAATATTATTCTAAATACCAAGCGTAAATAAATGCGTTGCAAAACAATAAACTAATCAAAGAAAACTAAACTTGGAGTTTTATAATCAAATCTAAAACAATAACTGGAAATATATTCAATCTGTAAGAAAACCTACAACAGAAAAACAAAATACTTCTACTCTACCTCTTCAACAAACTATACCATAAACTAAAGAATCTTAACCAATCATAAACAAATCATGCAACTGATTTACAATTTGAAAAGTAAACTTACACTAAACTAGGTTATGTGAAATTTTTATCATCAAAATGTAAAATACTGAAAACCCATGCATCTAATACTAAAAACAATCTAAACCAAAGATATAATTACAAAACATTACAATGATACTGAAGAAAGAAATCAAAAACCACAATGAACCAAAACACAATACATGGGGTGAAAGGAGAAAAATAGGAATACAAATTTAATAAATGTTTTAAACAATCTAACCTATGATCCTAAAGACAAACATAACCATTACTTAATTACCATAGTCGAAACATAATCAGAAAACTAAAGAAATAGGCTTAAAACAGATTGACAACACTAAAGGCTGAATGAAAGTCTGTATTGTAGGCTAGAACAAAGGTCTGTATGACAGGCTGAACAAGCCGTCTGTATGACAAGACGAACAGGCCGTCTGAACAGATGGTACGAATGAGAGGCTGTATACAAAAAATGATAGAAAAAGACCTAAATGACCTAATTATCAGCTGATTTCGTGCACATGTAAATGCAATACATAAGGATAATAAATAAACCTATTTAATCATCAAATCTGACAGTAAAATAAACTTAAACAAATTCAAGAACATAAAGAGATCATTGCATATTAATAAATTGAAATGTAAATTGCTTAAAGTGATAATTTAGAATAGAAAAGAAATAGATAAAACTGAATCTATTTAATTTTATAAACAACCATCTATTTAAATAGCTTGCAAATCGACTATCAATAAAATGGAAATGAGGTGATTGAAAACAAAATTGAAAGCAAACTATGCACGCAGTTAACTATCTAATTCAGAAATAAAATTGCATTACAAGAATAATAAAATAGACTGTGAATTAAACTAGCTATAGCAGAAAGATTAAAGAAATAAACAAGAAAAGAAACCTTTGGTTGTTGAGGGGCCCTCCCAGCAATTAGAGATGTGAAGCTAAGTCAATCAGTCACCCACAGAAGATGAAAACCATATATGCACAGCTGAAACAGAAATTTTCTATTAAACTGAAGCAAATATTTACAAAGAGTTTTTCCTCCCTTCTCTTCAAAACCAAAGAGGTATTTATAAGATGATTACAATGGATATCAAGTCGACCACATCTTGTTAAAAATAGAGGTTCTTCAATGCTGTAACAACTACCCACGAATTCAGAAAACGTCCAACCACAATTTCTGGAAAAGTTGGTTTCAAAGAACCACGATTTTCTCCCAAATGGATATGAATTTGGTGAAAATTGCTCACGGTGATTGATATGGGCATATTCTGCACAAAAATCATGTTCCAGAATTTTTAATTTCGCTTATGTTTGTCTGCAAATCAAGCCCGAAAATCAACTGTCTGATAAAAATGCGTGGTCTGCATGGGCGTCTGGATGAGCTGTAGTTCATAAATCCCGACTCTGAGCAGATTTTATGCTGGTTTGTTGGCCACACTTACTGTTGAGTGCTGATTTGTTGGATTGTGGTTGAGTTCCATTGATTGGGTGTCATATTCTTGTTGCTTTCCTCCCTCATGTGATGCATGTGTTAATCCTCCATTATGCATGCATTATTTCACAGCCTGCACATAAAAGAAATCTATTAGTTAGCAAACCAAAGTATGAAATGGTAATATATTCAATATGAAGTTTTTAAAACAAATGGTTTTAAAAGGAATACATATATGAACTTTTATCATTTAAATAACCCAATTCAAAAGGAATTAAAGGGTGGTTGGCCATGTTGACATATGATTTAAATAATTAATAAATTATTAAAATTCCATGTCATAATCCATTTTATGTTTTGGTTAGCTTGGATATGAGTGGGATTGAAAAAGTGATTTAAATTTAAGAGAATTATTTTAATATTTAATTTCTTTTTAATATTTTTATTTTATCCTTCGTTTAAATTTAAACCAATGCTTAAAACTCGTCATTACTTTATGGTTTCAATTTGTATATGCAGGATCGGAAGAAACGGGTAAACCAAACTAGTAAACTAACATGCAATCAAATCTAATTCAGAACTCAGGACCAAAAGAAGGGGCTGAATGGAGTGTATAACATCTTTTATTTGCAAAATACTACATTTAATACATAAAAATAACATATTTGTCTTATTTTACATTTACGAGATTTTAATTAATAAAACAGAGTAAAAGACAACCTTATTGAGCATAGATGTATTAAATTACAGTAAATAGGTCGGAAATTAATGTAAATAAAGCCATTATAAAAGACAATTTTGAGGCCCAACACTCATGAAAGATTCTCTTTTTAGGATAGCTCTGATACCATGTTAAGTTTTCTATGCTTCCATAGCTTAAGTCCTAACTTGATTAGCATTTGATACATTCTCACAATAACAACATAAAGAGGACCACTGAAATAAGCACAATCATAAGGTACACAACAATTTATCCTGGGAAAACACTAAAGGGGAAAACCCTGCAAAAATTCCTCAATATAGATTACCAGTATGCAATGACCAAAGACCAATGTCTCATGATTCGTCAAGTGAGAGACCAAATCCTAGGCATAAGAGCCAAAACACCAGAGACACTAGTCCTCCTCCTTCTCTATCGCTCCTTCTTTATCTCTCTTGCACAATACAAGTGTGAGTGAGTGTGTACAAATGAGGGAGGGCACCTCTCTATTTATACTAGTTTCCCAACTAACATTTTCCCTAACTGGGTCAACCTATCTAACTACCAGGGCCGACCTACCTAGGTAAACTTTACAATCATAAGTATATTCTTCTTTTCTGGGTTTTATTGACCCGACTTATAATTGAGGGTTTACCTCATGACTTTTACATGACCTTTTACATCAACAACATCTCTCGAAGGAGGAATAATAATAATGTAAAGTACAAGTAGAACATTCTTCGAAGTTACATTATTTCAACATGAAGAGCATGAAAAACATATATATTGACATGCATAAAATAATTGTGAGAAAAAATCATAGACAACAATCTCATGGTAATGGCTTGCAAGTGTGAGGAATTGTCCTAGTCGCATTGGAACACCAAACTTTGAGGTTTCTCTATCATTTTTTTCTCAAGATGCAACTTTGCAAGCACAGAGGAGTGTGCAATTGGTAGTTCCTACTTAGTGAAGAATTTAGGGATTTGGTTATTGATCTCACTATATTTGTTATTTTAAACAATGCAAGTGATCATAAATTTTATCATGAGTGACATTGTACTCAAGTTTACAGCTATGCTGGGAAAGAAATAATTTGATGATGCTCTTGTGCTTTTTTGAGGGATTGTTCATTCTTTAAAATTTGCACACAACTTGATGCTAAACGTACTATAAGATTCACCTTTGGTATATTCTACATATCCTATAGTTGAGTGGCTAAGTCTTCCAACACCAATTGGCTCTTCTATATCCTTGCAAGCAATAACACTAGGGCTCTTCATTTTGTCTCCCTTGAGTTATCTAGTCATAGGCATTTTAAATCCTTAGATGCAGTGTTCAAACATTTCGCTAAGCCTACTAAACATGGAAATGAGAGTTTTATCACTGCCATTGGCCTTTGGTGTTTACATGAATGGGATCCTCTTCAACTTCATCATCATAATGTACTTTATGAGCTCTTGGACAATATGGATTCTGAGGGACCTAATCCAACTTCAATATCCTACTACACTATCATTTATGATATTTTACGTCATCTATATATATATATATATATATATATATATATATATATATACTTATAGTTTACATCATGGGTCGATCCCTGAAAGGGTCGACCCTCCAAAAATAACTACCATTAATTAAAAGAGAAAACAACTGTCGACTTGTGGCTTGTTCAGAGCAGATATACATTAAAACCAATGAAACCTAACCCTGATTTTCAGCCTCAAATATTCATATTACTTAATGTCGGGGCCACAACTCATGGAGTGAGCAATGCAGTTGAGCAAACATTGGTAGATCATAACCATTAACAAGATATCAATGCACAAAACCCATGTGTACATTTAGAGAAAGGAAACATTCAAACACTTGAACCATTTATACTCTGCGCCAAAGGTGTCAGAACATGCGTTGGATTGAATCGTTGGAAAAATGGAGGCAAATTGCGTGGTAAACATAGGTCTACGCCAAGTAATTAGATTTAGGAATGAGTTGAAACCGAATAAAATGAATAAAATAACCAAAATAATGAATATTCTACCTTGTTTAAATATTTATACTATATTTTTCAAAAGAATATGGTTGGAATCAAAATTGTCATGTCCCCTCCCCTCTACTCGACGGAGAGGACGTGACTACGTTGTTATTGCTCTATCAATCTGGGCAATCTATCCCCATGAACCATAATAAAAAAAAAATCATTGAACATAAAATACATACACATATGCATTATACATGTAAATACACAGCGGAAGAAAACCACATTGATTGAAGCATTCAACATGTTCATATTAATTCATAAAACAAATAGTTTGAAGAGATTAAGCACACAAGAATACATATCTTGAGAAGAAGCCTCCTTGCAACTAGCTATGTCGCTGCAACGTTCCACCCAACCATAGGCCAGTGTGCTCATCAGTCTCTCATCATCATTTCCACCCCCGAGCTGGGAATGATTTCCACAAGGAACTAGGGAACAACAGGCTTACACACAACAAGACCATAAATCCACAGTCAAGCCAATACACAGTTGGGTTTCACAGACTATCTAGCCAATCCAATAAACAATAGGGTTTCAAAGGATACTAAGGAAACAAGCCAATAACATATGGGTTCCTTAGACTTACTTAGCCAAGCCAACACAAGGAAATCACCTCCAAACTCAGTCAACCATCTAACATATGGGTTCCTTGGACTTACTCAGCGAAGTCAACACAAGGATGCACTTCACAGCCAATGCAAGTTCTGGGTATGGAAAAAAACATCATGGGAATCCAAAACAAAAATGCACTAGTAGAAAATGAGAAATTAATGACTAAAAAATGACTAAAATCAGGCTATAAACGACTATTTTTGAGTCGGTGACTAACAGTAGCAAATTTCCACTATCTTATAGCTAGTCGTATTTCACTAGTCATTAATAGCTTGACTTAGTAGTCATTGATTTAGTCATTGATAGACAATGCTTTAGTCATTGATAGTCAATGGTTTAGTCATTGTTTTAGTCATTGATAGGTAATGATTTAGTCACTGAGTTAGTCTTGATTTAGTCGTTGATTTAGTCACTGATTGCAACCATTAATGACCAAATATATGACTAAATAAACTACTAGATGTTAACATATTAATGACTAAGCTAA